>JAPFRF010000009.1:33925000-34285000 GCA_029282475.1 Phrynocephalus forsythii | reverse complement strand
AATTGACGTGACATTCTCTGAGTGATAAAATAGCCCCTCATTTGACAAAAGTAAGTATTTTTCTTCTTTAGATTTAACCTGGATTATGTCAACACAAAACTCGCGTTTAATTTTTCCCCAACTTTTCTTCCTACAAAACCCGTTGGTGTGTCGTCATCATCCCCCACTATCACCCCTAGGTTTGATCTATCTTTAGCCTCCTGGGGTCCCAAAGAAACTAGTTTTCATCCTGCAGAAAAATCTTACCTACACTGACAAAAAAAAAAAGCACAGGTATTGATCGTTCACTTTTCACTGTCTGGAGGTTGCATCAATATCTGCCAGACCACCAGGAAGTGAAATGTGTACGCCTAGGCCTTCTTTTTAACAGTCCACGGGAGAGCAGAGGGCGGTGTGTGTGTGTGAGGTCCTCTCTGGAGCATCAGCTTGGAAGATACGGGAGCATCAGCTCTGTATGAGCGTAAACCCAGCAAGTGTTAAAGAATGATGCCTCTTTGGAGTAATTGATATCTCCTGTTATTGCTCCCACGTTTTAAGACAGAGATAAATTTGTCAGGCAGTGAGCAGAATTGACTTCCGGAATATATACTTAATGATTTATTTTCCTCAAAAGGTAGTAAGAGAGCAAACTCGCAGCGTTTTTCAGCTGATCTCATGGAACGGGAAGCCTGCCTTAGAGAACGAAAGGAAGTTGCATAGGTTTTGCTGATGTCATGGGTTTTTAAGAGAGCTGGAACTGCTGGTATTCATTAAGATGCTAGGAGGGTTTAAGATGACGGCACTAAAGAATATGCTTGAATGGCAACACTGAGGGCTGTAAGCAACAGTGTGTTCTTTAGAGTGGTTGGTTGTGAAAAAGACCAGTTCTTCTGCTAGCAAAAGACACATGGGTGGTAGCATAGATTAATTCCATTTATAGAAGATTATGGAGTCTATTGCTGCATTGAAGAACAACGATCCCTGAAAAAATAAACCTGAACACAAATCAAAGTCATCTCAGTGAGCATGTATAAAATATTTTAAATGACTGGTCTGCCACGGTGATAAAACTACTGTATTACTGCTAATTTTTAGTACTATGGTTTTATTTTGGTTTCTGAAGTTTGGTGCTATTTATAAAGCCATGTTGCAAAGGGTTTTATAAAAGAACCTCTCCCCTGCAAAGCTCATCAATACAGATTTCATTTGGGTTGAGACTGGGCATTATGCTTCTTCAAGTATCCACATGATTATTATTTTTTCTGTATGGGAGAGATGAACAAATATTGGATGGTTGCCTTTAAGTGATGGCAGTTGTAACAACAGAATACCTCATGGCACATGAGTTTTTTCTCTCGAACATTAGCCTAGTGGTCTTAATGAAAAAACAACAACACTGAAATAATGAAATGTCATACCACAGCATTTTCTGTAATGAGCACCCCTTTAAGTTGAACCACTTATCTGATGCACTTGAAGCTGTTGTCTAATATAATACACAGAACCCTTCCTTTGTAACTGGGGAGAGAGGGATAGGGAAAAACAAGAAAGGTCCCAGCATCACAGTAATGATGGGGTTGGCTTACTTATCAGTTCAGAAAGCCAATGATTTATACAGGTGCCGTGTTTTTTTTCTTAATAAGAATATTTGTGCTGGTGGATAACTATATAGGAGAGCCAGAAATAGGTACACCCTGAGTTAATTCTTCCTAATTAAGTGCAGGAAGAATCACATAATTCTGGAATCTGAAAAGGCCTGAATGGTCATCTACTCCAGTCGTCATCCTTGCAGGTATTCACGTGTAAACCATCTCTGATAGATGACCACCCAACCTATGTTTAGAAATTGACACTGAAGAAGATGCCATTTTCTGTTTCATTGCTGAATGCCATTTTTCATCCAGGATGTTCTTCCTAATGTTGAGTCACAATCTGTCCTGTAATTTGAATTCAGTGGTTAGGCTCCTACCCTCTGCAGGTGAAGGAAACAAACTTGTTCCATCTGCATTGCAATACTTGGAGACAGGTGTCATATCACTTCTCAGTCTTCTCTTAACAAAAAAGACAGACAGACAGACAGACAGACAGACAGACAGACAGACAGACAGACAGACATAAAAGATCCCCCACCTAGCTTCCACAAATGTTCCTCATAGGGGTTGTCTTCCAGTCCTTTTGCCATCTTGAGCACCCTCCTTTGGACATATTCCAGAAAGTGCACCCATTCCTGCTAATAGCCAGCTAATTGGCCATTGCGTGAGCAAAATGTTGTACTGCAGATGCTTTTTGGTCTGATCCAAGACTGCTGTTCTTGCTCTTCTTGATTCTCTTGATACTATGCATCAGGGATTGGAAACATTTGCTTTCCAGATGTTTTGTATTTTGACTCACGGAAACCCCAGCCAGCAGAAGCAATAGTAAAGAAGGACTAGAATTCCAGTCCAAAACATCTGTGAGGGCAAAAAATAATATTCCACTCCTGGTTTATATTACCCTGAAGTTTGAAGGCAGAATGTACTTTCTCTCGTTCTGTTAACTGCTCATATGGTTCATCTGAGGAAGAGGCTTCTGCTGCAACCTAGTTCATACTCAGGGAGGAATGACCTGCAATGAAGTCAATGGTGCTTTAATGCTAAATTGATACTCTAAGCGCCCCACAGCATTACTCTTACAGCCCTAGATGTGAGATTAAAACAGCAATAAGGACACAGTTTCCAAGAGCAGCCAACGAAAGCTAGAGGAAAACCAGGGCACAAAACCAATCGTGTGCTTTTGTTGTTTGTAAGCACCTCCTAATATTCAAAAGGTATTGCCTTAGAAGATAGGAATTATGCTTCCTTTATTAATGACTGGGGTGATTTTGTTCCTATGGCTAGGAGAAAGCACTTGGGATGACCAAAAAGGTGGGAAGACATGGTGAGGATGGCTCTACATGATGCTGGGTGCTATCCAGGGTGGGGGTTTATGTGGCCCTCTTAGATGGTGTTGGGCTTAAGCTCTTACAATCCATGATCACTGCTGTGCTTGCTGGATTGGATGAGAGATGAAATCCAACATCAATAGGTATGTTTCCTACTCTGAATATACTGATCTTCATTACATCTGGGGGGATTCTCAGTCAGCCTGGTGAGGTTATCTAGAAGATATGTCATGGCAGCTGGACTTCTTTTCTTGTTAGACTGAAATGTTTCGCTACCCATCCAAGTGGTTTCTTCAGTCTGAGGAAGGTTAGTAGGAGATCTTCAGTTTATACTCCATGTTGGTTTCACTTCACCCTGGTCTGAATAGGCCAATAACCAAGGGAATGTAAAGGTCACACCTTTGGGGCCCTTCTGTATTTATCATGTTGCCGTTTCATTTGTCCCCAGAAAAATTAGGACTACTTCACACCTCCACCAGGAAAGCCACTGCTAATGACCTATGTATAATGAGTGTGGGAAGGGCTGTCATTAGATCATACAAGAGTAACCCCCCCTTTGATCAGGAAACTGATCCTTTAGCACTTAACAAGTTTAGTGCAAAACCCCTGCTCTTTCATTTTTCCAAACCTAGCTCCATTTCAGTGAGGGATATGCTGAGATGTGTGTCTCTATGTGTTCTTCATTCACTTAAAGCTTTAATGGAGACAGGAAAATGTCAGAACAAAGTAGAACACACAAAAATATTTATTAACTAGGTGCATGCACCGACCATAAGATTTAGTCCAGATCCCAACCCAGTGACTGGAAAATCAGTCTGATTTGGCTTGGACTTTGATTCAGAGGCCAGATTAGAGTGGCTGAATTCAAATTTTCATTTGAAAATCTAAATCTTTGTAATTCCCTTTGATTATAATTGGAAATCAATAATATCTATAATTTTTATTTCTGTTTGGCCTAACTGAATTAATTTTGCATCTCTAGTACTTCTCCCTAGAAGAGGATCCCCACTTTCAGACAAATAATTATAGGGGAGGTTTAACTTGTCATGGTTTTTATTTGTATTATATATTATTCGGCATTTATAATTATTTTTAAAGGAAACTGCTAATAATCTTTTGATTTCTTGACAGAACGGGATGAAATTTGCAGAAATAGTTTGCCCTCTTTGAAGTAATCAAGCCTGTTGAGTTTCTGAAGAATGCATGTAAGATGTTTTGGGGTAAGATCAGGCATGTACAGTTGAAGGGGTCAGGGAAGAACTGAGCAACCAGAAAATTTTCAGAGGGATATCTGTAGGGTGTGGGATGAAAAAGTAATATTTCAAAAAGCATGTATTTCTCTTCAGCTTTCGAGAAGTAATTTTCAGTTTACAGTGGTACCTTGTATAAAGGAATTAATTTGTTCCAAATTTATTATTTATTTGTTTGTTTCATTTCTATACCACCCATCTTCCAGCAGGAACTCTGGGCGGTTTACAACAGGATTAAAATAGACAGTACAATACAACGACAAAATCAGATAAACCCAAAGCAATAAAAGGGAACACCCTCAGCAAGTGGCGTCAAAATTTGTTAAGCAAATTTTCCTTTATACAAATTTCCCATAGGAATGCATTGAAAACAGGGTAATCCCTAATCACGACCATTTTTATGTTGTACGGATTCGCCCCATAGGTGATTCTATTAAGCAAATTTCCCCTATCTCCGGATTTTTTTATGTTCTACAGATTTTATGTTATACAAACTGTTTGTTACACAAGGGTCCACTGTATATGAAAATAGCACATCTCATGAGGTACTGTCACCTGGCCTTCCTATTTGACTTTCTCCATTCATAGGAGTGAGGTATTTACAGAGAATCAGAAATACGCAAATGCCACATTGGGCTCAGACAAGAAGGTCAGCTCTGGTCTGAGTGTCATTTATTCCACAGAAGGGGGTAGCAGGATAAGAAGATTGCTATTTAAAGGATATCCCATAATGAGCGAGTTGGGAAGTAGATTTTTCCATGTAACATGATAGCTTTTTTCCATGTTTTATTCAGCTGAACAGCTGATCATTGATAGATAATTAATGCTTCGGCAGTAAATAAATAATTCTTATACTTTATGCCCATAAACAAGAGTGGGACTATGAAGGTAAGGATGATATAACATTTATTTATTTATTTATTTATTTATTTATTTATTTATTTATTTATTTATTTATTTATTTATTATTTCTCACCTACCATTAAGTAAAAATTTCCCAGGTTGCAAATGTATTGTATTACAAATATTGAACTTTGTCTATATTTCTAGAAACACAATAAAATTATTTAATATGTACATTAATTAGAGACATTTTCTCCAAACACAGGTTAATCTGGAGAAAATCTATTATCATCTAGAAGAGAGCTAGGTTCATTAGAATTGCCAGTACAGAAGGAACAAAATCATCTTCTACAATTTCACTGTCACTACATTCAAGATTATGTCCTGTTGTATCAGTTCTTGCTGGACTTCAGGAGGTGGATTACACAAATGCTGAATACTGAACCTCTACCAGATTATGACTGAAATCTGGTAGATACACAAGTGGAAGATGATGATGTCACCAGGAGCAGAAGATTTTTGGTAATGAAAGACTTCCATGTTTTCTCCTGTGGCTTTACCCATCTAAGAATAACAACCCCTTTCATTATATGGAAGTTGTGGGAATTCTGGAACATAAGGAGGAAATCTTTCAAATGAAACATGGTTGGTGACATCATCATCCTTCTGCAGGTGTATGTATGCCAACGGGATTTCAGCATCTTACTCTAAAAAAGCAATTTAAGACCAATATACAAATATACAAACAAACACGAAGACAATTTCAAGAGCAAGTCTTGTCTTCAGCGACATCTCATACTTGTACAAAAGATTAATTTCAAAAGGATATGCTTCTGTCATGTTGTTCATCCTGATAACCTGAAAATCAACATAAAACCGTTCGTTCCAGTTTCCAGTGAAATGCCTCGATGAGCTTTCCGGCTTATTAGGCTGAATTCCTCCAACAGGACCTGAAAAGGTAACCCCCCCCCCTTGGAGGGAGGGGTGAAGAGAGGCAGCACCTGGGGGCTGAGAATAATTGTGACAGCAAGCTTCATAGCTTCAGAAGTCGCCTTATCTCTCCTGTTTGGGATAAAGCCCGTCTGACATCTGTAATGGCGGTGCTTCAAACTGCGTGCACTGGACAAATGTAAATATCTGTAGATATCTGGAAATCTACTGCCGTAACTAAGACTGTGTTTCCCCCTATATCTGCGAGCTTCATCTTGGACACTTTCCTGCTTCAATAAGTACTTATTCCTTCCCCTCCTGAAAAGAAGGCTACAAGCTTGTGCTGGGAGATTAAACCTTAAGACAGTATTATTCTGAAGCTCTTACATTAAAAATGCTGTTTTATCGAATCATTTGCCGGCTGAGAGAAGAAAAAGAAAACTATTTGACCTTGGAAGTCTCAATGCTTCCAAAACAATATTTTTTAAAAACTAATGCTCCTTCACTCCTTCCTGTCCTTGCTGTCCTTTTTACATCCCCTCCATTCTGGAAGTGATTAACCCTTTGAAGTGGAATAAAATTGAGTGAAATAAGAACAATGAGCAGAGAACCAATTTCAGACGAGCAATTTATGGACATGCTTGATAAACTACAGAATATTGTTGACTCCAGTCTAAGTTTTTCCCCGAGCTTGATCCAGAAGCAGATAAGAGTCCTGACTTTAATCTGGCTCAGAATTTTGAGCCTAAAATACAAGTAATAAGAAATATCCAGAAGGAATACTTGGAGAATGTGGAATCTAGCATTGCTTGGGAGATTAAGCTTTCTCCAGAAGAGGAGAAAAGTCTCATCTTTAATCCTGATCTGAGTATCAAGATGGAACAGTGCATTCACTCTAATCTGCAAGTTTATAAACTATTTGCTTGGGAGACAATATCCTCTTCAAAAGCAGAGGAGGGTCTCATTTCAAACCTTGTTAGAAGCACAGGATTGGAACAGAGAATTTTCCCCAATCTACAAATTTCAACAAATATGCAGGGGGAATGCTCGGAGAGCTCAGTGCTGGAAATGTCTGTATTATGGGATGGATTGATAGGGAAACAACCTATGGATTCCTGACTTAATGAATCAATCACAAAAAAAGCTTTTAATGGATTACAATGAACTGTAACGATATGGAAAATGGATAACAGAAATCTGCAAGCCAACCCAAAACAAAGTTTTGCTCCAGTTAGATATAATCATGTGACAGAAATCTGTTAAAATTATCTACGTATTATGGAAAATACAAATATAACTGTTTGAGATGTTAATTTTATAGTAGTTTGATTAAATAAAGTAGATTAGCTATTTGGAAATTTACTATTAGGATTGAATGCTCTGTTAAGATTTAATGGTCTTGTTCAATGTTGAAATTAATTGTTAAATGTGAACATAGTCTTCAATATCATTTATTTACTAAATTAACTAGAAACTATTTTAAGAGGTTAGTCAATTCACTGTGAAGACCAGTTAAGACCACTGTTAATTATTGTTAACTAGACAAACCAGTTTAACATCTTTGTTTATGGAACATTTAATTAATGGAATATTTGGACATGGAAAATGAAAAATGAAATTTGGAAACCAGATTGAGATGTCAATTTGTTAGATCCAGGCAAAGAAAGAGGGAATTTTTTTCCTTTTAATACAACAAGAAACAGAGAGATCAAGATGTAATGCTTTCCCCCTCTTTTAATAACCAATTAAGTATTAATCTTAGACATATAAGGTTTTGAAAATTCGGTAAAATTTATAAGAATAGAGAAAATATAATGAGTTGATATCCATTATATATCTAAGGTTGTAGATCAGCCAGACTAGCTTAACTTTGTACTTCATTATCTTAACTTCCTGTATTAGAAAAATAAAAATAAAAATGTAAGCCTATACCTATTATATATCGAATTAACTGTTTTATTAAATGAAGAATTAAGTTTTAGGATTGGGAATACTGCTAAGACTAAACTAGCTAATACAGTACTGTAATCTACTATCTGTATTTTGTGTACTAGATGAAGACAGAGATAAGCAAAGACAAACATGATATTAGAATAATATTAATGGAAAATATTAAGTAAATATGAAAATACAAAGGTAATCTTGTTTAAGATGAGAAGAGAATCATGAAATTATTGGCCCAATCTACTGGGAAAAACTTCTGATATATGTAACACGGCAGGAGATAAGTAATGTGTTTGTTTTTACTTTGTTTCAAAATAAAAAATTATTATACAACAAAAATCAACATAAAGCCTGGAAACTCTTGAGGTTCATTCCCAGCTTGAAGAATCCACTACCACAGAAACCAGTAGAGCTGACCTCTGAGTTAACAGGAACAGCTGCATCCTGAAATCTATTTGGACATATACAGTATAAAATGGGCATCAACAAAAAGAAGGCTGTGAAGATTCCAGGTGAGTTTATCTGGAAGTTGAGTCATGGCTACTGGACTTCTTTTTTGAGAGATAGAAACGTTTCGCTGTTCATCCAAACAGCTTCATCGGTCTGAATACAGCTAGTGCAAATCCTCCATCTTATCGGCAGCTTTGACCTCTTGTCACCCTGGCCTGAATTAGGCTCATAAGATGAACAGTGGCCTAAATAGGCTCGTTAGGGAGACAATAGTATCCTTAGCCTTAAGGTGAACAATGGCCTAAGGTGCTGAAACCTATCAAGAATGGGTCATTAGCTATGGCCTTGGTGGTGAAGGCCTTTTGATTTGCTCCATACTATATACTCCATACATATACTATATACTCCATACATATACTATATTGCAATGCAAACCATAAAAGGAGCAATATAGTATATGCGGTCCAATGCAGTGAGGAGTGTTCAGACCTCAACATTGGAGAAACTAAACAGCCATTAAACAGAAGGATGGCCCAACATAGGAGGGGCAACAGGTCAGGACCAGAATCAGCAGTACACCTCCATTTGAAGGACAAAGGGCACTCTTTCAAAGATGAGGATGTACACATATTAGACAAAGAAGAGAGGTGGTTTGAAAGAGGAGTAAGGGAGGCCATTCATGTGAGCATTGAAAACCCCTCGCTCAACAGAAGTGGTGGGCTCCGGCATAGTCTATCTGCTACTTATCAGGCTGTGCTTTCAAAAGTCCCCAGGCAAATCAAAAGGCCTTCACCACCAAGGCCATAGCTAATGACCCATTCTTGATAGGTTTCAGCACCTTAGGCCATTGTTCACCCTAAGGCTAAGGATACTATTGTCTCCCTAACGAGCCTATTTAGGCCACTGTTCATCTTATGAGCCTAATTCAGGCCAGGGTGACAAGAGGTCAAAGCTGCCGATAAGATGGAGGATTTGCACTAGCTGTATTCAGACCGATGAAGCTGTTTGGATGAACAGCGAAACGTTTCTATCTCTCAAAAAAGAAGTCCAGTAGCCATGACTCAACTTCCAGAAAAAGAAGGCTGAGAAGGGATGTGATACACATGTTTAAATATTTGAAAGGATGTCACATTGAATAAGGAACTGGTTTGTTTTCCACAGCTTCAGAGACTAGGACACAGGGCAATGGTCTCAAACTACAGGGAAAGAGATTCAATTTAAACATTAGGAAGGAATTCATGGTAGTTAGAGCTGTTCAGCAGTGAAATATGCTGCCATGGAGGGTGGTGGAGTCTCCTTCTTTGGAGATTTTTAAGCAGAGGCTGGATGGACATATATGAGGAGCACTGTGACGGGGGTTCCTGCATGGCAGGGACTTGGACTAGATGGCCCTTGAGGTCTCTTCCAACTCTATGATTCTGTGTTTGGAAATAGGTATGTCATGAGCATAGAGTTCACAAATGATGGTGGACAGGAGTTTGGGTTTAGCATGCAATGAGCTGCATGGGGAATTCTGTAATTATATGTGCAGCTGTATTTGTAAGCCCCATGCCTTCTAAATGCAGACGTCACACTGCAAGGTAACCCATCAACTTAACACAGATTTCATCTTAGGGCCTTAGCCCATAAACCGAGCTGTGCATGCCTAAAGGCATTTACATAGTATTGGGCAAAATCCTATTAGTTTCATCTGCTGGCATAATCCTGTTGGTTCAAATCTTGGTAGTGAATTGCTGCAAGTTAAGAAGGCAACACAAACATTTGCTGCTGTGTACGTAGTCACATGACTCAGTCATGCCAGTTACATCACACCTACACCAAAACACAAAAGGATTTGCCCCCTATGTACAAAATGGTTACTACGGTGGGAGTGGTTTTGGCAGATGAGGAAGAACTGCAACATTCCACCCACAATTAAAGATTGTGGTCTATGTGTACTGTAGTGTATGCAAAAAGGGATTGTTATAGGGCTCTGTGGGGCTTTCTTTCACCTCACACACTTGTCCTCAGATAGAAAGACAATGCACAGTGCAATGTCCCATAACCAGATAGAAATGGCCAATGAGTGCTTCCTGTACAAATATCCAGTGTGTCCTCTTTTGTCCCTAGAATGGGAATGTAAACATGGTAGCTATGTACGTGCAGGGAGGACAAGCTACCAGTGGTGGACTGGGGTATGTACAAATCTGATTGACAGCTGAGAGGGGTGGGAAAGGGAAAGAGCAGGGGCATACTTTCTCTCATGGATCCCCCAGCTCCTGTATTAAGTGGCTTAATAAAATAGGAATAATATAAAATTGGCTTAATCCTGTTTGGTATGTATTCATATGTAAGAGAAAACATGGAAGTCACAGCTGCTAATTAAAGAAGTGCCAGTCTTGCGTCAAGCACATGATTGGTTGTGTCCCTGGTTGTGTCCCTAGCATGTGTCTAGCTCAAATAAATCAGCTGCATTTTATCTATGGGAATTTCCTTTTGCTCGGGTGCAAAAAGACACCAGGAAATATATCATGATCGACTAATATAGCAAGATTTTTTTTATTTGTAAAATTCCTTGCAGTGTCTCAGTATGTTACGCTTTTCCGAACCCATGCTTTTCAAAATGGCAGTGTTTTTCTTGCTTGCACCTGTGCATGTTTGTGGGTGTTCAGGGGCTGTTTTGGGAACATTTTAAAACTCGAAAGGCAAGATAAGGCATATTTTAACATCCTTCTTTCCCCTCGAGAACAAATGTACAAACAGTTACAGATTTCCATTCACTCTTCCCAAAGGGACAGCCTTAAGGGATCGTTCACAAATTGCTGAAACGAGTCTGGTCTCACTGGGATCACTTTAAAATAGCCAGTGAATTGCTCTTTATAAAGTGGATTAGGATTACCAGTGGTGCAAATTCACTTGCCAGGCTAATAGCTGCTTACCTCAGTTCTGAATTTGTAATTTTTTGTTGAGGGGTGGCGAATGCACAGATGGGACTATAACTGACCATAACCTGCTCTATTGTATTTTCAATAATCACTAATTACAGTGGCACATCAGAGGAAAAAATCTGAAAGGGCAGGTGATAGTATAGGAGAGAAACCTGTTTGACTTTAACATCACAGGATCCCTCACCATCAGGGCTGATGTACATCAGCCTGACAGCTAATTAGGGTAGACATGAATTTTTCCAATGTAACAGATGTTCGCTAATCAGGCCAGATTTGGAGCCCTTGCGCCAGCAACATTTCATGCACAATTTAACTATCTAAAAGGAATAAACTACTTAATGCATTGTACTGGAGGCACAGCTGTTTCACAATCAGAAAATTTGCTGTCAAAGATGTTCTCTTTAAAAGTGACATGTTTTTATATAACTCTGATGGGGTGTTTATAATGTATTAATAGTTGTCAGTAAGAGCTGCTGTCATCATCAAGAAGTAAAATATTTCTGAAGGTATATTAAAAATGAACAGACGCCATTCTCTTCCCAAAATCTGTTCAGATAATTTAAACACTTTGTGGCCTGTTTAATTTTTACCATGCTTTACACAAAAGGTTTAGCATTTAGATAGATAGATAGATAGATAGATAGATAGATAGATAGATAGATAGATAGATAGATAGATAGATAGATAGATAGATAGATAGACACAAACACAACCATTTTCAATCCCAATTTATCTTGATTATTTTATTTTATTTTGTAATGTCTACATTCCAACAGTGGCAGAAAGCTTAGCACTGTTTTCATTCAATCAAATTTCATTATGCTGTTGTAGAGAGAATTATTTAATGAGCTCATGGAATGAAACAAAATAAAACTGATTTTTTAAAAATAATATTAGACATGTCATAAGAAAACCCTGTGCTTAATGGATTTCCTTCTCTTTGTACTATTTGATTTAAATTATTTGATTTAAAAAATACAAATAGAAAACAATGAGAAACATTAGAAAACAATGAGATTGTAATTTGAACATTTGGGATTGAATGCTAGCTTTCTAAAGGAAAGGACCACGCTAATTCATTTCATGTTTCAGAAACAGTACACTCCATTGACGCGACAAGTTTTGCCTGTGGTAGTTCTGAACATCCTTGTTCAGACAGTGGTGTAGTGGTCAATCTGGAACTGTGATTGCTCATTGTGCCAGTCCCCATAGTATGAACACCAAGGTATGCACGAGGATTTTCATATACAGTGGTACCTCAACTTACGAATTTAATCCATTCCGAATGCATGCTCTTAAGTCGAACTACTCTTAAATCGGGGTACCTATCTAAAAATTGGGGGGGGGGAAGTTAAAAAATAAAAAATTGGAAAAAAAATACTTGTAAGTCGAGCAGACCATATCTAAAATTTGTAAGGCAGCAGTTAAAATGCCAACAGTTTTCTACTCTTAAGTTGAATTGCTCTTAAGTCGAGCTGCTCTTAAGTTGGGGTACCACTGTATGTCATATAGCACTTTGAAAATTAAGCTATAAAACAGCTAGTCAGCACAAAGGGCCATACCAAAAGCTGGCTGATACCAGCTGTGGCACCAGGAGTCAGGAATACAGTGCCTCAGTGTGCTTCTTAGGAGAGCCAGCCACAATCCCAAAAACCCACGATGCCCTGAGAAGAAGGAAATGGTAAATACATTAAGTTATAACTTTAATACATTAAGTTATAACTTGGCTCTGTTGAGTCGTTGTGTTTCTCTGGGAAATCTGGTAGCTCTTATGTATTCAGTAAAGAGTCAAGAGCATGCATATCGCAACAGAAACATAATTATTATATTATATTATATTATATTAAGAGCAATACTAGCTTCAGCTTGCCCTGAGAATTACTTTCCCTGGGCGATCGCTACAGAAGCTAAAATTCCTCAGTGCAGCACAGCAGGCTGTAAAACCCATGAATTGTGTTCACGGGATCTGGGGCTGTATCAGGCCATGGCCTTTGGCTAGAGCAGCATGTATCCCATCTTGGGGAAGTGAAAGTCTGCGGCTGATTCAAGAGTTACCTCTGAGCCACTGGATCCAAATGCTGTAACCTGCTCTTCTGCTTTACTGTAACCTTCTCCTTGCTAAAGCTCCTAAATACAAGGAGGAAGAGCTCCACCCCTACCCTCAGTGTCCCCCTTGGCTTCCCTTCCACACACTCACCCTATCCTCCTCCCTCATTCTCAGCAAAGTGCTTAGAGAAAAGCAGCTAAGTCCTTTTCTTGTCATCATCTCTTTCTTCATGTGGAGAGTGACACATCTGAAGGGGGAGGGGAAGGTTCCCCTCGCATGTATGCCCTACAAACGAGGAAGGACCATGTAAATAACACTGGACTAGTTCTGCTCCAAATGTTCCCCAAATGCATGGGAGATAACTTTTGAAGAATGGCCCTATTTCCCAGCATCTCACCCTCATTCTGGGAATTTCCTGAGCATTTTCGTGGGGCAAAATGCCTTTCTTTTCAAAGGGCTTCCAGCGGTTTTTGCGACTACTGGTAACTTGTGGGGTTTTTTTTTTGTTAACTCAGTAGTGATGATGATGATTAATGTTTCTCCAAAGAAAAAGAATAACTAAAGGCTGATGCTACATGTGAGTGAAATGTATCTTCTGTATCACTCACTCTAGGATAGGAGCACAAATGAACTTGTCATATCTAACCAGTATTGCTGTGGTGAAAGTTGACAGAAAAAAATGCTCCTTTAGTATCCATCTAGCATCCTTTCTACTAAATTCAGTTTTACTTCTCTTGGAGAATTGTTTGCTTCTCATAAAGAGAGTTGCCTGCTTCCACCATTGTCAACCATCAACAGATAATGTCGTAGCCCATTTGTGTGTAAAGTACAGATTCATATCCACTACAAGAAGCAGACAGTGCAATCATCTGTTGTTGCTACTTCACAGGAAATGGTCCACACTTTTTTTTATATGCAAGCTTTTGCTCCATGTCTTTTATGGAACACAAATGCACCTCAAGACGATAGCTTTTTTACAAAGCAGTGGAATGGTTAAAATTTTAGACCAGCCTAACAATCAGACTAAGATGCCAGCTGAAGTGGGAATATTGAAACAGGTTAAAATGGGTCATTTTCTCAGTCTAAATACAAGTTGTGCTGCACTTTCAAGCCACAGAGAAATTAAATGACTGCAGTCAAATGGTAGTGCATGAAGTGCTGCCTACAGTGTGAGTGACTGTCCTTTTTAGGGCCGCTCACCCCCCCTTCCCCCATCCATAAATTTAACAATGCAAATGTAACAATGGATTTTGTCCAATGGCTGCCAATTTCGGCACTGACATTCTTGACAGAATAGCCTGATTAGAAAATAATTGTACTTCTTTCTAGCTACCGTTACCTCACCTGCACTTTTCATTTCCTCTGAGGTACAGTGCCGAAACTGCATCTTTCAACTCTCCCTCTTTTATCTGATGTAGTGGATGACAGGTAATCTAGCTGAAAGTTCCTACAATTGCGCCACGAGAAAAACACTGACTGATGAAATCTGAGCAGTTATCACCCTAACCATCACCTGTCAAGACTCCTGCTTCAATTTAAGGGTGCATCAATTTTCTGAAGAGGAAATCAAGGGCAAAGAATAAAAGCACTACAGATAAACACTGACAAAGGCCCTTTCTGCCTTTTTTTTATATTTATGATGGGATGTACTATCATAGGTTGCTCTGTGAGGTTTTATCAGCTCTCCTGATACATCCCAGATAGCTTGGAATTCTTTGGCTATTGATGAAGTGCTACACTTGCACTTTACTGAAAGGGCAGAAAATTTCTAAGTGAAAATTACTTTCACTAAATACCACAAAGATATTGAAGTCCAAAAGAGCAAGGAGATGGGACAAATGACAGCTGCATATAACAATGAACCCCTCTGTTTCCCTGGATGGCAGACAAGACTGATTAGAGTAAGAACATGAAATAATGTTTTCTTAAAAGCCAGAGAGCATATTGTGTGAACTGTCAGACACACAGAGTTCATATGTTGTTTGTAGTGAAAAGCGGATGTGCCGGCTGCCAACTGTGTTTGTGGTGCAGTCTGTCACTGCACCTAAACACACACACACACACACACACACACACACACACACACACACACACACACACACACACACACACACACACACACACACACACACACACACACACACTTTTTTAAAAACTAGGCATGAGGTTGGATATTATCTATCTATATAATATCATAACATATATAATATCATATACAACCCTATGCCTTTTTTTTAAAAAACTGATGAAGGATTTAGGGGAGGGGTGAAAGGGCCACTAACATAACAACTGCATTTGATTTGAAGGCCAACGCACCACAGAGGTTTCATTGAACAGAGTGCTACAGAACCAGCTCTGAAGTCATCTTTATTACAGCACATGGACTATATATGCTTTTGTTTTTCTCTAAAATTGCAGAATGAGGTTGCAAACTAAAATGTGCTCTTAACCAGAGACAGACCAAAATTTTGGAGTGCCCCAAAGCTTGAACTGTTATGAGGGCCACTTCACAACCAGCAACGGGGTCTGACTGAGTTACCACCGTTATCTTCTTCAGTGGGCTTGTTCCATGACAGATCACCACAATTTTTTTGTGGAGCGATCTAAATCAAAGCAGCACTGACCGTGAATTTCTCTTGAATGCCCCCAGTGTTGTAGTAATCCCAGAAATAATGTAGTATGATTTTGTCTTGCACTGGACTAGCTTCAAGGAGTAACCCTTCAAGGAGGGTGGTCATGAACATTAGGTTTCAGGTAACAGTGTTGTCTAGAGATGGGCACGAATATTTTTTGTTCCATTATTCGTTATTCGTTATGTTACATAACGAAACAAATAACGAAAATGGCGATGAAATTGGAACGAACAGAACAGAACCACGAAAATTAGGTTTGTTACGTTTCATTTTCGTTAATGGTGACGCAAAATAAAATGAGCTGTTTTAAATGTTTTTAAAGTCCTGAATATCTGTAAAAACCCAGCAATAATTATTTATTCTGCCTGATAATACCTACCAGGGGGATTGGGGTCCTTAAAACGTGCATTTATGTCTTTTCTCAGATCGCTGTATTTTTTTCCTTTAAGGGGAGTTAGGGGACATTGACCCAAAATGGCTCCCAGATGCCTAATATTGATTTCTTGGGTATCAAAACACCCTGGACATCCATAAAATGCAGTGGTAATTATTTTTTACCTACCAGGGGGTTGGGATTCTTAAAACGTTTGTTTTTGTCTTTCTCCCATCACGATGTATTTTTCTTTTCCCCTTAAGGATGACACAAAATGGATGCCAGCCACAAAATGGATGCAAGCCATGTGGTGGGATCATGTAAATTCTTGGACAATTTCAACCAATAGCATGCCCAGGTTGCAGACTGGGTAGGTGTGGCAGCCACAGAGGGCATAAAAAGTTCTGGCAGCCCCTGTCCTCCTTGCAGTCTGCGGTGGGAGTTAGGGTGGGATTGCTGTCTCTGCAACTCGTTACTTTAGGCCAGCCAGGCAGGTGTGTGTCTCTGTGTTCCTGCTGGCTGCAGCCTGGCTCTTAGGGGAGAGAAAGAAGCGATTTCTCTTGCAGCCTCCCTGTGTGTGTGCGTACCTCTCGGTGAGTACCCTCCCCTGCCCACAGTACAGTCACTCTGTGGCTGCCTTACGCCCTGGGCAATGGCCCACCGCTGCCTTTGCAGCCTCCCTGCATACCTAGCCTATACGGTGTCTCTGCCAGCATCATTTTTTTAGTGTTTTCCCTCTGGTCTGGGGCGTTGGGGGACGCCCGCGCGCAGAAATGCTTTAAATAGTGCAAAAAGAAGGTAAAAACGAAAAATGAAAAACAAACCAACGAAATGAATTTTTTTCAAAAAATTCGCAAAAAATGGAAACGAACTGAAATGGGACCCACAACGAAAAATGAAAAACCGATACGTCATTTTTTCAATTTTTGCCCATCTCTAGTGTTGTCATTTCAATATACCATACTTCTGTGATAAATTGACCTATTTTATGAGTGATGTGCATGCCAGCCCTAGCTTTATGCACTTCTATTATGTAAAAACTTGGCAAGCCTCTCTAGAAACTCTTTGCTGGTTATCATAAACCATTAATTCTTCACATACACAGAGACCTTTCAGAAATGAAAAGCTGACAGCTTTCCACAGGGAGAATTTCCACACATTGGCATATCCAGATTTTTTAGAAAACCTTGGTGGCAATTTTTAAGGTTAATTTTATTTCCCAAGCACATTTCACCATTTACACTTGGGAGCTGGTGGAGCTTGGCAACAGCACAATTTGTTGTTCTCTTCAGGCTGTCTTAGGCTGGCTCTAGGGTTTGCACATGCTCCCTGAACCAAAAGGGTGTATCACACATCAGGCCAGAAATATACCTCCAACTTCATAATGACTTTAAAGAGCATCCCTAGCATACACCCAAGCAAAAAGGAAATGTTACTGTGTACACGAAAAAAGAAAACGTCACCAGTCATTACTTTTTTTCAAAAGTAAACAAAACTGCTTGTCACTTCATTATTTTTAAAAGTAACATGCTGTGTATACAAGGCTGTTTAATTCCATTCTCTGGTAGGCAGTTTTGAAACATTTCCACCCTTCTTAGGGCGCTATCCCACAACTGATAATATTTGGATCTAACTTACAGAAAAACCGCCTCCAAAAACCATGCCCTCATGAGCAGCGGGCTTTATCTATCTATCTATCTATCTATCTATCTATCTATCTATCTATCTATCTATCTATCTATCTATCTATCTATCTATCAAAAACCCTCTGGCAACACCCACTTAAGCGGGTCCCAGTGAGTTTTCCAAGACTCAAGCCGGAGGATGGATATTTTTTGCCTCGCTTTGCATGTTGCTACTGCTGCTGCTGCAGAGCCAGATAATGTCCTCTTCCAATTCAAAGGGAGCACGGGGGGGGGGGGAGATAGAAACTTTATCTGGCGCAGCAGCAGCAGCAAAAACATGTGAAATGGGAGGGGGGAGATTTCCTGCGATACCAACCTGGTTCTCTCCAGCCATTTCTCCCTTCACCCCCTTCCCATCCACTTTGAGGCGGCTTCCCCTCTGGTCGTAGGGACATGTAAGAGGCGGTTACTTTGTGGGGACACAGGAAGCGCCTCTTCAACCACATGAGTGTTACTGGAGAAAAGCCAGATAATTATTTTGAGTTGAGTTTTTCCGGCCATGGAATAGCAGCCTTAGAGGCTAGTGAAACCCGAGATAAATACAGGTGTAGGCAATACAGTACTCTTACAGACTACTAACAAAAATCATGCAGTCTGCTAGCTTTCATGGATCCGGGATTACTTTATCAGGCCTGCGCCGGTGTTCTGTCCTTAGTAAAGAGAATCTGGAGTCCCAACACTTCATAGCAGGTGATTTGCTAGGTATGTTTCCTAGATGTAATATTTATTTATTCAATTTGTACACTGCCCATCCAGCCCAGGGCCACTCTGAGCAGTGAATAAGAGTAAAGCAAACCAAACATAATACAGTCACATGAAAATGACTGCAAGTATTAAACATTAACAAAAAAAAATCCCAGTAACGTCAGTGATAAACAAGTAAGTAAGGAAAGATGCACACAGCTTTGGAGGTGTAGTTTTAAAGTTACAGCTGAGGAAGCTGTAAATTGAAAGCAGTCTTGTTAATATACAGACAGTTTCTCTTCAGTATTTACTACTCCTGTCTTTGTATCATGTAAGGGCCAAACAACTCTCTTTAATGATAGCGAAACCAGAGAAAATCTGTGTGACAGTCTTATGTATATACAGAGAAGGTTCATAGTTCACACCCCTAAAGCTTCTGTGGTAGAAAATCACCAGTTTTTCTTTGCACAGCATTGAAATGGATTCCTCCCTGACCCTCAATACACATTTTATGGTATTCCCCTTTTCATTTATTTAGAATAAGACAAAATGCTTTCAAAGGGAGAAGAGGGCAAAGATGACAGGCATAAACTCTGATGCACACTTTTCATATGACCATCCTGTTATGTTTTTGGTGCTTACAATAATTTTACAGATAGGCAGGAATAGAGTCTAAAAATTCAATTCAACACAAATATTTTTATCCTTTTAAACTTAAAAAAAGAGGAAAGGTGTTCAGCCCTTCCTCCCACTGAAGAGATTAAAACATGCATTGTGTTTCATGATTTAGCTTCAAGGGTATTCCTGCTTTAAAATGTTACCTACATTTAAATCATTATACATGTTTCAAGAGTTTCTCTCCTTCTGTGTCACACATATGAGACATTTATCACTTGCATCCATTTTAGATTGTGCAATTAATTTCCTTTTTTTGATTCTGAATAACTATTATTGGGCCTTTGATTGACTTCTACAGCAGCAATTGAAATAAAAGATTCTGATGGTGCTTTATGAATTGCCTGAGCTGGGCTCACACAGCTTATAATATCAGCAGTTTTTATATATAATGCATATCTTGGTTAGTGGTACTTTTATTTGCATAATCACTGAACCAAATATAGTCACACTGCAGGCAGGAGAATCTAGCTGACCTGACCCCATTAAATCACTTTTGAAAGGAAAAACTATTACAGTTGGTCTTTGTATATATATATATATATATGGAGACGTGTCTTATTATATTCACAAGTATTGAGATGTATGTTGCATATGTGTAGGTTTATTCATATTAATTTATGTAATATTCAAACCAGTTGCTACTGCAGAACAACAAAACAGAAGTGACAGTAGGACATGGAATGATGGAGGACTGTCTGGAGGGGAAAAGCACCCATGAGGAATTGTCATCCAATGGACTACATGTGGTACTGGGATCCATATGTGCAGACACATCATCACCAAGTAGTGGTGTAAGAACCCCAGAAAGCAAATGTGTTGTTGTTGTTGTTGTGGTGGTGGTGGTGGTGGTGGTGGTGGTCCTGAGCAATATAGCAGGGGTGTCCAAACTTTTTGCAAGAAGGGCCAGATTTGAAGTGAAAACGTTTTGGGGCCAACCATTTAGCCACATTTGCCCCCCGGTCCGGACTTTGGACAAGCCTCTAGGACACTGATGGCGAACCTATGGCACGGGTGCCAAAGGTGGCACTCGGAGTCCTTTCTGTGGGCACCCGACATTGCCCCTTCATAGCTACCTGTATACAGGTTAAATTACAATATTAAAGTAGATAGAATAAACAATAGCAAAGACATAACAATATGACAATTGGGTAAGAATAGATTAACGGCAGACCACCATGGCCAATTAAGAACATATGAAAATTAAAATGCAGTTTGAAACACAAAGTAACACAGGGAGAAAATTGTTCTGAAAACAATGCAATTGTTGAAGAGAAAAACCAAGCAAGTCAATTTCTTCTTTTTCTGTTTAAAAAAGGTCTTCAACCAATTAGGTGGGTTTCTTTGGGGAAGGAATCTCAAAGTCTGATGACAGCCATTGAGGAGAACCTCTCTGGAGTTCCTCCCAAATACTCAACAGTTTTTAGGATAGAGAGAAGATGACATTGGCATCATGCAACCTTTATTTCTGTCTCTCTTTTTTTAGTTGTACACACTTTGCTTCTCACAGCATATTCATGAACAGCAATTGGGTTCACCACTAACCTTGTACCATGCAACACTTCTAATGAATCTTTTCCAAGTTAACAACTGGCAGCAAACAGAGGAGGCCACCATTCATATACCTCCCTATGAGCCCAAACATTGCAATCTTATAACTTTACTTTTGCATGTTATGGCATACAAATAACATAGCTTTAGAAAGGGAGCAGTTTTTTTAAAAAAGATTTATTTGATTATGCATTTCCCTTCCTTCCTCTTTGTTTTCATTGGTTACCCTTAATATTTGTATTCTGATTGTTGCTACTATGGCATTTTACTTTTAAAAAAACATTCTTTAGGCATGTTCTAAGCTCAATCTTTTTCTCTGACTCTGGGAGGCAGATCTAGCAATGGACAATTTGAATACTGGATAGGAAGAATAGCATTATTCTGATTTGTTTCCAAAGTTGGATGCACACAGGGCTGGCGTGTCCATTAAGGTGAACTAGGCAGTTGCCTAGGATGCCAAAATGGAGAGGGGGCGCTGGCAAGCCTGCTGCCCCCTGCTGCCCCCCCCGCCGCTGGTCACTGCCGTCCATCCCTCCGTGGCCCATCGCCATCTGCCCGCCCACCCCGTGCCCATCGCCGCCCACCCCCCGTGCCCGTCGCCGTTCGCCCCCGTGCCCATTGCCATCCCTGTCATCCGCCACCCCCTGCCGCCCCCTGCCTCCCGCTGCTGCCGCCGCCCACCCACCCCACCCCACCCCCACCCCTGTCTAGGGCACAAAAAAACCTAGCACTGGCCCTGGATGAACAGCAGTATGCATGCATTGTTCATATCTTGTTATTTCTTCATCTTCCTTTTGGAATATTAATGCTGCTGTGGACAAAAGCTGGGAGCTAACGAGCTACAACTAATTTATTTAATTCCTTTTTGTACACTAAGATGCAGCTAATTTCCATCATAATTGCACTATCATAATTGCACTATGACAGTAAAGTAAAAAGAGGAGAAGATCCGTCCTTTTAAGGCATGAGTACATTCTTTGGTTTAATTTTCTCGCTGCATTATATAATAGAGAAGGACTCTCAGAGACATGGCTGAAGATGTGTTGCTAAAGAGTTGGCCGGAAGGAGAATATGTTTTGAACCAACAGTTTCATAGTTACTTCTGAAAAGCTATACTTGTAACCAGTTGCCTTTCTCAAATATCTAAGTTCTGTTATGAATTATCATATCCTCACAGTCAGAACTAGAGATGGGCATAAACTGTCAAATTGGCAGTTCTTACCATTTCATGTTTTGGTTGAACAGGTGTTTGGTGCTTCCTTGCCCTGCCTCCTCCGGGCGGGTAACCCTCTCAGAAGCAGCACCTGACACACAGAGACAATTCAAAATGGATTCCAGAAAGAGTGAACAGCGCCAGACAGCTTGTGCCATTGCTTCTACTTCCTATACTGTTATTATTGCTCAGCAGTCCTGAAGTCTGAATGACAGTGGTCTGAGCCCTTTCAAACAATGGAAGGAAGGTCAATTTTTGTAATGAGGAAATGGAAGTGGTGGTGCAGAGGATTGCTGACCCTTACAGTTTCATGTGTGATGAAGAAGCAATGAAGTGGTTGAGCAAATTATGGTTTAGGAAAACAGTGACAAGACCACTATGCAGCACAACTGGAAAGCAGCTAACAAATCCAATTGCATATATCCAATGCACAAAAATCAATGTGTCGTTTGCATTCATTTTAACATAGTGTGATCCAGGCTTACCAATATGCATTACTTCCAATGCAGCATGTGTACGGTACAGATCTGCAATGCAGTCTTACAGACCTCAGTAGCTTTTGTTCAGCTACATTTGAACCCTTGTTGTCAAAGGTGGTCAGGTTTTAGAGCACCAGCTAAAGCTTCCATTGGCCTCCAGATGTGGAAACACATCCCAAAGCAACAAAATGAGACAATTGTTCTATTTCTGTATGTGACATGGCTTTAAAATCTGGATTGCTGTTGTTATCCATGCTTGCATGACCCTGGGTATCAGTAGTTCAGTGCAATGCTGTTAGTCTGTTTGTGGAGTGTGGACATCAGTGTGTGCACACACACATGCACACAGGAGTAAGGGCAGGCAAACCAGCAAGAGAACCAGTGGATGCATTGCCCATCGCAGAATTCAAAGCAAGACAAGGAACGAACTGCCAGCATTACTTTCTTAACTCACACGTTCTGGCACTAGCAGCACAAGACCTGTGTGAAAAAGACACCTGAGGTCTGGGGGTGAGTATTCCACACTAGAGATAGGCACGACTTGAAAAAATTTTTTTTCGAGTTGTCGTTAGTTGGGCCGGTTCCGTTTCGGGTCGTTTCCGTTTTTCGCGAAAATTCACAAAAATTAGTTGGTTCGTTTTTTGTTTTTTCGTTTTTGTTAGTACTGGTTTTTTTGGGGGGGTAGCGGGCTCCTGGAGGCACCTCTGTGGGGTGGGTGCCTCCTCTGGCCCGCTATAAAGGGAAAGCGGGCTCCTGGAGGCACCCGTGGGTGCCTCCTATCCTCACCCACTAGGAAGGGGAAGCAGGCTCCAAGAGACACCTCAACATGGGGGTCTCCCCTCCTCACCTGCTGCTGCAAAATGGCATGCAATAGCCATATGGATATGCATACCAGTTGCAGACAGTGAGACCAGTGAACCCGCCAGAGGCATAGGGTGATGCCTAAGGCTCTCGCACCACCATGTCTCACAAAGAAGGGAATCGTACTTGCGTGTAGTGCAATTCAAGTAGATCTGGCTTAGGGTTAAGGTGGGTTAGTGCAAGGGCTAGGGTTAGGCTAGTGACGGGTAAGGTTATGGTGGGCTAGAGGGTTGCAACCCTAAGCCTAGCCCTTGCGCTAACCCCAACCAGTAAGCCAGATGTGTACTCGCATTGCACTACAGCAAGTACACTTCCCTTCTTAGTGAGTCACAGGGCGCCCGTAGGGGTCCTCTCTCACTTCGTTCCCCAGCCCAACTGCACCGTATGCCAGCAGGCAGTGAGTCACAGAGGCACCCGAAAGCGAGGTGCCTCTGCCTGCTACTGCAACTTGGTATGCATATCCAATTGGCTATGCATGCCATTTTGTAGCGGGCCAGAGGAGGCACCCATCCCAGGGAGGTGCCTCCAGGAGCCCGCTTTCCCTTCATGGCGGGCCAGAGGAGGCACCCACCCCAGAGAGGTGCCTCCAGGAGCCCGCTCCCCCCCAAAACCAGTACTAATGACAGACGAAAAACCAACAAATGAAATGACAAATTTTTGAAAAAATTCGTGACAAACGGAAACGAGCCGAAACGGGCCGACTCTGACACACGACAACTCAAAACGTAATTTTTCCTGGTCGTGCCCATCTCTAGTTGCTTCCTTTCTTGTAGTGATGATTCCCAGGCCCAGGCCCTTGCTCCTCTGCTGCCTGGGCTGCCCACCATCACAAGAGGATGTCCATCCATGAGGTTTTGGCTGGGGAACAAGAAGGTCTGAGGGGGCTTGTGGAGCAACCAATAGAGGTTATATTGGGCAGGCGAAGATTTGGTGGGGGGGGGTAGCAGAAGGGAGATTAGGTACCTTACACCTATCCTCCCTTCTACCTCTATCCCCAGCCATTTGGTACCAGGTCACCATATCAGCCAGCCCCCAGGCCACATGGTGCTGTTGCTGAACCCCACGTTGGCAAAAAATAAGGCTGCCCTCATCCATGATTTAATTCTGGATGAGGGTGCTGACCTGGCGTGCATTATTGAGACATGGGTGAAAGGAGGAGGAGTTCCCCTGTCTCAGATGTGCCCTTATGGGTACTTGGTCCAGCACCAGGGTTGCCTGGAGGGTCAGGGAGGGGGCATTGTGATAGTCTATAAGGATTCCATCTCCCTTTCCAGGACCCCTGTCCCAATTACTGTTAAAAAGATGTCTGTCACGTCCTATGATAGAGTTTGCAGGTGCATTCCTTCCCAGGTGCACTCTCTCTCTCTCTAAAAATATTTTTTTAAAAAAAATCACCATATGGCCATTAGAATAACCATTATAAATCGAATGTTTTCTCCATGGCCCTGTGAAAGTCAAACCAACCAATCCTCCACAAATCTTTTGGATAACCCTATATTTACTATGTTGCGTGCCAAATTCAGACCCGTATCAAATTGGGAAGGTGCTTGATTCAGACTAACGAGAAATGAAGCAGAATGGGTGAAACGGAGGAAGTTTACAAAGATTTGTCTCTGGATCACAAATCATATCAGATGGTGTACAAATATGTTCCTTCCTCTTGTTCATTTTCAGCCTAAAGTTTCCTATTATGGAAACTCTTGAAGTTAGCTGTCTCAAGTTTGGAAATAACTCTTATCTTTAGGGTTATGTTGTTTTTCCAGTGCAAGTCAATAAGAAGGATTATGAATGAATATGGATCTTGGTCATGAACTGAATATAATGGGACACAAATTGCTCCAGATTGAATCCAGTTATGCTCCAAATTGTGTCAAGGAGCCCACATGAAACTCAAATTCATATTCCCATATACAGTGGTACCTTGTACAAAGGAATTACAGTAATTCATTCCAAACGAAATTATGTTAAGCAAATTTTCCTTTATACAAATTTCCCATAGGAATGCATTGAAAACAGAGTGATCCGATTTTAATGTTGTACAGATTCACCCCATAAGCTATTCTGTTAAGCAAACTTCCCCTATCCCCAGAATTTTTTATGTTGTACAAATTTTATGTTATACAAACTGTTTTTTATACAAGGGTCCACTGTATATACCCTATATTGCCATGGCCAAAATAAGATGCCCATGGTTACTTTAGCTTTCGGAAGAACTTATAGGTGAAAGTCAACAACACACTGCTGTGGAAAAACACATGGGGCCACAGTGTGCAAACATTTCCATGACTGACTTTGAGCAATACTTTCTCAGCAGCTGCTCAGGGACTTGCGCAACTTTCAGCTCACTGAAGTAAGCCTAGATTAATCTGTTGAAGAGTTTCGCTTTCTGGACTCGACTGCACAACTACTTTCCAGGGTATTCAGGGTGGAAAGTAAAGGCATAAATTGCCACACTGCTAACAGCACGTGGATTAATCTCAAGTGGACAGGTTTGCCACATTAGCAGCAGAAAGCTGGGAATCAGCGTGATATCCAAAGACTCCTAAGAGCCAACAACAGCGTCACAACAGTCCTTGATACTTTTCATCTCAACCAGAAATGTCAAACCCAATTTTAACTGCCAGGAGCTTGAATGAGCATCTGATTTTTCCTTTAGATAGCTAATTAGACTAGTTCCTAAGTGTATTTGCTGAGAGACATCTTTCAGAGACAGATATATCTATATATTTGAAAGGGAAGGAACTATTTGTCTTTTCCCCTCCTTTGATGAAAAAAGACTATTACGGCTCTTCAAAGAAATCAGCCATGAGATGTACAATATCAGTTCATCACAGGGAATGCTGTCAGCATGTAGATAAAGTCTTTGTAATGCAAGAATCTGTGTAAACACTCGTAGTGACTTTTGCAAGGTGAATTCATGTGAAGGCTTTATTCCCAGTCGCACAGTCGAACCATACAAATCACTGACCTATCTCTCTGGATTTGGGAGTAGGAGTCTAAAACAAAATGATTTAATCCTTTCATATTGCTGTGTGCCCAACAGCGTACATAATAGGCACATAATGCATCCGTCTAGCACCTGAAAAATGTAAAAAATGTGTTTCAAATGGCATATATTTTCATAGAATGAGACTACCACAATCATTTATTTTTAATCCTGGTGTTTATGAATGTTCTCTCTCTCCCTCTCTCTCTCTCTCTCTGGGCCCTATCACATGGGTGAAAGAAACGGTTAATAATAAAAGGTGTTTCTTTCTGAAGTTGTCACATGACTGAAAATATGGTTCCTGTGTTCCAATGGACGTGGTTTAAGTAACCTCATTTTAAACGTCCCCACGACATTAACCCGCATCTAGAAGCTCTGAGGGGGACTTCCAGTGCTATGGAGCTTAGAAGCTCCAGTGCTACGAGAGCTCAAGTCGCGGTGGGGTGGAAATGAAATAAAGATCGGGGCCGCGATGTCAACATAAGGCAGGGGAGCAAGGCTGCTGCTGTCGAGAAACAAGGCGAGCGGGCAAGAATGTGTGCGTGCACGTGCATGCACAATGGTGTGTGTGTGTGTGTGTGTGTGTGTGTGTGTGTGTGTGAGAGAGAGAGAGAGAGAGAGAGAATAAAGATAGAGAGAGAGAGAGAGAGAGAGAGAGAGAGAGAGAGAGAGAGAATAAAGATATGCCAGCACTGGCAGGAGCCAGTGCCAGTTGCCCTGCCCTTTGCTTCTGCACCGGCTCTCTACTTGGTGTCACTGCCACTGAGCCCTCCTCAGCCTCACCTGAGGCAGCCACCAATGAGGGGCTTCCTGCAGCCCTCAAGGGAAAGACTGCCAATGTCTGGCTTTTGCCAATCTGGGCTGCCTGTCAGTCGCTCACTAGCTCACTTGCCAGCCTCAGGATGCCCTTTTGCAACTTTGCCAAGAAGGGAGTTCCCTCTTCTTTCATCACAGCCAGACCCCACTCCCCGTGCGCGCACCCCTCCCCCTCCCCTGGCAGGGCGACAGAGTCCCTGGCTGGCAAGGATTTCACCAGGGCGCCTTCGGAAAGGGAGGCCTGCTGCATGAACCAACCCACACCCAAGTCACAACTGTGGCCAGGAGCGCATTTGCACAATTAAGGCCAGTACACAAATTACACTGGTTTCTTGAGAAACCAGCTCTGGCCATGGTGATACATACCCTAGTGACATCCCGGTTGGACTACTGTAATGTGCTCTATGTGGGGCTACCAATGAAAAGCCTCAGGAAACGTCAATGGGTCCAAAATGCAGCAGCCAGACTGCTAATTAGGGCAGGGTACAGAGATCACATTACACACCTATTAAAGCAGCTCCACAGGCTGCCAATTAGACATGGGCATGACCAGAAAAAATGACGTTTCGAGTTTTCGTTTGTCAGAACGGGTCCGTTTCGGGTCGTTTCTGTTTGTCGCGAAATTTTTCAAAAATTTGTCATTTTGTCGTTTGTCATTTCCACCGCGATTTAGCGCAATTTGACTTCCCAGAGCATAGGGGCGTCCCGCAATCAGGGCCGGCGCTAGGTGTTTTTGCACCCTAGGCGGTGGGTGGGGGGAGGTGCGGGCGGGTGGCGGTGGCGGGGGGCCATGGGCGGGCGGTGGCCGTGGGCGGGCAAGTGGGCGGCGCGGCGGCGCGGGGCCGCAGGCAGGTGGCGGCGCGGGCGGATGGGCGAGTGGGCAGTTAGGATATCACTTAGGATAGAGGTTCTGTTCTTGGCTTGCACCCCAAATGTGTGTGTGTGCAAGCAAATTGAAGTTGGGAAAAGAGAAAATAAATGGTAGTATATAATATATTTTTAAAATAAATCCACACCTCCCACTACCAGTCGAACCTCCCCCTTTATCCAATATCAGAAAAAAAAATCCTCACAAACTGCCAGAGAAGAAATAAAGAATAAACTGCTATTCCATTCAACAGACAAAGCTGCAGGGAATCAAAGAAATTATTTTCTAAATTCAGTTCCCTCCCTGCCTGCCTAACTTAAATCCTAAAGCCTCCAGCCTCCCTCCTCAATCTCGATCGGATCACACCAGCACCAGCAGCCAGCCCTTCTCCCTCAACCACATCCATACACCCGACTGCGATTTCTGGAAGGTGCCTCGGCATCCAGAAGTGTCAGTCAAAAACCTGGCGATGCCATTGGTGGAATGGTTCAAACAATTTGCATGGTCCCATCCCATGCCCAGCCGAAATGGGCAGGTCTAAAATAAAAAAAAAATAAAATAAAATAAAATAAAATAAAATCAATACGACGTTTTATTGCTATAAAAACCCCCACTGCTGCTACTATTAAAATTCAGGCATTTAAAATAAATAAAATTCACATGTTTCTGTGGTGATATGGTGTGTTTTTGACCATGATTTTGAAAGAAAAAATGCGGTCGCTGTTTTGGATCCCCCCCACCGCATGGCATGGCGAGACCCCGAGGATGACCCCCCCCAGCCAGGACAGGAGAAATGGGGGGGGGGAGGCCGGGGACCCCCCAGAAACCACTCCTCTGGTAGGTGGCAAAGCCTCAGGCAGGCATATTTTTGCCTGCTTTTTTGGCTAGGAGTCGGGTTTTTTAAAAAAACTTTTAAAAACTTTTTCTGTGCTTTGCATTGCGCGATCGCCACGATGCCACAAACGAAAACGAAAAACCCGACCAAATTTTTCTTTTTTCGGTTCGAGTTCGAGTTCTGACGGCTTAATTATCGTTACCATTTCCGTTACGTAACGGAAACGATAACCGAAAACGGAAATGACAATTTCGCCCAGTCGTGCCCATGTCTACTGCCAATCAGCTAAAGGGCACAATTCAAGGTACTGACCTTGACCTACAAAGCACTGTAACGTCTGGGTCCTACCTACCTCAAAGATTGAATCTCACAGTATGAACTGACAGGCGTTAAGGTCATCAGAAGAGGCCCTTCTCTCCATCCCACCACCCTCACAGGTACGTCTCGTGAAAGGGCCTTCTCAGCTGATGCAGTCAGACTCTGGAACTCCCTCCCACCAGAGGCTGTGACTGCCTCATCTCTGTAGCATTTCTGGAAACAGGCAAAGACCTTTCTCTTCAGGCAAGCTTTCCCTGAATGATGGACTACCTATTATGTGTCTTTTATTTGAACCTACAGGATCACATAGACTTTGTGTCTATAACTAATTATAACATTATGGGTTTACATTGACACTGTATTTTAAATGTTAGTTTCCATCACTCATAACTTTACATGGAACGTTACTCCCCTTTAACTGTTCGTGTTCTCTTGTAGCTTTAATGTAATGTTGTCTATTAATGCTGTAAGATGTCCCTCAATTCCCTGTTCTCAATACTTGAACATGTCTTAATTGTACTGGACTGCATATTATCCCTCACTCTGTAAGTTGCCTTGGGTCCTTTTGTCAAGGAGAGAAAGGTGGGGTAAAAATACTCTAAAATAAATAAAAGTAAAAACAAATTTAGTATAACTATGTACTAATGTTATCAATTCCTTCTCTTTTTTTCTCTTTTTTGAATTGTAGAACCTTATTTAATTCCAGAAGTAAATAGACTGAGTCTCATTTACTTTGGCTTTGTTTGAGCAAAAGGTCAGGCCCTCCACTGAGGGTTTGCTTTGAAAGTTTTGCTCAACAACAGATCAATTTGCTTCATTTGGATGCAGTTCTGACCTCCAGTGCAACTGTTCTACAGGACAAGGGTGGAGGATGCTGAAATCAAGTGCTAACAGCTGCCAATATGCATGGATGTGTGCCCCTGTGCGTGTGTGTCGGTGTACTTACACACCAATGCATCCAGAAGTCTACATATTAGCAGCACTTTAATCGAATATATCAAGTGAAGACCATTTCAAATTTTATATTAATGCAAATTCACTAGTCAGTGTTTAATATTTTTGTTGAGTTGACATGCCTCTTTCTGCCTGTTGGCACTGAGCACAGAAGCGTATATATTCCATGAAATCTGGTGTTGTTGGAGACAATTTGTTCCTGCTCTCCAAGGTCCCTAAAGACATCAATTAACTAAAAACATGGGTAGTGACAGTGCAAGCAGGAAGAGTTAACCCCCCACCGTTATTCTTTATATAAACCAATCCACTCACCTCGTTCCCTCCCTTCCCATCCCCTTCATTTTCTTTCCTAATGAACAGGGAGAGAGAGAGAGATCTTTCTATGGAGATGCTCCCCTGCAATGACAATTCCCTGGCTCTCCCCAGGTGATTTACTTTTCTAGCATTGCCCACTCATTGATCGTCCTTCTGACAAATTTCAACACATGCAGAGCCCTGACAAACATTCCTGCAGATGAATCCCTCCTGCCGTTCAAAGAGGAGGATTATTTTATGCAGTATACTCCAATAAACCCACTCCATGTGCCCAGAGCCAATTTCAAACAAACAACATGACAGTTTTGGGAGGGTGGGGGTGGGGATGGGTGGGGTAGATCTTCGTGTCTCATCAGATTCCTAGGGAAAAGAGCTCTGGACACCTCTCAGATGCTGTTTAAAAATTATTATTCTCAAGGATATGTTGCCTTTCTTCAAAGTATCCTGCATTACAACAGATGTTTGAAGGGAGCAAACACAGCCAAAAAGGAAGCTGCCCTCTATATACATGCCAAATTAATGTTTTAGCAATATCTTAAGTCTGATATGGGCAAATCTCTTAGTGGTTCTAAAAGGCTGTTTACATCTTCTGTGTCTTGGGAAACAGTCAAATAAGGTTCTTTTCATTTGCCCAATACTCCATCAGAATACAAAAAGAACAAACACAAACACAGGGACAGGTAGACTATATTTTTTTCCTGTGTGCACACATGTGTACACAGGAACCATACTGTTGTGATCAACTCTTGTGAAACTCCAAAGGATTTCCATTTAGGCAGTTAGGGTGGGGGATCTGGCTGCTGTGTTAGTGACTGCTGTCATTTGATATGATCATTTAGCAAAAGAGATGAGAATAAATCAAAAAGCCAATGTGAACCATGCACATGTATCTGTGAATCTGTATGCATGCCAATAGAAATCTAAGCACTAAAAGAGATTTTTATAAGTCAATACAGTATATGATACAGTACACTATATCAATATAGGCCAATATATTGTAATGTATTCCATGTTGATCATTTAAATAAGTGTTCCTTATCGGCTTAACTGAAAAGTGAAAATGCAGATAAATATGTATTCTTTTGAGTCCTGAATTCAATCTACATATTTTTGAATCCTAAGAAAACATTGCTACTTGCGTTCAGGAAAAAATGCAACTTTCGCATTGGTTATTTGCATATTACTCTTCCTTTAAGATCGACATAAGTGAATACTATTTTTAGACCAAAAAACTATGGAGTGAGGGGCAATGTCAAAACACCTCAACCACAATGACCACACAGAAAAAGAGGGAGCGTGGCTTTAAGTGATCCTCTCATCATCTCCAGATTCCAAGGAAGCTATTTTGACTTTAGATCAGTGCTTAGCTTCAGTAATGAACTGGATGAGGAAGAGCAAACTGAAACTAAACCCAGACAAGACACAGGTGCTTCTGGTCAGTCAAAAAGGAGATCAAGGGATAGGGATGAAAACCTGTCCTAGAAGGTATTACCCCCCAACTGAAAAAAGAGGTTGCGTAGCTTGGGGGTGCTCCTGGACTCTCAGCCTTGAGTTCTGATGGTCACAGCTGTGGCCAGGAGTGGATTTACAAAATTAAAACTAGAACGCCAGTTATGCCCCTTTCTTGAGAAACCTTCTCTGGCCACTGTGACACATGCCCTAGTGACCTCCCGGCTGGACTACTGTAATGTGCTCTATGTGGGGCTACCGATGGAGAGTCTCGGGAAACTTCAACAGGTCCAGATTTCTGACCGGGGTGGGTTACAGAGATCGCATTACACCCCTACTAAAGCAGCTCTACTGGCTGCCAGTCACCTACCAGGCACAATTCAAGGTCCTGCTGACCTTAACCTACAAAGCACAAAACACCCTGTGTCAAAGCCACTTCAAAGATCGAATCTTGCAGTATGAACCCGCTTGGGTGCTAAGATCATCAGGAGAGGCCTTTCTCTCCATCCCGCCACCTTCACAGGTGCATCTCAGAAGACCACATGAAAGGGCCTTCTCAGTTGCTGCGCACAGGCTCTGGAACTCCCTCCCACTGGAGGCCAGGACTGCCCCATCTCTGCTGTCTTTCTGGAAGCAGGCAAAGACCTTCCTCTTCAGGCAAGCTTTCCCTGAATGAGGGACTTCCTATTATGTAACTTTATATGGATTACCATTATCATTATCATTAGGAAGATGAGGCAAACCTCTGTGGTGGCAGACACAAGTGCTGGAGAGCACAGTAACAAAAAATGGAAAAGAGAGCTTGAGAGCCACGTGGCCTGCCTTTGGCCTTCTAAGTTAGCGTGCTGTCTTCGTGTTTTTAATGGGGCAGCCCCATTCCCATTGCCCAAGAAAGATCTGACTGTGGATCCAATCTGCTTTTGTATATGGAACAGAACAGAGATTGTCTTATTTTTCATTCCAGATACCAAAATATCTTGAGATTCCTCTGAGAGATTTGCCTGTCATGTACTCCTTGTCATGGGTCAATCCAAATAAACAAATAAAGTTTCCTATGGCTCCTGCTCTGGCCAGTTCAATGTTAAGCCAACAGTTAAACATTTTGTGCCTCTGTCTGACTGAATGGGCTTTCCTTTTGTGAGCAGTTTGTTTGACCTGATTCTTAGTGGCCAGAAAGGACAGAGATGTTGCTTTTCCCTCTCTCTCTCTCTCTTCTCTCTCCATTATCTACCACTCTGTTTCTCTCACTCACTCTTTCTCAGTCTCCCTTTTCTTCCTCCCTGGGGTCCTGCTTGTTGTACTTATTACAACCTCACATGCTGCCTCTAGTAGGCATGGCTGGGAGGGACCCTTTTCGGCTGGGATGAGTGTCACTGTATCCAGCAGTAACCAATAATTCCCTCCTGCCTCTGAATTAAAAGAGAGCTCCGCCTCTCTGTTCTGCCTCCCCCCCCACACACACACACCTGTGAGTAGTCTGTTGGAAGCAGCAAATTGAGGACTTTGTTGGAAGCAATCATCCACATTGTTAGTTTGCTATTATCTGTTCATTATATGTTCACTGTAAGTAAATGAAACAGTTTTATTCTTTCTCCTAATATTGTCTCAGAGTGAGTTATTGAGACTGCAAGTTCCAGTAACTGAATGGAAGGGGTGGGTTACTCTGGGAATGTTGAAGCTGATTCTGCTGTACTTCCTTCCTGCACTTCCGCTGCCCAACTAGAGAAATTTACACAAATTTCAAAACTCTGCAACACTGCTGGAGGAATGAAACGTCACTGTTGCAGAGGCCCCACCCACTTCTAAAGCTCCACCAACCTCACCTCCTCGCCAGAGATTCAAGCCGATCATGTGCAGAGGATCTCCTCTTCAACACTTTCATCACTCCAAATGATTTGGCTCCTCAGCGCCTCTCCCTCTCTCGACCCCATCCTTGCTGGCTAGTCGTTTTGCCTTCATCTGGGTTCCCCACACCTATGAAATTATGCAGTGAGCCACGTGCCGCCCAAGGGCTAAAGGTTGCCTCCTCCCGATTTAGTCCTTTGGGTTTGATTAAGCGTTTTAAATCTATCTACAGGGCAGGGATTTAATCATCTGGCTTCCTCTAATAGGCACATGGCAGGCATACAGACCTCTCTCATATTACTCTAACTTTACATCTCTGCTTTATTCTATGGCACACTCTGAGATTTCTCCCTAGGACAGGATGAATTGGTTCCAGAGGAAATATTGGCTTGATTAAGCTAATCATTGGGTTGCCAAAATGCCAGGCCAGAGGACCTTGACCCACCAAAAGGAAGAAACTTGCTCGTATACATCTCATTCGTTTCAGCAGGCTTGGACAGCAATTGGAAGAATTGCATTTGACGTCCTCAGAAATCCATCTCCCAGGTTTAGGGAGCAAAGACTTGCACAAGGAAGGCATTGATGCTTCACGAAAGGAATAAATGTTCAAAATATAAGGAAGGGGAAAGGAGCTTGTTGCGATTCTGCAGTCTTTTACAATAAAGATAAATGCTAACTTTTGGCCTGCTGCCCTGTGCTTATTATGCTACGAATGCTGACAGGCATTCCAATTGCCTTCCCTACCCTACCCCCTTAAAAAAAAGGTATTCTAAGTGCTTTTGTCATTACATGCAATTTTATGGATAATGATCTATAAAAAGGACCATTTCCTTAAAAAAATATACAGAACACAGAGACTAGAGGCCACAGACTTCACGCGTGCTTCTGTCACAGCTAACGGCTGATGAAAAGATGTTGACAACCCCCCCTCCCAATTTGAAATGCTTCTCTTTCATAGTGATTAATTTTGGCCTCTTAATCATACAAGTGAGAGTACATTTTATCTTTTAATTTATTCTGACTGTGGAAATGCAGCAGCTGCATAATGGGAAGTTTGTTGCCTTTTCTCATCTGAATCTTTCTCTTTTATTAAATCACTAGTATTATTGCCCTAAATAAACAAATTAAAAAAAAACACAAAATGCTTCTCTGCTGATAGTCAGTGAAGCCACTGAAGCAGATAGTTTACTCTTAATTTTCATGGGTGGCAGGGGAAGGGAAAAGAGATAAAGTCTACTATCTCAGTTGGGTCACCAGGGAAATTAACTCCTGGGCGATCAAATCTGTCACAAAATCCACCCCCTCAAACACACACACAGACACACGCACACGCACTGCAAGGACCCACTTTGATTATACCCTTTCTATAGACACCCAGTACAACAGTTCAGTGACCTCTCTATTAAATCCACTTTAGGGATTATAAACCAGGAAGCTCATCCCTTTTCACCTTATAACTTTCATTTGCCCTTTATCCTGAACGCATGCAAATTGTCCTAGGATGTGTCTGTTCTGCGTAATGACCACAGGATTCATGGATCTATACTATGGTCTCTTTCATGATAAGAAGTCCGATAGAGAACAATTGGTGCCCTACATATTTCGGACCAGTTCTGTCAATGTCTGTCAGAAAATTAAGAATGTTTCTATGGCAGCAGTCACATTATGGAGGATCTGAACAATAACATCCGAGCGTGTAAAAGCTGCTCTTTTGGGCTACTAAGAGAAGAAGCCTCTAATAAGCCTGACCATTGGCTCAGGTATACTAAGAACTGCAGGCCAACATGTAATATCCTAAAGTCTGCTCTAGTCAGACATATGTATAAGTCAGCAATAGTTCTCAGATTGGACCAGGGGTAGCTCCTGACTGGCTGGAATGATTAAATTAAATAAGGGTCTGGCAGACAACCTCATGAACTTAGGAGATTGTTTTAGATCAAATCAGATTATTTGTTTATCCAACCTGCATTGCTCACTCTGGTGGAGACTCCATGGTTTCGGGGCCAAAATCCCACAGTCTCCTTCCTGATCCTTTCAGGGCGCTTTTACACGACCCCTAAAATCCGAGGCAAAGGGCTCCCAGATGTGGGGCTTAAAATTGTTTTCCAACCCACTGCAGACTTTAAACAAAATAAAGTATGACCACGCCCACCTAAGCGCGCCCCAGCGCACTTAAGAAGTACCTAGTCTCTGGAGGTAAAAAAAATTTCTGATGCGGACTGTAAAGCAGTGAGTGCCGGGCTGCCTCACCTTCTGTTTGTTTGTTTTTGCCCCCGCCCCTTTAAGAGACTGGAATGCTTCTGGGGCTGCTCCTGATGGCAGAATGGAGGTGAGCCTGCATTCTTTTCTCCCTTCCCCCCATCCCCTCACCACAGACAGGAGCGATGGCGTGTGGAAGGGTGGGAACACAGCAAGAGGAGCAAACCCCCACAATCTCTGGTCTGAATTTAAGTTGCCACCAGATTTTAGAGGTCGTGTAAAAGCGCCCTCAGTTGCTGTGTGTGTTGTATCATTATAGTCGTGACCAAATCTTCATGACTCCATGTCCATGGAGTTTTCTTGGCAGGAATACTGGAGTGGTTTACCATTTCTTACTCCAGGCGCCTACAGGACCTGGTATTCCCTGGTGGTCTCCCATCCAAGTACTAACCAGGGCCGACCCTGCTTACCTTCCAAAATTAGATGAGATCGGATCTGCTTAGGGCATTTGGAAGCATTAAGAGTAAGCACATCAGCAGGACAGGAAATATACTAACTTGTGAATCCAGTCTAAAGTGTAATGGAATCATGTCCACACTTCTTTCTAAGAATATAAGAAATCTTGCATTCATTAGAAAAGTCAGGCAAAAATTAAAGAAAAACAAAACAAAACAAAACAAAACAAAAGACACAAACATGTGGCACCTTAAAGACTAACTTTCATGTTTGCGTCTTTTGTTTTGTTTTGTTTTGTTTTGTTTTTCTTTAATTTTTGCCTGAAATTCTTGAAAAGACTAACACGGCTACCCTCTCTGAAATTTAGAAAAGTCAATGAAATAGAACTAGGATTAGTATCCCCTTTCCTAACCAAATTAAAGAATATTCAGATGGCTATGGGCGTTTATACACGACCCCTAAACTCCGCAGCAAATGGCTGCAAGCTCCAGAGCTTAAAAATGTTTTCCCACCACCTCCGGAGTTTGCAGAAAATTAAGTGCAACCCCGCCCACCTAAGCACGACCCAGTGTACTTTTCGTGTACCTGCTCTCCCGTGGTGACAATCCCTGATGCGGTTTTAAGGGAGGGAGTGTCAGCTCTCCTCGCGTCTGTTTGTTGTTGTTTTTGCCTGCCACCCCTTTAAGAGAAGGAACCAGGAAGCCGGGCGGAATCAGGAAGAGAAGGAATCAGGAAGCTGGGTGGCTTCAGAGGTGAGATGCATTTTTTCCTCTCTTTTTTTCTCCCACCCCTCACGCAGACAGGAGCAAGGAAGTGCTGAGGGGTGGGAACACAGCAAGAGCAATGAACCCCTAAGATCTCTGGTCCAAACTTAAATGGCCAGCGGATCTTAGGGGTCGTGTGAAAAGGCCCTATGTGGCTCAGAATGGAACGGTGGTCTCTCTCCCACCTTCATCCAGAATAACTCACTGCAAGCTTCTATATCTGCTTTGACTTTTCCTTGAATGTAATCAGCATCCTGTTTATGCTGATTCTGCCAAGCATGAAGCAGAGAACAAGAGGCAGCAGTGCTAGGGAGAACACTTCTTCCACCCATTTAGAGAAGCAGCTAGATGCAACCCTACTTATTTTTTTTATAACTGAACCAAGTTTCTCAGAGAAAATGGTGATAAAAGATATCAAATAACCTGGAGTACTAAGGAAGAAGGAAGGAAGGAAGGAAGGAAGGAAGGAAGGAAGGAAGGAAGGAAGGGAAGGAAAAAAAAGGAAGGAAAGCTCAATTCCGAAGGAGGGTGCAAAAAAACCAGTTCAAAAATGAGGGATATAAAAGGGAAGTAGGAAGGTTTGATTCGATCTGGCATGAGAACCTGTACATATGTTCAACTTATCCAAATCAATAGACAACTGAAGCCCTTTTTATACAAGAACAAATATATTGTGTGGATCCAAGTTGGACATGTTAGGAGCCACGGCTGCCTCTTTAGTCTTCAGAGAGCACACACAATATATCAAATCCTTGAAACACAAGAAAAAGGTATGGGAAGGAAGAGATATTAGGATTACTATGACATTCAGTAGGTAACTAGTTGCATCTGCTGAGCTTTCCTGTTGCATCTAACTCCATCTTCCACTCAACTGATATTTTACACTTGATAACCATTGGTAAATGTCATGGGTCACAGTCAGGGCCGGTGCTAGGTTTTTTTGTGCCCTAGGCGAGGGACGGGGGGTCAGGCAGGTGGGGCAGGCAGCGGCGGTGCAGGGGGCGGCACAGCAGGTGGGGGGCAGCAGGCACTGGGTGGTGGGTGGGCAGCGGCGAGGGGGACAGGGCGGCAGGGGGTGGCAGATGGCGGGGGATGGCGACGGGTGGGGAGCGGATGGCGACGGGCATGGGGTGGGCGGCGATGGGCACGGGGGCGGCGGGCGGACAGCGACAGGCAGCGATGGGCAGATGGCGATGGGCGGTTGGCGGGTGGTGGGGCCGCCGCCGCTGCTGCTCCCCAGCTGGGCGCCCACCACCCCATCATCGCGCCTCCGCTGCGCCCGGGCTCCGCAGGTGGCTGGGCTTATGAAGTGCCACCAAGGAGGAGGAGGAGGAGGAGGAGGGCAGCACGCCTAGTGGGGCGAGCAGCAGCCAATCCGGTGAGGCAGAGCCCCTCTGAGGGGGTGGCCTGCGGCCTATCCAGCCCCCCCAAGGCCAGGCAAGCAGGCGAGCAGGAGCCGCAGACAGCCCACTGCAGGGGGGGACGGCTCTGAGCATGGACAGAGCGGCGTACCCCCCCCGCCCCCACGAGCCTCCTCGTTCCAGGGCAGCTGTGGGAGGGGGTGGACCCCCTCTCTGTCTCTCCTCCCCCTCACTTTCTGGCCACTCAGCCCTTGGCAAGGTGTAGAGGCTCCGCCAGCCTTCCCTCCTTCCCTCTCGTTCAGGCTTCTGGGGTGACCGGAGTCCACTGGGGAGAGGGCACCTCCTGGCTGGAACGTGCGCGCCTTCCCGGATGGCTGGCAGAGCTCGGAGGGCGCAGGAGCTCAGAGGGTGGAGGGTGGCGGTGGAGGGGAGGCAGCAGGCTTGCCAGTGCCCTCTCCATTTTGGCGCTCTAGGCAGCTGCCTAGTTCGCCTTAATGGTAGCGCCGGCCCTGGTCACAGTGGTAAAAACCAACAATAAGGTAAAGCACATCTGGAAAGTTTACTATAGAAAAAGAGCATGAAGAGTTTCCAGTGATGTAATGACATTTTCTCTTGAGATAAATATCACACATGCAACATCCCTCAGTTTCGATCAGTGCAGATGCTGCTAAATAAAATGGGGGGGGGCTTAAAAGGAAAAAGTCACAAACATTGATCATGGCCAAAATACACCCCGGCACTGTTAAAAGCATTTACTTCAGTTACATCTGTGGTCATTGGCTAGATCAATGAAACCCATTCTTTCAACAGCATCCAATTATCAGTTTACTGTGGAGTGAGCTTTCTAATAAATCAGTATACCTTACATAGAATTAGACAAAGTCAATATGAAAGTTAATAGCAAACCATGAAAACATTTTCGTTCCAGCCTGTAGAAACTTCTGCTCAACAACAACAAAAAACTGCTTAAATAACTCATTCTTTTATTCCAGATTGATCCATAGCTACTAGCATTTCATAGTAATAATGTTCATTTAGGTAGTTTATGGTTAGCAGTATAATAGAGTTTGATTAAGCACCTAGGACAGACAATCAATGCTTTTCTGTCATATTTATGTAATTAAAAAACCAGCTTGGAAAGTAAGTAAAGAACAAGATAAATTTAGGCAGTATATGATTTTAAGAAGTCAATTGAACACCATTTCCAGCCACAAAGATAATGCAAATTTGTCTTATGAACAACAAGAATTTAAGAGCAGGTCTGTATGCAGGCAGTAAGAGTACACTTTTATATATGAGTAAGACTCTCTGAGTCTAGTTAGAAATAATTACAGGTAACAGGGAAAGTAAGACTGAAGCTTAATTCATACTAATGCATTTATTTGCTATGTTGCAAGGCATCATTGTGTTAAATTTTGTGGTAACACAACCAAGAAATGTTAGATGCAAAATGATTTACTAGAAAGGAATGGCTTGACTTTTTAAACCCACTGTGAACAAACAGACACAGGGCAATCCCAACACTAGTTTGGATGATCTGAGGTCAGAGTGAGAGCACCTTTGAGTTTCCTATACTGAACCTGATTCCCAATGGCAGTGCAGAAGAGAGGTGGATGACTTTCATCATAATGGTGGTTGCAAGTAAAGGGGGTGCTCTAACCCTATCTCTGCTCTGGGGAAAGCATGGCAAACAGGTTGGAGGGCTGGGGATCGTAGGGTTCCAAAGCCTTCCAGTTTTGTCCATGCCATGCTCCTAATCTGCCCACTTTCGGCTGTGTCCAATGGTGGTGATATAAAGGGCCACGGTTGGATCAGAGATGGGAATTCGTCTTCCAAGACTGGATGTCTGTCTCTAAGGTTGAAAGAGAACTTCTGATCTACCCTATGAGGGAAAACTGTCTTGGAGGTTAGGAAACTGGAGCCAAAGGGCAACAATGAATTTAAACTACAGTGGTCACCCGCCATTTTGCAGTTCATATACTGCTGTCCCGGTATATTGCGGGACCGCAGTATATGCAAGGCAAGGGTCCCTGGGGTAAGCTGCTTGGGCCTGTTTGGGGCCGACTGCACTCAACCCAGGCCTGACAGACTGCCCCAAATGAGCCTCCAAAGGGCTTCCCGGGGCTGTCAAAGGCCCCAGAAGTGGTTTCTGACAAACCGGAAGTGACTTCCGGATTGCAAGAAACCACTTCTGGGGCCTCTGACAGTCCAGAAAGCCCTTTGGAGGCCCATTCAGGGCAGCACCAGGCCTCAGGTAAGTGTAGGAGGCCCCAGAGAGGTCCCCCAGTCCTGATCTGACTCAGCACCCCCATATCGTGGATTTTCAATGATTGCGGGTCTGGTTGGGTCCCTAACCCCTGCAATAGGTGGGGATTACTGTACACACATACAGTCTTAGGGCCAGTATGGTGCAGACATTAGAATGCTGAACTGATTGACTGGTTAGGGACTTCAGTCTGATTCAGTTTCAAATCTTCCCCTTCTGCCATGAAACTTACTATGCATCATTGGGCCACTCTCATTCTGACCCCTTCCTTTATCAACTGTGAATGAAGAAAGCTCTCTACACCTCCCTAATCTCATGGGAGGAAAGAGGGGATGTCAATGTTAACAGCAGTAACAACAGATAATTTAAAAACACAAGTTAGAAAATGAAACCATTTTTAGACTTGTGGGGCAGAGTGCCAAATAAGTGTGCACAGATCACAAAGCGATATGCACTCATTTGTGAGTTATCCCTACTGAGATGGGTGCACATTTTAAACTTGTGGGCCTATGGTGATATCTATTTTTTTTATCGTGGCCTGCATAGAGTTTTTCAGATTCATGTCTGAAATATAGATATATAATGTGGATCCTTTCAAATCTGATTTCATTTTCCTATTTTGTTTGCTTAAGCTGTTTTGTTTCACTCAAGAGGACTGGACCAAGAGATCTTACTGCCTGAAGGGAAGAACAAGGAGATACCCTTTCCGGTTCTATGTATTTAAGCCAATTTGCCTAGCCATTGAATTTCCTCCAAACCTCTTGGGGAAATAATCTCCCTTACTGCCACTGAAGGAAGTAGGCCAGTGTTAGGGGTGCAGAAGAGGCTGCAAAGTACATAGCCTTTTTTTTTAAAGTAATGTTGTTATTTTCTAGCATTTGCTACCAAGATCTACTGACTAACCTGAAAATGCACACCTTAAAGAAGGAGCCAGAACTTCAGTCCCTGCAACCACATTTTCAAACTGTGCAAGATATTAAGAGAAAGAGTAAAGAAACAGTCCTGGTGGAGTGAAGATGGTACAATGCTTGCCATCACTGTGTATGCTGCTAGAGGGCTATTCAGATGAAGGACTATTTAGCAACACATCCAGATGAATAATTTCATCCTGTACGCACACTCTTAGGCTTCTGTTTTAAGGACCCTAGATGTTGCTTGAACAGCATTAGGGAGGAGCAGGCTGGAAAGCAGAAGAAGATGAAGATGAAGACAGAGGAGGAGAGGTAATTTATTATTAAACAGTGCCGAACCAGTGCATCACTTGTATTAGCCAAACTTGTGCTATCAAAGATGAAGTATTTCCAGGGAAACATAAGAGGCCATCTACAGCCATTGAAAAAAGCTAGGCCATAGCAATAGGTTCAGTATGTGAAATATGTGTGAGAGAGAAAGAGAGAGAAAAAGAGAAATACCAAGTGTTGAGACATGTGTGTATATATGTATCACGTCTTAGAAACTGAATATTTTTTACTGCAGCTCCCAGATGTTATTGTATGTAGATATGACTATGACATACTTAAGCATCTGTTCTACCAGTGTTTCTTAGATCTCCTGGGTAAGACACCAGTAGGTCATGAAATGTTGTTTTGGGTTGCTAGGTCAATCATTTTGAGACAGATCACATGGGCACCAATTAGTATGTGTAAACACATAGGTCACATGGGTAACTTTCCTCTTAGTCTTAGAACCTCCATTGTCACTCTCTGTTTTACACATGACCAATTATGTTTTGACACAATCTGTGTTGGCTTCCAGCAACCAGTGTCACAAGAGGAAATGTCAAGTGAAACCTAATAGCATGTACAGAACCTGTACACAAAGATCTCAGATGGAAATCCAGATAGACGGATTCGTATAGTTACCAGGCAAGAGGGCCATGGAAATGATTCTCAAGTTACACTTCAAATACTATTAAGAACAAAAATAACAGCATAGATATTAACAATTATAAACACTGGCTTTACTTTTTAATATATCTCTTTTAATATAAATATTTTATACTATATCAGGAATTTATTGATTTAGCTCTTAATACTATTGTTTTAATGTCTGTGAAGATTCTCAGTCATCCAGGTGTCTCACCCACCCTCTCTCATATTGCTTCACCTTTATATCTCTGCTTTATTCTATGGCATACTCTGAGATTTCTCCCTAGGACAGGATAAATTGGTTTCAGAGGGAATTCAGGTGAGTTTATCTGGAAGTTGATTCATGGCAACTGGACTTTTTTTTCCTTGAGAGATTGAAAGGTTGAGAGCAGCGAAAAGTTTCAGTCTCTCAAGAAAAAGAAAGTCCAGTTGCCATGACTCAACTTCCAGACATTTGTTTTAATACTGTGAGCCTCCTTGAGTGTTTCTGAGGAGAAAGGCAAAGTATAAACATAGAAAGAAAGAAAGAAAGAAAGAAAGAAAGAAAGAAAGAAAGAAAGAAAGAAAGAAAGAAAGAAAGAATGGTGACGATGAAACTCAATGAATTTGACTCATTGTACTTTTCTCATTATACAAACTATTTTCTTCCTTGTTATACATATTATATATTTTGAAAGTACCTGTTTTGTTGTTGTTTGTAATCTTTCCTGTGTGATACTTTTTCCACCTTGCTGCCAATTGTCCAAAGCAGAGCAATTAATGCTCATAAAGAGTTAAGACCCTGACCCGAATTAAGATTAACTAAAGCATGGAATAATAATGAGCAGGTTGAAGACTTTAACTGACAAGCACAGGAAGTAAACAGATGAGCACTATAGGATAAGTTGAAGTGATGGAGAGAGCACTAAAGCACAGCTATTCTGGGCCTAAATAAATGTAAGTGAAATGCAAGATCTGATTATTAGATGAGATAACCAGTGAAGGTGGAACAGGAAGCAGCTAGAAAAGCTGAAGCTCACACTCAGGTGACAATTGCACCAAGCACTTCCCTTGATCAAACACTTCTAAAAAGCTCCAGGGATGATAAAGCCACCAGAAAGAACAGAGTCTTTCATGTTCGCAGTAACATGCCGGTTGTTAATTGTTACCGGAAGGCTTATTTTTCCCAGCATCTACTACTAACAGAAAAGAAAGCCTGCCTTGTACAGAACGTCCCAAATCTTGCTGACAATTTTCAGTTTCAGCTCTCTTTAATTATCCCCAGAGCTTAGAAGAGTTACTCTTGCAAAGCAGTAACTCACAGAAGCTCCTGGGTATTATTATTTGGGGGGGGGCTTAGAAGAAGCATTCCCCCCCCAAGCTGTGATTATGACAAGCACTTACATGGGAAGGACTGCCTTATTCAGATAGTGAAAAACCTGCTGTCACCCATACTCGTGGTCACAGTTTTGCTCGATACTACCACTTCAGACTAGTGGTGGCAGATTGTGTATTTAAATTCCCTCCCTCCTCCACATGCACAGAGGCACAAAATACCTTCCCTGTCAAAATGTGTGGTGATTAAGTCAGCTGAGTGCAGAAGACAAGTAAAGGGAACTTATGGCCACAGATCAGGGACGAACCAGCCAGAATGCTCACAGGAAGATAAAATGGAAAACGTACTGCCATTATTCTAATAAAATGAGTTCAGGATAAAGCGGAGTACAACCTGGGCTTGAATACAGAAGCCCATGGAGTTGGTTTCTAGTGAGCCAGAGGGCTGAAGATGCAGAAGGGCCTTTACGGTCATGCCTTCATTGCAAGTGAAGTAGAGCAAAGGCCAGAGGTATTTCCTAAAAGATGAAAAAAGTGGTCTAAGAAGGAAGTAACCTAAAATGAACAATCTACAAGTGGTCACTTTCAAAAAACTGAGAGCCAAGATGCCTGCTCTGAATTGGCTATCTAGTATCCCCCTCCTTCAATGGTTTCTTCAAAACCAGCATTGCTGGAATTATTTTAAGATCCCTTTTACAAGCGGAACTGCCACAGAGAGAGGAGTACGGTCCTGTTCCCTGAGATGCTAATTTCTCATATGCAGGGAAACTTGATACGTCCAGAAATGTGTTCGACTGGAAGAGTGACTGGTTCCAGGCTACACGACTCCAGGGGATTTGAACTGAGATCTCCCGAGAGCCAGTCCAATGCCACCCTCACTAACGAGAGATGGGCCACGTCTAAGGGACTGGTTATGTAGCAATGGGGGCACACCCACTAAGGCAAGTGGAAGGCTACCCTGTCGTGGGCTCAGGTTGCCCTCAGTCATCCTATTCCTGCCACCTTCCTCACCAAAGGCAGAGGGATTCCATCTCTGTTCATTTGGGAACACTTGCTTGCCTGCCTGCCCCCTTTTGTTTGTGAGACAACACACATATACAGTGGACCCCGTATAACAAATGGTTTGTATAACATAAATTCTGTACAACATAAAAAATTCCAGAGATAGGGGAAATTTGCTTAGCAGAATCATCTATGGGGCAAATCTGTACAACATAAAAATGGTCACGATTAGGGATTACTCGGTTTTCAATGCATTCCCGTGGGAAATTTATATAAAGGAAAATTAGCTTAACATAATTTCATTTGGAATGAATTAATTCCATTATACAAGGTACCACTGTATAGTGTATATAAAGTAACAGCCACTTTTGATCTTGGCTTTGCCACAGTTGGTAGCCATGTCTCCTCTTCCACCAAGCACAGTAAGCACCAGAGACCACAGTTATCTTAGATCAGCACACAAATATACAACCCGAACTGTTTAAAGAGAGCTTACAAACTTGTTCATCATGTACAAAACCACATTTTCTGTCATGGACGGCAGCATGTAGGATTTCCAGAACTTTATATCATTCATTACACAAAGGTTCCCAGAGCTTGCCCATGGTGCCCTTATGGTCTACAAATCCCAGTGCCTCCTGTGGCATTCTGGGAGCTGAAGGCCAAAATTGTAATTCTTCCATCACCTAGAATGGGCCATACCTCTAGATTCACTCACCAATGTTCATAAGCAAGAGCTGTGATGTTTTGTGTGCCTTTGCTGCAACAGTATGAGAATCCCACATTTCCCTGGGAGAAGCTGTGTTCCAATGGAAATGGAACAGAAACATATGAGACATAAAAAGCTTTTGGATTTTGTTTTATTTTATTTTATTTTTTTTGTCAGGCAAGGAGACTGAGCACCAATTATTTAAAAGCGTTGCTGATCAATTAAAATTGATTCAAGTTTGCTCCCCATTGATTGCAATGTTGAATATAATAGAAAGAATGTCTCAGCCCTGTGTCAATGATTGCTAAGTAGAACGCTCCCCATGACACTTTAGTCTTTGGCAGTAGGATGTCCCGTTAAAATGGCAGATGAAATGCAAATTTTCTCTCTGCCGGCACGTGTGCAAAAAATGGAAGTCAGCTCAACCCATAACGGATTGTGTAAGCTGTCCTCTTCTATTGTATAGTCCATTAAACATTTAGTCAGAACTGGGGGGGGGAGAGAGAAGGGCGCCACAACAAAGTGTGCTGTTTTCTTTTATGCTGTTTTTAAAACATTCCACTAAAGAGTGCAGCCATTGATCACAGAACTTGCTTAGTTAAATAAAATGGTGGGAGTCAGTAGCTCACAAGATAATTCACTGTATCTATATTTAATTATCAGCGGCAGCATCTTAGAATGCAGAGCTGGAAAAGATTCTATTGATCTTCAAATTCAGTGCCTGTCAAGGAGGAACAGGAAGAAATTGAACTCACAGCCAGAGGCATAGCTAGGATTTTTGCGCCCCCTCCTGCCCCCCAACTGTGTCTCACCCACCGAGCAAGGGTTGCCCAAACCTGGGGGAACAGTGGGGGAGGGGAAGAATGGTCCCTCATTCTCTCACCCTCACTGGGGGTCTCCCAGACAAGGCTGTCCTATGCAAATTGCACAGCGTGCGGATAGTGCCAAGCAGGTGATATTTTTTCAAGCATTACCTCCATAGCACGCTTCTCCCTCCTCCTTTCCCCTGGCTAAGGCTTGGTGATCATTAGCCTGGGGAAAGGAGGAGAGGGAAGCAGGTGATGGGATTTTTTTTCCAAGCAGCACCTCTGTTGCATGCTTCCCTTTCCCCCTTTTCCCAATTGCCAAGCCTTAGTAGGGGTGGGGGAAGGAGGAGGGGGAGCAATCAATAGAGCTACTTCTTAAATAAAAAAAAATGCCTGCTTCCCTCTCCTCCTTTCCCTCGACTAAGGATCGCCATGCCTTAGCAGGATGAAAGGAGGACTGCTGGCAGCACGGAGCATGGCTTCCTCCTACTGCTCCCCCTCCAGTCGCCCCCAGATTGCTTCCCCCAGATTTGCACCCCAGGGCAAATGCACTCTTCCACCCCTCCCTAGTTACAGCAGTGCTCTCAACTTCTAAACCTTCTGGTAGAGCCAGATTTGAAGGTTCTAGAAGGAGCTACCCTGCAATGGTTTCTAGCCACATGCACTTTGGACGGTGACTAAAACCAGCATCATAGATACATTGGTTGCAGTGCTGCACCGAGGAGTGGAAATGTCTGGCTCTGTTGTCATATAAAAGCAATCATTCCATGCACCAAATCTTCTTGGTACCTCCTGTGACCATAATAATTTAATTGAGTCATTTGGGTTATTTGAAGGAACTTATCACCCTATATGTGCCTTCTCAGCTTTAAAGATCTTCAAGACAATCATTTAAATCATATTTGAGCAATAAATCTTGTTGGAGATACATTAGACTCACTATCTAGCTGGAATATTTGATAGCCAAAGTTCCTGCAGTGGGTAGCAAAACTAATCTAGTTGCAAGTTAAAATCTTAGAATAGAAAGCCAAGCACCCATTTATTTTAGGTTGAACAAATTTATTTTAGCTGTAACAACCCGTGTTTCTGATTTCTACTAGCTTGGTGAGCTAAAATTGTTTAGGGATTGATTTCTGAATTTCTGTTCATACCCATGATCAGAGTACCCATTGTGTGGCATTAGCAGAGCAGCTTACTTTATTATCATAAATATCATATTTTTAACATACAAATCATAAATAATGAAAGTACTCATTGATTAAATATAAATTCATGCAATACATTAGCATATACATAATTATGTTTGTATAGCAATCCATTGATATTCAATATACATTAGGAATTAACATTTAGGACGTTAATTAGGGGACCTTTAAAAGAAAAACGAAGCTATTTCTTTTAATACAGCAGCTTTAAAAAAATCTTTTCTAATTATAATGTGCAGTTCAACATTTCATTTCTCCAAAAATGTCTATTCTGTACATCTAGATAACATTCAGCATATTCACTAGATAGAATGGGGTAGTGTGGTTCTGAGATTCTCTATACACTGCTCATTTATTTATACATGGATAATTAGATTCCACTACCAAACAATCTTTTATCTTGTCTGTTAAATGTACGTTTATAAGGCTGATTAAATTCCCACCACAAGGCGCAGACAAATAAACTCAATAGAAATTGATTTAGGTTGACTTTAAAAACAAACTGCATCAACATAAAATAATAAGAAAGTGAATAAGGGAATTGGTTGCAACACAATGATAAACTCTGGTTTAACTTTACAAAACTGGTGTGCAGGCTTGGACTCTCCTCCACCCTCTCCTTATGGACACAAGGAGAAATTCAGAAGCTTTCAGTTCTGTTTATAGTTAACCGCAGCTTATTGTATTTTCTGAATGAAAACAAACTATAGTTAATCTTAACTATGATTAGTGGAAACCAATCAACTTCAATATCTGGCTTATCAAGCTGGCTTCATAAACCTATCACAGCTGCACAGAAGAATGGAGCAGTCTTTATATGGTACAGACATGAGCAACCTTTATTGAAAGAATCTGTTGCTGTTTTTCACTACAGAAACATGAACAGTCTGCCAACATTTGCTGAAACTTGGCCTGTAACTGTCAAGAGATGTAGCTGCTGAAAGAAGATGGTAATGGCCTCTGGGAAGGACATTCCATGCATCATCCTCATCATGGTATTAATCATATTACCATAAAACAAGATTTTGTGCCTGTGTGAGCATGCATGCAGAGTGTCATACTTTTAACAAGATGTGCACCAGCATACCATTGCATCCATCACTGTAGTTCATGGTTGAGCAGTTACAATTTTTAAAAACCAAATTGAACAATTAAGCAACAAGTGGAAGAGATAGAAAAATACCCTAGGAGTCATATGGAGGCAGTCTTGAAACAGCTTATGAATGAAACAATTGCTTTATTGGAATTTTCTGGAATATCCTGTAATTAACTAAGTTTACTATATTTACCAACTACAATTTACTAACTATATCCTGTTATTAACTAACTGCATTGGCTTGCTAAATTTTAGTGTAGAAGAATACACAAAACACAGCTTTATAAGCCTCTGAGCAAGAGTTTTTAAAATTGACTTTGAATTGTGTCTCAACTAGACTTATTTAAATTCAAATGTAAAGCACCTCTTTACCTTGTTACCATCAGGCAGAAGATAATATTTAGAGAAGAACAGTTTTTATCCAAGACTGCTGAATGGGAAATAATCCCAGGACAAGTAAAGAACTGACCTGTGGGCTGGCGCATTCTGTGTCATACACAGGGTGCAGTAAGACTGAGTGGTTGCCAGTGAGATGGGGGCGGGATGGTGGTGGTGGGTGGGCATGGGAGACTCAGCCAATTTCATTGTCTTTTTTGACAATAAAGGTATTATTATTATTATTATTATTATTATTATTATTATTATTATTATTATTATTATTATTATTATTATTATTATTATTATTATTATTATTATTATTAAATACACTTAATATTTAGGAGATCCAAGACTGTCTAAGATAAAAAAGTCTTTTTTTAAGAATTAGAGACCCTTAAGAAAAAAAAAGATGATAGATCAAAGTGTATTACATAGTAGTGTTCTTTAACTGCCTTCCATTTGCATTTCCGGACAACTGTAGAGTAGTTTAACACTCTACCGAATGCAACTACTTCTAGAAGCGATGACTTTTACCATGTTGCCAACTGTGACATTTTACTCGGTAATTTCTGTCTTAAAATGGTAGAACTTGTTGATTTTTGGTTATGGCTTAAGGCTATTTTACACATCATGTTTAAAATAATTGCATGTTGTCAAGTCACTTCTGACTTATGGGAACTCATTGAACTAATGGACAGGTTGGTGGTTTTGACATCTTTCTGCAAAAACCAGAAGTTGAGAGTTAGATTCGCTGGTTTGCCTCCTTGTCCCGAATGGGACTCAATGATCCACAGGGTCCCTTCTAGCTTTGCAGATGATGGTGATGATGATGGTGATGATGATGATGAGGAGGAGGAGGAGGAGGAAGAGGGGGAGGAGGAAGAGGGGGAGGGTAGATTCTTTTCAGAAGGTTTTAGATAAAGAACCTACAGAAGTGGTTTACCATTCACTTCTTGGGGAGGGGCGGTGTCGTGGAAATGCGCACCTTGCCCATGACTTACGATATAGTTTGTCATTTACAAAAGATTGTTGGTTATTTTACAGACTGGGTGTGGACCCAAACCAATTTAACGGAAATAAAAGCATTAATAAAACATGAACAGAAATGGGTTGTTAACGGATTCACACTTGCTTGTTTTCCAGCTTCAAGAATCATACACTAGTGGCATATCAGGCAAAAAGAAACAAGAAAAAAGAGATGGTGGCACCTTAAAGACTGACTGTTATATTTTAATCTGATCTTTCCTGGGCAGGCCCCTTTCTTCTGGCAGGACATACTAGATAACTTAATATGAACAGTAGCCATGTGCAAACAGTTACCATGCATAAATAGCTTATTATTAATACCTTGCAAAAACACTTCAGCAATTTGTTTCTTGGAGCAGGAATACTGCTCTGTTCAATACAAAAAATGTAGAAATCAAATCCTTATGCTGGCAGAATACCTTGCTAAAGTCTTTATCCCATTAGGAGAGTGCAGCGAATTGGTGTAAGAATCACTGGGAAGAAGAAAATCAGATTAAACAATTAGTATCAATTAACTCCAGCAAAATAATTCCATAAACAATTGGTCTCTAGTGCCTTGCTTAATTATGTGAGACTTTCATAGCTTCTTATCAAGTCTGCTTTGATTCATCTTAGACACTTGAGCTTCCCAGAGGTATAATTAATTATTGTCTTGTAAATAAACCCCTGATAATTAATGGAAGCAGAACACAATGCTGTATTTAAAGCAAAAAAAAAAAAGTGTTAAAGAAGAGGACTGTGGATATAGGAATGACCTTCTTTTCATTTTAAGTTAAAGAACTTTCACACTGTCATAATGAATGGAAGCTAATTTTAACTAAATGCAGCTTAATTAAAAACACCCCATTCCATTGCCTAGTTCTGCAATCACTATCATTAAAACTCAGCAATCACCTCATATAGTTTACTATAACATTTATATTCACCCAGTGCCATTATTATTGTCACTTGGAGCTAATTAAAAGCACTCCCAACACCCAAATTAAAATAATAAAAAGTTTATTTCTATGGGGTGGACAGGAAAATCCACTTTTTTTCAATAAAAGCAGCATGTGGAAATAGCCAAAAAGAGGTTTTTTTTCTTGCAATGTTCATAGAAAGCCTAAAAAAGTATACTCATAAACCTCTCATGCCTGATGGAAAGTGCTGAGTAGGATGAATATGTATATGAAATAGTGAGGCATATTAATAGATGTGGCTTTCCTGGAAGAGTAGGAGGGATTGGCAACCATTTATATGTACCACCATTTTCTTAACATATACCACACACGACTAAACAGAACACAGTGGCTGAAATCATGTTGCTTATGCTTAGCATAGGAATTCACACTTGTGTTGGTGAGCCAACTCCTCTGTAAGTGCCATTGATTCAAATGGGCCCATTCAGGTTGCAATTTGAATAAATGGGCTGCTGTCCATCATTATCCCTAAAGTCAGTTTCCACAACAGTAAGCCTCTTTCAACATCATGTGGGTATCTCCCATATCAAAATTGGTCAAACTTTATTTATTTATTTATTTATTTATTTATTTATTTATTTATTTATTTATTTATTTATTTATTTATTTATATTTATTTATATTTATATTTATATTTATATTTATATTTATATTTATATCTATGCATATAAATATACATATTTTATGTATATGTATTTATGTATTCATGTGTATACATATACCTCCCATCTAGCCAAAGGCCACTGTGGGCAGTTCACAACATAAAACAAACAGTTACAATGTAAAATACAACAGGAACATACTACAAAACTAAAAATGCAAATAAAAACATAGTAAGTCAACAACCTTCATAAAGTCTAAAGTGAATAAGATGGGCTGAGGGCAGACAAAATCAGTGGAACAGTGGAACAGTTAGTAACCAGGGAAAGCAGATTTAAACAACCATGTCTTCAAACTCATGTTGCCTGGAAACTATGTACCCCTCATATGTACCCATCATAACTAGTAGTAGGCCTTGATAACTATATCCTCTAGTCTAGGGATATCACTATTAAGGGATTTGTGTAATTACTTTGAAAATTGTCCCAGATGATAATTCTTTTAATTTGTTCTGATTCTACTTGCAGACTACTTTACTGGATGACCCAGGCTTACAGTATGATGAAACAAGGCTATTGTCTACTAACCCTCTCCACACCATACGCCTTTTATGAACCTCGGTGACATGGCTGTTTTATTTCCATACTAAAAATGAAAAAGCCTAAAACACTGCAAACTCCCATTACTGGGGAACTGTTTCACCTCTTTTTAGGTCCACCCCAACTCTCCCCCAGCTGACTGGATAGTTCTGTGGTTGGGGTACAGAGATTAGAAGTTCAATTCCTTGCTGTGCCTCTTGTGAGAAGAGCCAGCCTGTGTAGCCTTGGGAAAGCTGGATAGTTTCCCCGTGCTGCCACACTCCTGAGTATTTTTGTTTGGAAAACCCTGAAAAGGGTCTCCTTAGTCAGTTTTAGCTTTATGGCACATGATGATGATGATTCTCAGCTGTGCAATATTTTTGAAGATGCGGAGAACAAAACTGCAAACAGTGTTCCAAGCTTGGTCACAGACTGTGCCTATCAGCCCTAATACTTAATGGCAGTGGAATACTAGTAGCAATAATCTTGCTTCTATTGTGTTTCAGGCTTATTCTAGGGATTACATTTCATTGATTCCAGTAGAACTGAGGGAACAGTCAGTGTTAAAGAACTTCTGGAGCCACTACTCTGCTACATATGGTCTTCTGTATGACACAAATAAACAACATGGGTCATGTGAGACCCCCCCCCAACCATTTTGTAGCCCTCTAGCAGGCCCAATACACTGCCAAATGTAACATAAATGGGGAGAACAGTTCAAAACACCCCTGTGTGCCCTCTAGATGCCATGAGGGATCTATTTGGCTAAGTACTGAGGGTCTCCCAGTACTTCAACAACTACTGTATGTAAGGAGTCAGGAGGGCAGAGGTGGAAGCAGCTTCAAGACAAGATAAGGAGGTGATGGTGTGGTTCCCACCCTGAAGAGAACCTGATAATGGATTGCAAACCGTTTCATTATTCAGGAGTAGAGATGGGCATGGAACAAACATTTTTTTGTTTCTGTTACCGTTTGTCATTTCTGTTACGTAACGAAATGACAAACAAAAATTGTGATGAAAATGAAAAGAAACGAACAGAACCACGAAAATTGTGGTTGTTACATTCCGTTTCCGTTAATGGCGACGCACAATGAAATGAGCTGTTTTAAATGTTAAAAAATGCCCTGGACATCCGTAAAAATGCAGCGATAATTATTTATATTTTCTGATAATATCTACCAGGGGGGTTGGGGTCTTAAAATGTTTGTTTTTGTCTTCTCCCATCGCGATGTATTTTTCTTTTCCCTTTAAAATGGATGTCGCCACCAGCCACAAAATGGAGGCAAGCCACGTGATGAGGGATCATGTTCAACCAATAGCATGCCCAGGTTGCAGACTGGGCGGGCAGGTCTGGCAGCCACAGAGGGCATAAAAAGCTCTGGCAGCCCCCGTCCTCCTTGCAGTCTCTGGTGGGAGTTAGGGTGGGATTGCTGTCTCTGCGCCTCTAGCTTCAGTCCTGCAGCCTCCCTGTGTGCATGTGTGCTGCGTACCTCTCAGTCAGTACCCTCCCCTGCCCCGCAGTGCAGTCACTCTGCGGCTGCCTTGCACCCTGGGCAACGCCTGCCGCTGCCTTTGCAGCCTCCCTGCATACCTAGTCTATACTGTGTCTCTGCCAGCATCCATTTTTTTTAGTGTTTTCCCTCTGGTCTGGGGCTTTGGGGAATGGCTGCGCACGGAAATGCTTTAAAATTCGTGCAAAAAGCGGGTAGAAACGACAAACGAAAAAACCAAAAACGGTAACGAAATTTTTCAAAAAATTCCCAACAAACGGAAACAAACCGAAACAGACCTCTCAACGACAAACGAAAAACCGAAACACCATTTTTTGTTTCGTGCCCATCTCTATTCAGGAAGTCTGTGATAGTTTGTGGTGTGTGGTTCATGAGTAGCCACTAACCACAAACCATCAGGAACCACCAGTTTTCTGGTTTGTGCCCATCATGGGGAATATTTGACTCTGCAGATGTGTTGGACTATCATTTCCTCTTTTCTTTACAATGCTGGCTGGTGGAATTGATGGGAGTTGGAAGACAAAACATCAAGATGAGGACCAAAGCTTATCTACCCTAGCTTTATGGACTGATGTCAACTCTAGTCTTTTGCCAGCCAACCAACCAATCTGACAGAAGGCCATATCATTTTCCCTCTGGTTCACGGGTTCAGTGCCTGTATTCTTGCAGGCAGCTTCACTGAACCCCATGCAGACGGTGCCTCCATCATTCAAAGCAGTGATCTATATTCTCTTGGGCCTCTTCCACATAGCCATATGTCAGTATAAGCCTGTAAATAAGAGTCCTGTTTAGCCGAATATCTTAAACCTGTCCCTGCCAAATGGAGCGGCACTCTATCGGAAATACAAAGCTGATGCATCTCTCCAAGTTAATGAGAAAGAATGAATGATCCTGTGAACTGAAGAATATACACTTGGCAGCAGTTTCTGAAGTCTTAATATACGGATTATATATACCCCCATGATGAATCAAGTCAGCAAAGTTGTGGCCTTTTTTTTTAAAAAAAAAAAAAAGATACTTGAAAAACTGAAGAAGCAATGAATAAAAATTAAACCAGCAAGTCATTGCAAGTGTGATTAAACTCTGGGGTTCAGAAGTTCTACATCTGTAATGGATACAACTTTGGGACATTGTATTGTGCAGAGAGTTAAGGCAGACAGCAGGCACAATGACATGTTAAATTACCCACATGATGTATAGCTTAATGAACCCCCTTGTGTTGATCACGCTTGGCATTAATCAGGAGCCCTGAGCAGATTCCCTTATTTTCTCAATGCTGGTCTGATAAACTGCAATTTCATTTAACCTTGGACAGGAGCTTTAATAGCTTCCACGGGACAACTGTCAATACTTGCCTGAGTATACAGTGATTAAACTGCAACACAAGATGCATGCCATGAATTTTCTTCATTTGGCATTAGAATTTTCATTTTTAAGCAAGTATTTGCATAAAATATGCTGGAAATATGGAGATGACAAAGATTTACATGGTGCTACAGCAAAATGTCTTCCAGGATGATAAAAACTGAGCTTTAACAAATATTCATTAAACACACGGTTAACTTTTTAAAGTAAAATTAACTACAAAACAAAACACAAACCAAATGAAACAGTATTCTTTGTTGTTTCACATTATAAGGTAATAATACACAGTCTTTTTGGAATACTGTACTTGGAGGCTGAGATGACTACCATTTATTCAGTTCTCTGAGAGTGAACTCCCTTAAATTCAATGGGATGTACTTCTGAGCAGACTTCTGGCCATCTTGGCTCAGGCTTAGGGAAGCTGTAGTCCAAACCACTTGGAAAGTACAGAGCTGTTTAATGTTAATGCCCTTGCTCTGGGCAGTCACAATGACATCCTGTGTTCTTGAGGTTGGTGATATGAAATTGCTAGATCGCTCAGTGGTTTAGATATCCACCTATGGAGTCAGAGGCTGGGAGTTTGATTCCCCGCTGTGCTTCCTTGACAAGGGCTAAACTTGATGAGCTATAAGGTCCTTTTTAGCTTTGCAGTTCTATGATGGTGGTGGTGGTGGTGGTGGTAATAGATTGTCTTGTTTTTTTAACCCTGGTCCATATAAGGGTATATTAGAAAGTCTTTGAGTTCATTCTTCACAAATAAGCAATGTATCAAAGACCCTGGAGATCTTAAGCAGTGACAGTTTTCACATTAGGGCCTGGGAGGAATGCCCAAAGCCCCTTACTTGTGAAAAACAAAACAAAACAAAACAAAAGCTATTTCTCGGCTTAGTGTCTCTACTGCTTCCAGATGCCTCTAAAATCTTCCAGGTCAACCTTTATCTTCATAGGTCCTATTGAAGCACTAGGTTAACTCAATCTTTGGGAGAAGATTCCAGAAGAATAGCCATATTGGCCATTTGTGGTGAAAACAACAATTCTTGTGGGATCTTAATGCCTAAATACCAAGCAGAGTTGGGAACATCTGGAAAAATAGGCTAGTGGTTCTTCCAGGTTCTTCCAGGTTAAGAAGAGCATGAGAGGAACAAGGTCACTGGAAGACTAGGGGTGAGTCGAATCAACTAGGGGACATGAACGAGAGTGGCAGGCAATGAAATTTAACAGCCTGCCTTAGGATGTGAGGACTTAGAAAGAAGTGAGGGTCTGGAGGAGACTAAGGGTGCGATCACAGGATGAAACAGATAGCATTTGGGACTGTTAAATTGTTAAAAACTGACTTGAACAGGAATAATTTTAACCTTCCTCGCTATTTCAGCTCACATTTATCATTTGCTCTAGCATTCCAGGAGCTAAATATTCCACAGAAAAGGATATTTGAGGATTTCAAGACCCAGAGTACCTGAGATAAATGGCTGAGGCATTCTGGGAGGTATAGTCCACAAAAGCAACTTTACTCATCTTTAGTATTTCAGATGGCAGGAGCTACATAACAAAATTCTTTCTTTGTTTCTTTGTTTCTTTCTTTCTTTGTTTCTTTCTTTCTTTCTTTCTTTCTTTCTTTCTTTCATGCACAGGTAAATCCAGGGAGTACGTATCTTTAGAGGAGACCACTGATGAACAAAAATAATTAATAAGGAAAATAATATAAGTGAAATCTAAAGCGTCTTCTTGCAAATTCAAGTATTATAGTTGTATTACATACCTGTTTATGCTTAAACAATTTTTAAAGCTTCCTCAGTCTTTTGAGAGACAGTTCCCATCACATCCACCTTAATACATTTTTCATCCTCTATGAGAGGGTGGCATATTCAGCTCTTCAACTAGCTGGCTCCTCCTTCCTCTTTTAATGGCACTACACTTTCCTATTCTAGGGCAGTCAAATTTTAATGGGGGTAATTACCAGTGGTGGGGAGAGGAGAGAGAAACAGCAGATTATTTACTTTTTGCCATGTAAATGTGCCTATGGAAATGGCAGAAGTAAGAGAGAGTTTTATTGCTGGAAGATTAAAACAGAACACTGTTTTGTGGAGCCAGAGTTTTGAATTACATTTCTGCCAGAACCATTGGTAGTTTTATTAAGAGCCTTTGGAAGCACCAGCAGCAGGCTGAACATTAAACAGATGGTCACTTACAACTCTCATTCAGGAAAAGTGGAATGGAAAAGATGGCTTGAAAAGAAAGAACAAAATTCAGATGAAATATAAGTATTTACTCAGCTGCACTAAAATGATATGTTTACCAGTTCGGTGTCATTGACTACCCAAAATATTAAAGGGAAATGTTCCTGAAAATGTAAATAAAATAAGCAGTTCACACAATAGATGTAAATTACCAAGGCATTTATGCAAAAAAGATATCAGGAATAGCCTTTTAGAGGAAACATGTAGGTGTGAATATGTCAACAGTGACATTTCTTGTGTCAAACTGCTTCCCATTTAGCAGCACCTGAGAATTAGGAATACTGATAAGCATATTGATAATTTGCCAGTCCGCCAGAAAAACTAGAATTTAAGATGACATAAAGATTATAGGGCAGCTCTTGTTCTTAGGTGGCTAGGTAAAGTGATAGTGAAGAAGCTGGGAGCACGGATAAAGTGTGTATGAATTGGGTTGCCAGCTTTGATTAGAAGAGGCTTGGTCCTGTAAGAGCATTGGAGAGGAAAAAAGAGCCAATCAGTTTGAATGGAAACTCTCATCACACATACACCCAGTATGACATATATTAAAGAACACAATGTGTGCATGTAATATACCACAGAAGTAGATCGTCACTTAAGTATCACTGAAGGGAATCCTTGTCACATTCATAATAAATATATATTACATAATACAAAAAATGCCAGTATTAAATCATTAGAAATGTAAATGTGAATATTGACATCGTTTTATTATCTCCCATATCATCAACACCAGCATTTATGTTGCTTTTATGCATCCTCCAGTCGAATTTAGGGCTTTCTCCTGGGTGCATCATATTCAGATGTTTGCAAGTTGCATGCAAGGTAGGTAGAATCCCAGAATGGAGAATGGTGGCATTTGTAGTCCAGGAAATCCATAATTCTAATCTCTAATTTGCAGAACCACCACAAGTTTTATAAAAAGGAGGGACACACTTTTTTAAAAAAGGAGGGATACTTGCAGAAGGTTGAAAAGACTGGCTCTGATGCCCCCATTGTTGTGATCTATTCACTCAATGCCCATACGAACAAGCTTGATATACTGCTGATATGTAAACTTTAGAAACTATGTTGAGATCCAAGGTTGTAGTGGGTGGGGTAGAACATTGTCAAATGGAAAGGCTCATCTTCGTCACTTCGCCCTGCAGTTCTAGAAGACTCTGCTAAGCAGCCACAAGGGGAAACAAACTCTGTGTGACCTCTGTCTAAGGCCTCCCTGGCATCTCACTGGAGTGTCGGGTTAAGTTCTTGGTCTCTGCTAGGTGGCTTTCACTGCCTTCTCTTTTAGTGCCAGAAGATCAGCCTGCCAATATGCTCTATAAGTGCTGCTCCCCTCTGTTCAAATCACTGAGCTTCTTTGAAAACGGTTTAACACCCTGAATGCTAGATGAGACACAAAATATCTAGAGGTGGACTGGTTTGCATCTCTCAAGAGGTCTTCTTCACTTAACGTTTAAAAAGATACCCTCTATCCAGTCTGTATTTCTGCCTATATATTTGTTTATATTATATTGTTTGTATTTTGGTTTTTTAAATGTGTTACTTTGTTATTTTTGCTATTCTATGTTGTAAACCACCGAGAGTGGCCTTAGGGCTAGATGGGCGGTATTAAATAAATAAATAAATAAATAAATAAATAAATAAATAAATAAATAAAGACGCATATTTAGTAAATAGAAATGTACACCTTTCCTGTACATCGTCCCATCTGGAAAGCCACAAAAAGAGAACAGTGATCAAATTATCCTTACCACTTGGGTAGATCTTATGCAACTCCCAGAAGTCTTCATCACTAGCTGAGCTTGCCAGGATTTCTGGGAGTTGCAGTCCAGGAACATCTGGGGACCCACAGGTTGAGAACCACTGACTTAGACAGCAAGTGGCTGGATGCCACTCATTAAGGCTGCTCCCCCCAGATCTCTGCTTTATTACAGTGTGGTAATGATGTCAGATGCCTCTTCACACTCATTGTTTTTAGCCTTGAATATTGTCTTTAATGTTTCTTGATAACTGTTGTACCCTTGCCTCCAACTTTGTATATTGTCCTTCAGTGTTGTAAGCAGCCTTGGGTCCTTTTCAAGGAGAAAGGCAGGGTTAAAATATTTTAAACAAACAAACAAACAAACAAACAGGCCTATGCTGGCCACACTTTGGGCAGAAATTGTAATTTAGTGCCTCAGGCATTGAAGCAGTTCCCCTTATATGATTAGAATTCAGTCATCTTTAAGTGATTCTCACAGGCTCAGAGTAAAAATACTGGACTGGAAATATTGTTTTGTCTGATTTTTAAATCTGTAATAAACTAATCACTTCTACAATTTATTTTTTTAGATTCCTTCCTAGTAAATATTTTAAATTGACCCCAAAATATCCAAGTTCTAATCAAGCTTAGAGCATATTACTTATTCTTACTATGAAAGTAATCAAACACAGTAGGTAAAGATTTAAGATTTATTGCATCTCTTTAAGAAATACTTTAAATAATTCAATGAATACATTACGCACAATATTGTAGACCTTGCGAAAATCAACAGTATAGCTGCTTCACCCAGGTCATATGCTCTGTAATGTTTTTAATCTTGGAATGGAAAGATAATAAGTTATGTCTTGACAAAAAATAAAAAGTCAGTGTAAAATCTTATCTAAAAATAATAAATTCACAAACTGTGCAATATTACACGCACTAACGGAGAAGTAAGCCCTAATTGGTATAGCATTGTACTTCAGTATGGTTAGAATCTTTGGTGAGGAACTTGAGTTCAATAGTATTAAAACAATACTTGCATGCATTCTTAAGCTATGATATAAATTAGGACAGGAACATAATCACTTGAGGATTGCTGAGGTGTTAAACTGCTTTATGCTAAATAAACTGTGCTGCATATAAACCACCCCATAGCACTTAAAGCACTCTTTGGGTGGTTTACCATTTATTTATGCAACTGCCTCCCCCCCCCCCTCCGGGGCTTTGGATACTCAATTTACTGACTTTAGAAAGACGGTTGTGAGCAGATTCTTGACTGTACTACTGTGGTTTAACTACAGTGCCATGAGGGTCCTCCAGCAAGTATAACCTCTCTTCAGACTGCAAGCTAGATATACCCCTTACCAGGAAACTCCATTCCATTCTCTGCAGCTCAGTTTTCCTTGAATGCAAAGTGCCTTCAATCCACACTTGTTTTCTTAAATCTTTTTGTAATTTTACCAACCTTGGATTCCCCCAGTGGTTGGTCAGAAGACAAAAGCTCTTCCCAAGAGTTTGTGTTAAGCACAGTGTTAAGCAATTTATTTTCAATTTAAGAAGTGCTGCACTTTCAGTGTTCATAGTACAGTTCCTCTGAAATACATCAAGTATTGTTTCTCTGCAATGTCTTTCTTATAATAATTTTACTGCAAAACAAGTACGTGAACTGCAGTTTTATAAAATGTTTGGGTATTTCCCACCAGTTTAGAAATTAAAGCAGATGGTGATCAATAGTATAACTTCCTGACCTCCTGAAACAACAGTGCTTGTGGTTAAAACCACAAATTTAATTGATTTTTACATGGCATGGAAAAAATGCAAGCTATTGATGGAGATAGTCTGTAAACAGAGCTTTATTGGAACATAAAGAAGCCATGTTGTTCTCATCCAAGGCCCTTTGTACACGACCCCTAAACTCCGCCGCAAATGGCTCCCAGCTCCGGAGCTTAAAATTGTTTCCACACCAGCTCCGGAGTTTACAGATAATTAAGTGCGACCATGCCCACCTAAGCACGTCCCAGCGCACTTTTCAGGTACCTGCTCTCTGGAGGTGAAAATTCCTGATGCGGATATAATGTAGTGACTGCCCGGCTCTCCTTGCTTCTGTTTGTTCTTTTTTTGCCCCCCGCCCCTTTAAGAGATCAGAATGCAGTGCCAGGAGGGCAGAACGGAGGTGAGCGGCATTCTTTTCTTCCTTTTATTCTCCCTCCCCTCACGCAGCCAGCAGCCAGGAGTGCGGAGGGGGTGGGAACGCAGGAACAGCAACAAACCCCTAAGATCTCTGGTCCGAATTTAAGTGGCCAGCGGATCTTAGGGGTCGTGTGAAAAGACCCTAAGCTCTTTTGGAAGTACATAACCCAGAATACTGCAACCAAGGAAAGCAGGAAGTCCAGACAAATTCTTCAAGTTTTACTGCTTTCCATATCTCTATAGTATATAGTATAGGACAGTGTTGGTGAACCTTTGGCACTCCAGATGTTTTGGACCACAACTCCCAGAATTCCAAGCCTATATTGTCAGTGACAAAGGACTGTGGGAGTGGTGGTCCAAAACATCTGGAGTGCCGAAGATTCACCACCACTGATATAGGAGGACTGACTAGGAGGGGAAAATAGGGTCTCTGAAATAACAATAGGGATATTCTTGGACTCTGATGCTGATCCATCCCAGATAACACAACCAGTGATCAGGGATCATTGTGGAGTTAGTCCAAGAAGATCTGGAAGGGCAAAAGAAAACTGACTTGAGACCCCAAGGATCCATTTTGTCATTCTATGCCTCATCCGTTTTTACAGTTTTAACACACTAGGTAGATTATGCAGAAAGACCCCTGATCATATTGAACAGGGGTGAGCAGAAGCTGGATGATGATCTACTGAAACAGCGTGCGGTGAATTGTGCTGGATCATCAAAACAGTTATGGCTATTTAACAGAAGCAACAACAATAAGGATCCTCTCTAGTCTTGCATTATTCCGTTAATCTGAAGGAACTGAGAAGTGCATTTCTCAGTGGAAAATACTGAGAACCACTCTTGTCAGTGGAGGTTCATGATACCCATTTTGCTAGTGTTTGGAATCCACTTCAGATTTTAGACTGGACTGCATAGGAGTTATTTGACCTTGCCAAACCTATTTTGGGAGCAGAGCTCAACATCTTGGATAGTGCCTGTAAGGAGCAGGCTAAAACCCAAAGCAGATTCACAGCACTACTGAACTTGAGTTACCAGCCACCACTGATTCTGGTACTGAAGAAGAGAAAGCTCAGTGTTCCTTCATTACATGTGTATCCTTTTGTAACTCAACACAGTCAGCTATTTTGCACCTGGCTGGGACTGGCCAACCTCGGCATTCAAGAAGATCCAGCGACTGGGAAGCCTGGCCAACCTGGATTCCAAGTATGTCAAGCTATGAAAGAGTCTACCTTGACAATCCATTCAGCTTTTAGAGGGGGCAAGATGCTTCAAAGCAGAACTGCTGAGTCTTGGGAGGGGAAGAAGGCCAGTGTCTGCCAATGGTTTAATCAATCTTCCTTATTGCCACTGTGGGAAGGATTAGATATATTTACCTTAGTATATTCTGCAGGAGGCTTCAGCATCCCAGAAATGGATCCTAAGGTAGAAGATGCATTAAGCTGAAAACTGTTGAAATTTTTACAAATGCATGTAGATAGATAGATAGATAGATAGATAGATAGATAGATAGATAGATAGATAGATAGATAGATAGATAGATGATTGATTGATTGATTGATTGATTGATTGATTGATTGATTGATTCAGATGTGATTTTTTTTTGTTTTGTTGCTTGCAAGTGAGTGCTTTTCGTTTCCTTTCTTTCCTCCCATAATCCACATTGCCCCATGTCTCAGAAGTGTTGCTTTCTGGACTACAGCCTTTAGAATTCCTCCACCAACATGGCCACTGACTGGCTGGGGATTTGGAGAGCCAATGATAACTTTTCCCAAGAGCTGCTTTAATCCCAATTGAAATCATCGAACTAATTGCACTCAGTTAAGTGTTAAGCATCCCCCTGACCACACCATAAAATAAGAAGTAACCATGTGATCCCATGCATGCGATGAAGCCTTCTCCACTTTGCTTGCAGTCTCAGGTTTGTGTGCAAAAGGATCACCCAAAGAGAACCAGAGCAGTTCAGATTTGGCCCACCAGCACTACAGTTCTAAACCTAAAATATTCACAAGGTGATGGTTGCCATTGTTGCAAGTTTTAGTGGCAGAGGTCCACACAGAGCTTTAGAAGTCTCATGCTGATTAATTGCATAAAGCTCATGGAATGATTTTCACTCCAGGAGAGAGGATTCACATAAAGCTTACATGTTTAACTAACAATGACAGAGAAGGCTTTTTTTGTTTTCACTTTCCTGTCCTTTTTCGAGGATGGGAGTGGGCAGAGTAGGATTTCATGTTCAGAAGAAAATATGAAGTGTTTTCCCAAACAGGATAACAGCCTTTTGCTTATGTTGATTTAATGACATGTTATTTCTCTTGAGTTAATTGTTTTAAAAATATATCTCTGAAAAAGAACACTTCCTGCTAAAGAGAAGTAGACTCATCTTTATAGAATTCAGTGAAATGAGCTGTTAATACATATTTTACTATTATTTTGCTCAGAATGTTCCAAGATCTGACAAGAGATCCAAAACGTAGACAGCCCCTGGTTTCAGGTTCACAATCTAACATGTACAATGCAAAAGAGTCATGGGGGAAGGTGGATTTTTTAAAAAAGGAACAAGGGAAAGAAAAGACACACTGGAGCCAAAGGCTTCACTGAATAGCTTTATATAAAAACTAGATTATGTTACTGATTGTCAACATTTTACAAGGACATGGCACTTAAAGAAGAAGAAGTTGATTTAATGAGGCTAGGATGGTTTCTCCCTCATCAGACTCATATTGGGATTGGTGGTTTAAAGGATTAAACAAACAGCTTCTGGATAAATGTGATTTAAAAAGACAGTTTGAAATCAGAGTACTGTAGAAGAAGACATTGAGAAATTAGTAATGAAGTCTTCCCCCAGCCTGTAGCTTTCCATGTGGAATGGACTAAAGCTTCAATAATATCAGAACATGTTAAATGAAGATGATGAGAGTATCCAAAAAGCACCACAGAATCACAGAGTTGGAAGAGACCTCAAAGGCCATCCAGTCCAACCCCCTGCCATGCAGGAACCCCCATCAAAGTACCCCCAACAGACGGCCATCCAGCCTCTGCTTAAAAACCTCCAAAGAAGGAGACTCCACCACCCTCTGTGGCAGCATATTCCACTGCCAGACAGCTCTAACCATCAGGAAGTTCTTCCTAATGTTTAAACTGAATCTCTGTTCCTGTAGTTTGAAACCTCTCTGAAGCCATGGAAAACAGGAAGCTGCTATAGAAGAAAGCAATGAATTGGCCAATAAGAGACATCTAATAGATACAACCTTTCCTCATATATATACAGTACATCAACCTTCATCTTACACTTTATAATTTTTTGTTCATCAAAACATTTTGTATGCTTTCCTTTTACAAAAAGAGAATCTTAAAGTAGTTTGCAGTAAAAAGTAGTAGAATGAACCCGTATGCTATAAATAAATAAATAAATAAATAAATAAATAAATAAATAAATAAATAAATAATAATAATAATAATAATAATAATAATAATAATAATAATAATAATAATAATAATAATAATAATAATAATAATAATAATAATAATAAAGGGACTGGTTTTTTTCCATGGCTTCAGAGATTAGGACATGAGGAAATGGTTTCAAACTACAGGAAAAGAGATTCAATTTAAACATTAGGAAGAATTTCATGACAGAGCTGTTTGGCAATGGAATATGTTGCCATGGGGGGGTGGAGTCTCCTTCTTTGGAGGTTTTTAAGCAGAGGCTGGATGGCCATCTGTCGGGAGTCCTGTGATGGGGGTTCCTGCATGGCAGGGGGTTGGACTGCATGGCCCTTGAGGTCTCTTCCAACTCTATGATTCTATGATTAAAGCAGACAAGACAAAACAATGCATTTAAAATAATTAATTAAAAGTTGTAATTGATAATATTAATAACTAGGAAAAATAACTTGGGGAAAACTTGAGGAATGCAGAAAGTTTTCTCTTCACAGAAGAAACACCCAACACAATTTTTTTTGCTCTGAAAACCATTTTCCTCTTCTTTGTGGTTTTGTGCAGGTGTCTGGCTTATTCCAAGGTCAGTCCATTTCTGTGAACTGTACAGTCTGGGTTAGAAGTCAAGTAATTTTTGAAAACCATGTAATTCCCATTCTAAATAATCCTCTCATATAAGTTTATATGATTGATATTCACACTTTTCCTGGGTTGCTCTTCTTCATGCTGAGGTCTGCAGCTGTATGTTTGAATTCCAAGCAAGTACCAGAGAGTTGAAATGAGGCCTGGGATCCACACTTTTAGAAATGGAACATGTTTTCTTGACATGTTCTTTCTCTGTATACTTTCTCTGTATACGCTGTGGTGGATGATGAAGCCGTCATACATTTCACTTCAAGTCTCATGCAGGAAGATTTTACTATTTGATTTTGTTGATTGTTCAAACCAATTGACCTTCTGTGTACAGTATTAAACATTGGTGATTTAGATGGCAATTGTTTACACAGCTCCTCTATAACAGGGCGGGATTTACCTCTGAATACCTGTGCATCTGGAAGTGCTACACAGGTTTTTATGAGAGTCAAAGCTCTATCCTTATGCTGCTTACTTTTAAACAAGAATCAAATGGATTGTAACTCACTGTCAAATTGTAAGTTCAGTAATATTTGAAAAACATTATTTCAAAAATGCAGGTGCCCAATATGCACAAGTCTTATTATTCTTCCTTTTCCTAGCAATTGAGAGTTATGGACAGCAGTTACAAGACTAGACTAGGTGATACCTTTAGGATACTAGTAAAATAAAAAAAAACTGTTGCTAATATTTTGAGGGTAATACCCTCTTTTAAAGCTGTACATTTGTGATTGCTACACGGCTCCCTAACTTGTTTTGCTTCAACTGGACAGCATTTAGTGTCTCTAAGCATAATTGTAACATGCTTTGTTCTTCTGCACATAGACCTATACTTTTATTTAGACTGAATTGGTCTGGAATGCTGCATATGAATTGTTTTGTTTTTTCAGTGCATGGAGGTCTAAACACAAAAAACAAATCCCGTGATTAGTCCCAACTTGAGAGGATTCCTTGGAGTCAATGGGATTTGAGTTACATTAACGCATTGATCAGACCGGTTGATTTGATGGGTTTACTCAAATTGGAAGAAACCCATAAAAACACATAACACAGAGGAAAAACATTGACCCAGAAACCTTTGAAACCCGCCCAAACCAAAGTGAAACAGCATAGACTGGGGTCCTTTGATGGCAATTTTAGAGATGATTTTAGTATAAGGTTTGCTGTTGTTTTAATTATTTATTGATATTTGATGTCTTAACTGTTTTAATTCCTTGTTGTAAGCCGCCCAGAGACCTTTGGGTAGTGGGCGGCATATAAGCTGTAAAAATAAATAAATAAATAAATAAATAAATAAATATTTAAAATGCAAAGGCTTTATAGTGGTTTGTCCAGTGTTGGGCAAATATCTTTGTTGACCAAAGAGGTGCGGGAGGAAAAGCAATGTTCTCTCAACTCCCAGCAGAGGCTGAAAGGCATGGACAGCTATAGTCTCCCTGATACTGGGGCACATGACTGAATGGAATGGCAGATGCAGAGCCTCCCTTACAAAGCAGGCAGAAACTCCTCCGCTGTCACACAAAGAAGACTGACAGCCCTCCACACCCCGTTTTATTTGTATAAAAAGCCAGCTGCTTCTTTGACTGTTGCAAAGGGCTAAGCAGTATCGGGAAGGAGACCAATGCACCCACTTAGGAGACAGCCTGCTCCCAGAAAAATTCGCTGGAAGGAGTAGTGCTGCTTCTGGGTGAACAGAATTTTGTGGTGATTCACTCCCCCACCCACTGCAGAAACAACGTCTTAAAATGTACACCTCCTCAGTCGGACACTGCCATCTGACATGTGGCTACAGGGCTGTGCATGAAGTATACATGAAGTATGCATGATGATGATGATGATGATGATGATGATGATGATGATGATGATGATGATGATGATGACGACGACGACGATGATGACGACAACGACGATGACGACGACGACAACAACAACAACAACAACAACGGCAACAACGGCAACAATGACAACAACAACAATGTACCACCAAGTCAATTTTGGCTTATGGTGGCCCTTTTCAGTTTTTTCTAAATAGAGAGGAGTCAGAAGTGTCTTTCCTTCACCTCTTATGCAGGTGCTCTGCATAAGGACTGTGTAGCTTGCCCAAGGCCACAGAGGCTGGCTCTTTTTCTCAGGAGGCACAGTGTAGAATCAAAACCCCAACCTCTGGTTTCTACAGCCAGATGCCTAACTCACTAACCTGTCCCATGGATATAAAATGGTAAAGATTCTCCCCGCACATGCATGCTAGTTGTGTCTGACTCTAGGGGCAGTGCTCATTGCCGTATTCAAGCCATGGAGCCAGTGTTGTGCAAGTCCATGGCCATGTGGCCAGGGCTGCAAGCCCTGTTTTACCTTCCCGGTATTTACAGCAGTACCTATTTATCTACAGTACTTGCATTTACATGCTTTTGAACTGCTAGTTTGGAATGAGCTGGGGTTATCAGCGGGAGCTCGCTCTGCTGCGTGGCACCCAGGATTCGAACCACCAAGCTGCTGACTTTGCAGCCAACAGTTTTTGGAGACTTAGTCAGCTGAGCACAGAACAAATTTGATTTCTGAATTTGCTTTATCGAGATGCAAACTCGCTAGTTAGTCTCTGCTGCCACTGGGCTATACAACAGTTCCAGGATCTCTCCTCTGAATCCATGGTTGGTCCTAAAACAGAGTTTTCTGCCCTTCTCCCCCCCAAAAAAGTGGGTAATCTCTAAAGGATAACATGTCCCTGCAGTGTAGAATTCTTGGATGTGTTAAAATACATCCTTAAAAGCCAACCCAAAAGCATGCCAACAGACTATATCAACCAAATGATCCAACAGATCTGCCAGGCTATGATTCAAGAGATTTGGGTTCAAGTCCCTGCTTGTTCATGGGAATTCACTGTGAGAATGACAACAGTAAACCACTCCTTGAACATACTGTATTTCAGAAACACCATTAGGATTGCTAAAAGCCAGGAACAATATGATGGTACATAACAACAAAAGTGTCCTTAAAAGGTAAAGGTTCCTGCCCGCACATGTGTGCTAGTCGTGTCCAACTCTAGGGGCAGTGCTCATCTCCGTATTCAAGCTGAAGAGCCAGTGTTGTGCAAGTCCATGGCCATGTGGCCGGCATGGCCAGAGTCAAAGATGGATACAAAAGTGAAAGATTCAAGAATAGAGTATGTGGGATCCGTCTTTTTAAAATGCTACAGGGACACAAACTCACTGCAGTGCATGTTAGTATAGTAACATAGGAACAGAGCTGCTAGTTTGTTATGTCCATTACACTATCTTTGGTCTTATTTCCAAACATCAGAAGAGAGTTCCTACTCTTGTGTAGCCAAGAGATCAGAACCCGCAAACATGATGGAGGTACTGAAAGACAAAAGGAAAGCCAGAAGATTTCAGAAAGGGGGGGGGGAGAACAAAAGTAAAACTGCTAAAAGGCACGCTCATAGAGTGACAAACTTTCCAAACACCCAAATAAGACCCAGCAGAAAAGAAAGTTGAGATAGTAGGAGAGGGAGAGGGAGGGATACAAATGTTTTAAATAATTTTTAAATAAGTAAACATTCTGCTCCCTCTTTTCTTTCATAAAGTTCTATAATCCCATGTTGCAACCACCCAAGACAATGGCCAGCACTATACTGTGTGGTAGTCAGTATCTCATCATTTTAATCATGATTATATCTCTCTGGGGTCCTGTGAGGTGCATCCTTTGGAAGGAAGTCAACATCAAAAGTAAGTGGGACTAAAAAAAACTGTTTTTATTCTTTCCTTCTTTCTGGTAGTGACATGACAATGTCGTAAATTTCCTTAATATCTAACTCCTACCAAAACTGAAGAATTTTCTTATTTGTTGGTTCAGTAGACTTCCAAATGTAGATGTCTGTGGAAGGGCAAGGAGGTGACTTGCCTCTTAATCCGAAACACATTTAATATTTTAATATAGACAGACAGGTACACTGTTTTGTAATAGCACATGCTATGAGCCTAGATTATGTCCAAACCACAAGGGCCAATGTTCTATTTGGCTAAAAGGCACCAAATATTTAAGTCACAGATTCCTCCAGTAAAACAGTAGGCCATGTGATGGGGATTATCTTCTACTGTCGTAGGGAAATTAAATAAAGCCCAAACTATCCCTAAAAACAAAAAAATAAAAATAAACTGAGGTTATCTGAGGGTGTCACAAAGGGACAAAACTCACTGCAAAGGACAACAATGCTGGGGAAAGCTGAAGGTGACTAGGTATGCAACAGACTGACTCAATAAAAGGAACTGCAGTCTTGGGTTCCTGAGAGCTGAATGGGGCTATGGAGCACAGGACCTTTATGTGGTGAGCCGTATATTGTAACACCACAGGCCTGACTTGTGTGTGACCTGATGAAGGATGGCAAGATGAATTTGACTTCAAGTTACAACACCTTCTTTCAAACAGCTGACAACCTATGAGTGGATTGCACAGTTCAGCCTGCAGGAAGATTCTCTTAATTCAAAATTCTTACCTACCACAAACAAATTGACACACAGAAAAGTAGTGGCCAAGCCTTCTCCCTAATCTATGTAGACATTTTTTTTTAAAAAAATCCTAGTATGACAGCCTTTGGACGTCATACAATCCGGACCAGTTTACTGGCTGCTCTATTATTTGTTCTAGTAGGTATTTATGAGAGCTAGCTGTGTATCGGTTCAAGTCATTGTCAGTGCATTGCAGCCTTATACATTTTTAAGGAAAAAAGCATAAGGTGCAGTTAGACAATACATCCTAAAGCAAGTTGTGTTGAAATCTCTTAGTTCTTTAAATTAAATAGCCTATAAAAGCTGGGTTGAGTCTTTACAGCCAGTTGCTGAAATTAAATCAGCTGATACCAGCAACATAATTATCATCCATTTATGTTTATGGTAGACAGTGACACCGGTACAGTACTTGTTTTCCTTAAAGGAGAGAGAGAGAGAGAGAGAGAGAGAGAGAGAGAGAGAGAGAGATTATAGAGTTATTTATTCCTCTCTCACTCTTTTTTGTTCCCTCCCACATATGATATTTCTGAGTAGGAAAGAAGGATTTTTCTTTTAATAAGTTTTCAGGCTGAGCTACTTTTGTTGGTGATGATTTGTTAGATGTTAAATTTTGCAGGCCATCACAATGTGGAAGGAAACAGCTTTCAAAATGCCATCTCTTCTTTTCCACAAAATCTGCTGTACCCAACTGGCATCTTCCAGATGTGCAGCCATGCTGGCTACAGGGCTGAGAATATTAGTCTATAAGTGGATGGTATTAGCGTGGCAGAGGATGGCAATATAAGAGGTCCAATTTGTCATACTGGTGTATGTATTGTAGTACGACTATTGGACTTTATGTAATATGCCAATACCTTGGTGACAAGTGTTTATTCAGTGGAGGGAAAATCCACAGATTTGTTCATTCATTGCAGGGAGACAGATTTTGAAACTTAGGTCAACCTTGGTATATACTACTAACCAGTAGTTAGACCTGATACAAGTATTGCTGTCCGAGTTAGACTTTCTGATGGTAGCAAAAGAGAGATGGCACTTTCAAAGCAGCCCACTCCTCAATAGACTCGCTGGCCTAAATCCAAATCTGAGTTCCAACTAGTGTTAGAGTCACTGACCATTGCTGATGAACACCACAGGATAGCTCAGTGGTTCAGATGTCTGGCTGCAGGGCCATCGGTTGGGAGTTCAAGTCCCCACTGTGCTTCCTTGCCTGGGGCTGGACTAGATTATCCATGTTGTTATTGTTGTTGTTGTTGTTGTTTCATTAGAGTCGCAACCGACTCTTTGTGACCCCATGTCCATGGAGTTTTCTTGGCAAGAATACTGGAGTGGTTTGCCAGTTCCTATTCCAGGCGCCTACAGCACCTGGTATTCCCTTGTGGTCTCCCATCCAAGTACTAGCCAGGGCCAACCCTGCTTAGTTTCTGAAATCAGGCGAGATCAGATGTGCTTATAGGCTCCCTTAATGCTCTGAAGTTGTAAAATGAGCCTATCTTGAGTAAATCCAATGACTCAATAGCATTTACATGCTTTAGTTACATAACATTTCACAGCTGTTTTCAAGGGACGACACTTACATGTGAAATGCAACAAGATAGGAGCAATTTCTTTCTTTCTTTTCTCTTTCTTTTTTAAAGTTGTATTTATTTATTTATAACAGAACAACAAATTAGACAGCAAAAAGAAATACAGAGAGAGAATTTTCTTTTCAGTATATATCCATAACTCATCTATCTGCGCTCTCCCCTCATAAAAACCTGTAACTTTATCTTTCTTATATCTTGATTCTAGTTTCATCATTGACCACCCATCAGTTGGGAAACTGATCTCCAAGTTAGGAGTCATTGTACGGTAACTCTGCACTTGTGCAAATGCCATTGATCCAGTGATCTACTCAGGCGAGAGGTGCAGCTGGCTTTCAGTCCCTGGTCAGAGAGTTTGCAGCAAGACACTGCCTGATGGAGTAAAGGTTTTGAGATTGCTTTTCGGGCAGGGCAGGGCGGGGTGGGGGTGGGGTGGGTTTTGGTTTAAAAGAGGGGGGAGGATTAGCCAAGGGTCCTTTGAAGTCAACCAGAGTCTTTTCTTTGGCTGCGCTGGACCCTGAGTGAAGCTCATAAAGCCAAAGCAATTTCACACCTAAAAGGCGACCAATAGCCACCCATATTTAAGAATTTGTTTCACTCTAGGCATTTCCTGAAGTCAGGACGCTCTTGGGCATGGTTAACTTAAGTGGGGGAGGGGGGAGTTTGACAAAAAGTTAACTGGGATTGTTAAGGAAGCATCTCTAAGGTTTCTTCTTTAGCAGCCCTCCCCTCCATCAGTCTTTTAACAGGAATAGTAAGCTTTAGAAGAGATTCAGCACTTTCCCCCCACTCTGTAATGGGGAACTCAGTGGGGCTTACTCTTGAGTTTACACACTTAGGAATTGTTCTGCAAGGATACAATCCTACATACACTTCGGAGTAAATCCAGTCAGACGCTGGGGGATTTACACTCTCACGATGGCAGGATCCAGTTCCAAATCTTTTTTAAAAGATTATTTATGGAAGGATCTTTATACTGCATGTTTTTTAAAGCACAAGGAGAAAAGGAGGCCTCTTCTTTTTCTAGGTATGTGAACAAAAAAATGTATATTTTGCTGTGATACTGCTGCATCCCTTCTCGGTCATAAACAAGTTTTCTTAGAAATACACCACCCCAACCCTTTCTGTGGCACTTTGGTTTGCCTTCCAAGGTAAACCGGACTGGAGAGGAAACAAACGTGTCGTTATGGTATGTAAACCTAGCAAAATAAAAAATGGCAAACCCAACTCCAAAGTCTCGTTTATGTAGGGAAAAAGAAGAGCTTGGAAAAGTTACTTTTGCAGATTAAAACCTCAAAAATCCTGTACTCAGCATGATCACAAGTTGGGAGATTCTAGGAATAGTAACTTTGAAGTAACTTTCATTAGGTCTGGAAATTACTGCATTTGAAGTTTAATTTATTTGTAACAGGGCTTTCTGAACGGTTTTGGTATTCATAGTAGTATGTTTTCGCTAAATAGCTGCTTGGTAAATAAATAAATAAATAAATAAATAAATAAATAAATAAATAAATATACCCCCTATACAAGATTAATCACTCTTTATTCCTCCTCCTCCTCATTATTACTTTTGTTGTTGTTGTGCCCTTTTCCCAAGGTTCTTCTATTTTAATTTGCTTCTCCCGGATTCTAGTCCGACATCTGTAGCCTAGATCAACTCCCTTGACACGTCTGAATGTAACGCCCATGACTGCTAAGAACAATGCATGCTGGCTAGGTGAGTTGATGGGAATTGTAGTCCGACACGCCAAGCTGGGAACAGCAGCACTAACCCCGATCCCGCCACGATTCGAGCACTGTAGTTTATGGATTGGATGTTTCGGGATGAATTGGATGGCTTTTCGCTTAGAAAGTAACTCCTTGGGAGTCTTTTAGTACCGTCTATTTTAAGGCACTATCCCTCGATAATTCGAAGCAAATCGGGTAGGGATCGGATTCATTTTAGACTCTTTCCTTGCGTCCCGAAAACGCCTCCTGCATTCTAGATCCAGTATACTAAATAAATGTGTTTAACCATACGCAGCTCCTGCACACAAAAGAAACCAGATCAGGGCGCAGGAGCTCTGTCTCTGTGCGTACTCGTGTGTGTAAAAGAGGTGACCAATCTGCATCACAATGAATCCATCTCTTTGTCACATCCGGATTGCGCTGGGGCTCTTAATCCTGCCCGTGCATTGGCAAAATGCAAACAAGGCGGGAGTTGCGCTGAGCTGTGGCGGATCTTTCTTTCCGAGAGATGCTGCCGTCCCCATTCCCCCAACTACACATGACTCTCGGCCTCTTCTGGGGACGGAAGGCCCTAAAAGGCCTCCTCGGCATTGCGCGCGGTTTCAGTCCTGAGATCCCTCAGGCGAACCTCCACGAATTCCAGCGCCACTTATTTCCATATGAACGGGTGGGGAATGGATCTCCTGCTGGCAGTGGCTAATTTCTTTCCTTTCCTTTATTTTTATTTTTCTCTGACACACAGGGGCATCGAAACCAAATCCTCTGGCCCATTCGTTCCCCTCCCACGTTCGGTGATCGCCAGTGATCAAGGACAGGAGGCATTCCCCGCCTGCCCAGCAGCCCAGCGCATCCTTTGGACTCGTTTCATTTGGTGATTTACAACATGCTCTGGGATTTGTGATCCTCAAGGTAACTCCTAAAAAGGATCTAGACGGGCCGGAGGCTTGATGGGGAGGAAGAGCCCGTCGAAAGCACCAGAAATCCTATCATGATGTAGCGCACGGGCTTCCTCCTCTTACTACTTCTATTTCTCCCTTGTTGTTGCACCCTTCTTCCAAGGTGCAATAGCCTGAACTGCTATTGCTTCACCTCCAACACCATCATCTTGCACTAGCTGCTGCCCGTGACCGTTGGCAGTCACAGACGAGGGGCAGTAATGCGGTTGCCCTTCAGACGATCATCATCATCATCATAACGATCATCATGATCCTCCCGCTGCTGCTGCTGCTGCTGCTGCCACGGTCACCGCGGCCACTGGCACGACGTTTCCTTTGAAGGGAGCGCCGCGGCCGCCGCAGGGGGAAGAAGGCGGAGATGAACTTTGGCACGAGCGCTTCCCGGGTCCCCAGGCCCGCCGCAAGCCTCGGGTGGCGCCCGCGGCCTGATTGGGAGGGCGGGCTCGTTTCTTCCCCTTTGCCGAGCCGTTTGCCTCCCAGGCCCGGGAAAAAGTTTCCCGCCGCGTTCGTGGGCCTGCCTTTCCCCTCCTCGCCCGGCCCACTGCCCGCGCTGGCCTCTGGCACCTGCTGCGGGCCCGGGAGGAGCGCGCGGGGAAGCAGTTCGACGCCTGCGCGCGCCACTTGGGGCCTGGTGGACCGCCTTCCCATTCCCGCCGGGGAGCTAACAAGCCCCCCCTCCCCCTCCCCGCGCGCCTCCCCAGGTCTGTTGGGCCGGGCGCGAGGGCGCGACCCACGCCAAGGGGGCGGAGAGGGGCGGGCAAGGGAGGAGCCGCGGGAGTCTTCGGGGAGGTGCGCCGGGCGCCTTGGGAGGCTGGGCCGGCCGGCGAGGGAAGTGGGCGGGAGGAGCTCTCCTTCGCCTGCGCCGCCCCCGCGCCGCCCCCTCTCCCCCCCTCCCCGCTTTCTCCCTGGTACTAATGGCGCGCCCTTCGCCAACTCGGCGGGAAAGTGATTGACGGGGAGGCCCTTTCCTGAAGGAAAGGAGAAGGCGGGGAGGCGGGAGGGAAAGCCTGTGAAAAGAGGGCGGGAGGCCTTCTCATGCTCGCTGCGCCCAGCCAGAGCTGCCGGGGAGGAGGGCCCGTCGTCGAGGAGGGCAGAGACCCCGAGGCAAGCGGTCCACAGAGGAGCCCCCGGGGTGTGATGCTTCTCCTCCGCCCCTTTTGGCCCCAAGTTCATTTCGATTTGGGAGCCAAGAGCCTGGGAACGGTTATTGGTTCTGCTGCTGCTGCTGATGATGATGATGATTCCAGGCTGTGATCATCCAAATAGCCTCCCAGGTTCCTAAAATAAATAAATGTCTCTCCTTCTGGGTTGCTGTGTGTCTTACTTGGAATGATCAGCTGTAACAATTTATACTTGGTAGTTCTCCTTGGGGACTGAAGTTTCCAGCTTTCTGACTGGGGTTTGATGGAGGGAAGGGTGAGTGGCAGGGTCGGTGCTTGTGGAGGAAATGGCAATCTTGTTCACAAGCTGCAGAAGTCAGAATGGTGAAGGTGTGTGTGTGTGTGGAGAAAGGCCAGGCAGGTCAAGAAGAAACCATTTAGGAATACTATGAGGGTGAGTATGATCCAAACAAGGGATTTACCAACATTGGTTTCTTGTGGTTTTGTATGCTGGTCTGTACAAGCACATTTAGGTTTAGGTTTGCTGCCAATCATAGCAAAGTGCAAGGGCCAGATTAAAAGGCTGTGGAGACAGACAAATCGCCCTTGTTATAAATGGATTACTGCCACTCCTACCGCGATTTGTCTATAACAGGAACACCGCAATGCAACCTCCTAGCAGAAGCCCCTCCAGAAGATTTACTCTGCACTCGGTCAGGGTGAATTCCCCCTGGCTCAACCAGGCCCACCTTGCCAACCAGCCAAGCCCTGTGGAGTTTCTCAGAGGGTTATGCTCCCTTTGCTATGATACCATCCTTTGGTGGTTTCCTAAGCTTTGTACAGTTCTCTTCCAGCACTCTCAAACAGTAAAACATTGTGATGAATAAATTAGCTACTAAATTACTAAAACCACACAGTTTCACTCACTCTCTATCCCAGAGCACAGAGAAAACTCCTAGTTCCCTGAGCTCCTTGCCCTCTGAAGATGTCATCCACAGAGTCTGGCGAAACATCAGGAAGAAAAACTTCCAGAACACGGCCAAACAGCCCAAGAAACTCACAACAGCTATCAGTTCCTCTCTGTGAAAGCCTTCAAAATACAATTTAGTTACATGTCAATAAGAACTTTTATATGGAAAAGTAGAAAGTAAAAAGAAAGGGAAACCCCCAATGCATGGTAGATTGACTTAAAGCCACAGTCTTTGGTTTGCAAGACCTGAGCAGAGCTGTTAATAGTAGGAACTTTTGGATGGCATTATTTCATGGAGTTGTCATAATTTATTACTGGCTTATAATACCAAAGCACAGACATGAAATAAAAATACAATAACAATCAAAGGAAACCTTAAACAAAGGCAGACCAATTTTTACTAACTCTATATTAAAAATAACTAACACAGCAAATACAGAAATAAACCTTAAAGGAAAACCAAACCTTTACCGACTATACATAATGGAACATCTGTGATCAAAAATGAAATTAATCCACAGGGCCTGTGTAAACAGACACATCTTCATTTGTAGTAGAAGACCTAACTCATTACCTAATTATTTGTTCCTTGTATAAGAACTTGAGGGCAACCTGGTTCAGTGAGCTAGGCCTTGTACCCGATAGATCTGATGCTTATCTGATAAACTTTTTACTGGGGAACAGAGTTCTATTTATCTCAGAAAAAGTAGCTGTTTTGCCTTTAGAGCATCACTTTTATGAAGGAAATTTTGTATTGATAAGGATTCATCAGTTCAAGTCAATTGAGTTTTATCTTTTTGTATTAGTCCTGGCCTGTTTATTGGTGTGTAATATCTTTGTTTTAAACTATTTAAATGTGTTTGTAGTGGCTAACACCACAAAAATAAATAAAATCTATAAAATAAATAAAATCTATAATCTTCATTTGTTTTTAAGGCAAGGAGGGAAGGTGCCTGTCACGCCTTTGTCAGGAGAGAATTCCACAAAGAGGTGGCCACCACAGAGAAGGCCCAGTTCTGAGTTGGTGGTTTCTGGGCCTTCCTTTCAGTGGTCACACAAAACATCATGGAGTATGTGGTCTCTGTGGGGCAGGTGGATGTTCTGGGGGGACTTAGAAGTGCCCCAATGGCATAAGCAACAAGCAGAGGAAACTGAAGTGAAGTTATTGTGGTATAGTTGATCCTCTCCTTATGCTTTTGGCTATACACAGGAACTGGCAAGCCACTCCAGTATTCCTGCCAAGAAAACGCCATGGACATGGGGTCACAAAGAGTCGGTCATGACTGTAAAGATACAACACACACACACATACTCACAGATGGATGCAGGGCCACTCTGCCTGAAAGAGGTTCCCCATCATTGCACTAAGCTGTCCTGGGATTTCATCCTTATCTTTGGATACTGTGTGCCCAGTAACAAAACTCAGATCTTAGGGGTTCCTAACAGTAACAGCTTGAGCATTGTTTTATGTTTTTCCACCAAGAGCTGAAGGACTGAATCAAAATCTTAGTCCCAACTGGAGTAGATTCATTGAATTCATGGAACTTGGATAAGTGTGCTTCCTGGTAGTAGAGCCAACCTGTGTGGACTTGGGCAAGCCGCACAGTCCCACGATGCCCCCCAGAAAAAAAAATGGATGGTAAATCATCTCTGGGTATTCTCTACCCGGAAAATCTTGAAAAGGGTTGTCATAAGTCAGAAGTTGAACTGAGTTGGCCACACATTTCCATTATATACTGTAAATACAGTGGTACCTTGTATAAAGGAATTATTCTTTCCAAGTGAAATTCTATTAAGCAAATTTTCCTTTGTACAAATTTCCCATAGGAATGCATTGGAACGGATTAATCTCTAATCTCGACAGTTTTCCTGTTGTATGGATTTGCGATGTTGTATGGATTAAGCGATTTCCCCCTATCTCCGGAATTTTTTTCCTTTAAGCGGATTTTCTTGTTATACAAGGGTCCATTGTATCGGCTTCCTGAGTTCCCACGGATTCAGAGGGCCTACCATAGTTGAGATGAACAATTGGGTTTGACTGGAAGAATTTTAGCATCTACAAAGTCTACATATGTAGTAAAATGTTGGCTGTAACTGTTCTGTAAATGTGCAACCTGTAGACAAGCACATGGAAATAAAGCCCCATTGGACTGCATAGAGTTTTGGGGACCACACATATAGGGATGCCTTTGTTAGACTTGAATCCACAAAAATGCCATGTAGGAATGCAGTGCAACCTTCTGGGTCCCCACAAACCTGAGTGTGAGTAGGTCAGAGAAATTAAAAGATAACTACAGTAGTCTGGGTTAGTAGTTTTAATTAAATCTTGCCAAGACTCTTCTGCACTCTTATTGCTCACAACAGGGCTTCTATATTAGGCCTTAAACCACTCCCCTTTGAAGGCATTTTCTGGTCTACTAAAATGACTTAAAATTATTCTTTAATAATTTAATTTATGTATTTAATTAGCAAGGCATGGGCAGTAAAATGTAATTAGAAACTTAAGTAAAACTAAGCAAGTGAAATACCTTGTCCAGCAAGATTGATCTTCTTAATAGGACCATAAGAAGGGGTTGCCAACTATCAGAGGGAACCTTAAGGGGGAAAGGGGTCAACTCATTTAAAGTGACCTGTCCCATTGATCTTTTAAAAAGCTAGTTCTTTGAACTGATTGGGGATATAAATTGCACAGCTTCTTCTGGTTAGGACATTTGTCTTTACTCCTCTGAAAACATTCCTATGGTTTGGCATCAGGCTTTCCTTCTGGCCTTTTAGGCTTGCCGATCTCGCCTGATTTCGGAAGCTAAGCAGGGTCGGCCCTGGTTAGTACTTGGATGGGAGACCACCAGGGAATACCAAGTGCTGTAGGCGCCTGGAGTAGGAACTGGCAAGCCACTCCAGTATTCCTGCCAAGAAAACTCCATGGACATGGAGTCATGAAGAGTCGGTCACGACTGTAAAGACACAACACACACACAAGAAAGAACACCCTGCTGAATCCAGGGGCTTTACTGTAGGCCTCAAGGTTTTGTTGGATTAGGTTGCTGTATGGCAAAGTAAAACAATTCTGAAACTGCCCATCAAGCTTCTCTACTATCTCCAGGGAAACAATTCAGCAATGGAAATTGTAAGAAAAGAGTGCCTTGGAGCATGTGTGGAATGCACTTGTCTCACTACAGAATAGCTACACATTTGGAATGGAAGAGGATAGCTTTTTGTCAGATGTATGATGCAGGCTTATGGCTTTGCTTGTCTCTTCAGCTGTTGCATAAAGGTAAGGAAAAATCCTTCCAACAGCAAGAGCAGCTTGATTGGCTTGGGTGATTCACTGCTCAGGATCAGGAAACTGATGTACAGTATTTGAATTCTTCAGGGTTTAGGCTTAGCTCTGGGAAGCTGGATTTGCAAGAGTGTCCTTGATGTGAAGATAAGGAAGCACAGAAGGAGCCTCCCCAAAGAATGTGAGGACTGTGGACATGTTTAATTGGGTGTCCCCTGGACAGTGACACCAATTTGTTGGCTGATCCTTCCACTACAGAAGCACCAGTGGATTATTTCAGGAAGGAAGGAAGGAAGGAGAAGAAGAACCCAAGATCAGCTGAAATGTCAGATCCTAAGCAGCCACTTCAGTAAAAGCCCATAAATTGTCCCAGCATCCATCCTTTGAACCTGCATCCAAAAAGCACATTTTTAAAGAGTGGGTCACAGGCATCATGGGCAGAGAGTCTGTGGTGCAGGCAAGCAAGGTGTGGGGGTAGTCATTTTGCTTATCTGCTTTTACACGTGATAGTTTTTTTAGCTGTGAACCAGCTGAAGATCCACAGCTGGCTGTTTGAATGTATCTCTGTTTACACCAGAGGTTGAGTTAATAATAGTAAAATGAATTAACTCCACAGTTGTAATGGACTGATCGCAGTGGCTCTCTGGCTAAGAAATCCTTGAGATTTCCAAGAGGCTGATTTGCAATCTCTTTAATTGCTTCAGAGGTTTTTTGTTTGTTTGTTTGTTTTGTTTATTTTTTGATAGAATCACACAAACAGTAAAGCAAGTCTGCAACTGGTTGGGTCTTGAGCAGGCGGCTCCTTTGCCTGGTCTCTCCATGAATTTCACTTCCATTGGCCCATACATGAGGAGAGCTGCTTTGACTTTGGGAGATTGCCCTACTGCACAAATGCTGCAAGGAGGAGGAGTGAGGAGGTCTCTTTTCTCTGACGAGTGAAGCTATATAAGCACCGGGTGGACCAACCCCAAAGTTTGCCTAACTCAGCCTCCACTTTCTAAGAAGACAGCTCCACAAGTTTGGTATCTAGAGATAGGCTGCTATAGGACATGGAAATTTTATCCTGCCTGGCATCCTTCCTGAATCCTAAGAAGCCATGTTCCCTTGTAACACTGTCTTACCTGCGGTCTATCACAAAGTTAAATTGTGGAAGAGAATCCTATGTGTGCCGGTGTTCTTTCTTTCCCTTGACATTAATTCACTGACCCTGCATTTGGTTGGACAACCTCAAATTTTAGTGCTACACGTGAAGAATGGGATGTCGCTCTTTCTCTGCTCCTATTGGCTGCCTTGAGTGCCTTTTGAAAATAAGGGCAGGGCAAGCATAAACCTCTATTAATTTCTACTCAGCCTTCAAGCTTTCCTTTAAACAGCGATGGTTATAAGTTGCCAATTGCAGAACCAGTTCGCCAGTCTCTAATCCTCAAATTAATCCAAGCAATTGCACTCCGGGCCAGGTTGATCAAAATTTTCACAATTCCTCCTTAATAGCTAATCACAGACTCAATGCAAAGGGGAGAGAGATTTAGGATTTATTTGTATGTTTCTTGAGCAGCAAGCAGTGCTTCCACTATGTGGGAGGGAGGAAAAGGAGGTTTCATGACATCTCAGCCCATTCTTCTGCTCCAACCGTTTTAGTCAAATTGTGCTTTTGTTCTTTGAAAAAGCAGCTTGATCATTCAAAGGTAGTTAAGAAAGCTTCTTTTATTTCTATTTTAAAGACTACATATCTTCCAGATCCCTATGTATTGTTGGCACCAAGAAGAAGAAAAAGATCAATCATGACCAAGACCTATTTATGAGTTGGAAACTTGTGTGCTTTCCTGCTCAGTCAAAGAGATTGCCCAGTGTGTGTTGTAGATCTCTGCGAATCGATGAAATGGATGCAGCTCCTTGCCCTTTTTGCACTTTACAGGATTACTTCTTTGGCTGGGCAGGACAGGAATTGGAGAAATGGAGCAGGCCAGTGAGGTAGTCTCTCTTTTCCTCTGGTTGGCCCTGTGTGGGCTGCTAGCTTTGAAGGTGAATGAACACATCCAGTGAAAAGAGCCAGTGAACTTTTAAACGGCATAATAGGCTGGATTTTGCTATGGAAATCCTGTGTTTCATGGAAAAGGCCACTTTCCCTCGTGCAAGCTTTAGAGGTGCCCATTGAGGGAGGATGGAGTCGGTGGGAGCTTCCCTTGACAAAAAAGGGTGAGGGATTAGAGGCCCAGTGGCCATTCAGAAGTTACATTTCCTGCCAACAATGGGGCAGGCAGGGAGGCCTAGGCAAGGGCCTTCTCTCTCTCCCTGGAATAACTTTGTAACTTTCTTTTCTGCAGTTTGAGAATGTGCCTTTCCACGCTGCCTTTTTATCTGTGCATTTTGAATGAGCCTAATATATGATTTTAATTTTTTAAATGCAGCACTACCTGAGATTCCGACACACACACACACACACACACACACACACACACACACACACACACACACACACACACACACACACACACACACACACACACACACACACACACACAGAGAGAGAGAGAGAGAGAGAGAGAGAGAGAGAGGCATGTCCAAACTTCAGCCCTCCAGATGTTTTGGGCCACAACTTCCACAGTCCTTTGTTATTGGCAAGCTAAGTTTAGAATTCAGGGAGGGGTGGTCCAAAACATAAGGAGGGCCAAAGTTTGGACATGCCTGACCTAGAGAGCCCCAGAGCAGGTCTCACCAGGATGTGATAGGTACCAGGCGGCATTGCAAAGGAGCTTGGGATGTCCTTAAAGGATAAACAAAGGTGAACTTCTTAGGACAGCCATGTCCAAACTTCAGCCCTCCTGATGTTTTGGACCACAACTCCCAAAATTCCAAGCCAGTATTTCCAATGGCAAAGGACTGTGGGAGTTGTGGTCCAAAACATCTGGAGGGCCAATGTTTGGACATGCCTGTCTTAGGACATGTAAGGCAGATGGCAATCTCTTAGGGTAGCCAAGTTCTGTGCTGGTGTCGAACTGCCAAGGTGCAATTTCGATTTCCCTGCCTTAATATCCGCCTCCCCCCCCCCGCCCCAACACCACCTTCATTCAATCGCTCTGTTGAAACAGAAACAAAAACCAGCCTTAGCCGGGAGTGTTCCGGTTGCTGGGCTGAATGTGAACTGAATTACAGGCATGCTCTTCTGCGGGGGATTTAATTTGGAGGGATTTTCTCTTTGTTGTCATTAAGGAGAGCCTCAAGTGGATTTACTCGGAAGTAGATCATTATGATTTCGCTGGGACTTACTCGCAAATAATTGCGACGGGGGACTTTGAAGCCTTGATGGCTTGGCAAGACTGTTAGAGAGATCTTATGCAATTGTGCGCTTGAGTCCGATTCCCAGATTTAACATGCAATAACGCTTAAAGGCCACTTAGCCGGCGCAAAAGTCAATGAGCTAAAATAAGACCAGCTGGATAAAACCTTTGCCATAACAGGTTGGTTGGTTGAATCCAGTTGGTCGGCACTCGGAGACCCCTCTCCCGGAAAAAAAAACGTTCCTTATTCACAAGTCTTAGTTTTATATATAGGAAGGCGCGGTTTTTAAAGTTTCCCAGTTCAGACAAAGAGAATTCAGAAGATCTGACTACAGACGTCCACCAAGAGAGTAAATGCTTAAGTAAATGGGGAAAGACTAGACACACTTTCCAAACGCAAAAGTGGCCAGAACCCTTGCTTACACCAGGGTGACCACAGACCGATTCCATGAACCTCCGCGGAGTTACTCCGGGATTAATCAACTAGAACGGAAAAAAGTTTCACTCTGATTCATTGGCATACAGACGCTTGATCCCCCCATCTCAGTGGGACACAGGCGGTGGTCTTTAATCGAGCAAAACGCCGCCCCCCGTGCTTCAGCCCCATTCACGACCAGTTCCGCTCCATTAGGGCCTGCAGAATTTGGCCTAAAATGACCGCGGTAATTTTATTTCCTGGATCGACAAAGCCGTTTCTAATGAACTGATAAGTCAGAATCGTTAAGCATTTGCTCCTTTTGGACGGCGCCTGTGCCAGGAACAGGGCGCTGGTGCATTACAGAGAACAGCCGCCGTTCGACGCAGAGTTGAGCAATTTGTAGCTAAATTCATCCTCCCCCCCCCTTCCCGTTGCGGGGAGGAGGGGGAGGAGGAAGGGAGAGGAAGAGGTGCCACCATTGCTGACACGAGATAGATGAAAGCTTCGCAGTTACGCAGAATTCTTCGACACCCCCCCTCCGGGTTGCAATTGGAAAGCCTGCAGATTCCTACCAGAAGCTAAATCGGGAAATAATAAACAACTTCCCCTTTCTTTGGAAGGCTCCAGCATCTCGACACAAACGAGGCTGACTCAGAAAGAATGCCCACTGGGTTCACGGGGACTTTTCCTAGGGTCAAGGGCTCCTCTGTTTTATTGGGGCGGCCTTAAAGCATGGTGTCTGGCGTGGAAGAAGGCTTTTACCACCCAGTCAGTAAAGCATTCAGGTCGGGCTGATGGTGAACTTGACCTATAGGCAGCAAAAGGAAAACTGTTGCTGGGGTTCTTTTGAACATGAACGAGGCAGTTCATGCAGGGTTATCTTTTCGGGACAGGAGGATGGAAGGAAAAGGAGGGGGTTTTTGTTTGTTCGCACTAGTCCGCTTGTGAAGGTTATGTTTATTAGACACTTCAAACTGCCGCCTCTAGGAAGACGCGGATGTGTTTAATGCATGCCTTCTTAAAACGAGCTTCTAATCGGTTAAATCTTGACCATTGCTCCATTGGAAGTTTCCGATGGTTCTTTCGGGTTTTTTTCCCCCTGCAATACTGCATTTCAGGACTCAGGAATGATCCTGGAAGAAGATCTCGCATTCCGGTTGATCGGTCCTGGACTTGGCAGATGATCACCAAGACTCTCTAGAGACCCAAAGCAGGCTTCCTGCCAGCTTCCAAGAGACCGATCCACCCAACCTCCCCAGTATCAGTCTTGCAAGGTTGGCCGCTTGAGGACGAGAGATTGGAGCCCGCGTCCTTGTAAATGGGACATTGGTTCCCGCCCCGAGAGTGCAATCAGGACGACCCGCTCCGATATCCATTCTGTTCTGCCCAAGGACTCTCGGGCTTCTGATTAGACGTTTGGTTGCATTTGGTGGCAACACACAAACCAAACCAAGACCTCGCGAGTTGGCGAGGTGTGTATGTGTTTATTTCGGATGATCAAAGGAGCAGCGAAGGAAAGGAGGCTTTCCTCTCTTGGCATAAAGAAACCTGTTTATCACGGATCCTCATTTAGGGATCCGAAATAAGAAGGATCCCAGGTAATTTCGGCTATTGTGTCCCTGGCCCCGAAGAGAAACATATTGGCAGCATGGAACAAGAGCAGCTCTGAAAGTTTAGTTTTGTGCTAAAACAAAAAACAAAGAACAGAACCACCCAACAACAACCCACGGTGCTCAACAGATGAGAAAGAGACAGAGGGAGAAGCAGCCAGGAACCGACTCCAACTCTCCCGAAAAGTGCCAAATGAGACATAAAGCCGCATTGTAAAAATCATCTGGAAAACAGGTTTTCCTATTGAAGGAGCTCGGTGTTAATTACTGTGATCTGGAAGCCTCTGAATCTAAACTCCTGGAAGCCGACTTCTCTCTCTCTCTCTCTCTCTCTCTCTCTCTCTCTCTCTCTCTCTCTCTCTCCCCTCTCCCCAAACGCCCACTCCCCCTTTCCCGGTGTAAATGAAGAGCGAGAGCGTCCAGATTCTTCGCGGTACATGCCTAGATACCGCTACGTGCTCGCGCCCGGGGAGGACGGCGGGTTATCCGCTTATAAAGAAACGCTAGGTCTCGCTTTCCATCCGCCTTACAAAATTATTCGCATTATTTATGCTACATTGAGCGATCTAATTTCTTCGTGATAGTCAGCTAATTGCTCTGGCAGGTAATTAGAAGAGATTTTACAACGCAAAGAGGGCTCCCTCTATTTTCCTTTTCTTCTGTTTTTTTTTCTTGCATTGCCCCTCGGATTATTAAATTGCTCTGTCAATTATACCATATTTGTAAAGGGAGGAGGTTGGGGGTGAAGGGGGGTGGGTGAGGATGATGGCGGTGGAAGTTTACATGTGTTGAGGATGAGAGCTTTTGAATAACTTTTTCCCCCTGATGCCATCCGAGCCCCCCCTCTTTTTAATGGAGGGTGGGTTGATTTTTTTGTTTTTTTGTTTTTTGTTTTAGCTTTTCCTGGCCTCGAATTATTCTAAAACATGCGATCTGAAGCCCATTTTGTTCGTGCTCAGTGGTCCAGAATAACTTGCCCATAATGGGCCAGGTTTGAAGCAAGCCTCTTTCCTAAGCTATGGCAATCTCCGCTAAGCATGTGGGGTGGTGGTGGGGAGGAGGGGGGGAGAGAGAGAGAAATGGCTTAAATGGGGACATCTGTTCAGCGTTGCTCATCTCTCTCTTCAAGCCAGGTCAGGCTGAGAGAATAACCCGATGGCCACTTTCGCCTTTCTCTCTCTCTCTCTCTCTCTCTCTCTCACACACACACACACACACACACACACACGCACGGACGCATGCACCCGGAGAGTTCACCGAAAATGACTGGGAGCCGGGATATAAAATAGGCAACCCGACCTCCCAAAGACAAAATAGGTGGCCATTATATAATAGGAGAAGGGAAGGGGGTGTTTAAAAGAGAGAAGGAGTGAAATCGGCTTGGGAGCTCTAAGACAGACCCAACAGCAGAACTGCTGGGTTTCTATAGTTTTCCAAACAGGGGCGCCTTTTATTTGAGGATCCCGGGACTTCAGTTTCGGAGAGGGATGCGCAGGTGGCTACTCTCGTGAGCGGGACGGCCCAGCGGCGTCCCCCCTCCCCCGCCCACCCTGTGGAAATGTTCCTCCTTTTATGTAAACTTAGAGAGCGTGGCTCGGACGGCTGGAAGGCGATGTGTCTGGAAAGGTGTTCTCTGTGCATGAGGAGAAGCGGCGCCGAAAGCCCCTCCGAGAAAAGCAGAGGCCATGTTTCCGCAGGTGTCTCCTCGCTCCCTTTAACGGCATATTGCCCCCCCGCCTGCCCCGCAGATCCTGTACTTAGGGTCAAAGGACTCCCTCTTCCAAGGAAACACACGGAAGAAAGCATCTAGCCCCCGCCGCTCCAGACGCCCCCGAGACCGTCTTGTGGATTATTTGTAATTAACCACGATTTCCCCAAGTCACATTTATCTTCAAGAAGGTCCGATTGCAGGTGTCAGCCGTTTTGAGGAGACGGCGGGTAATCTGGAAGCTTGACGTCCTCCACCAACAGGGAGAGCGAAAGAGGAGGAAAGGGGGGGGGGAGGAAAAGAAAGAAAGAAATCAATAATGCTGAAGAGATGGATTTAGTAGTTTTTAACTCTCCCCTGAGAAAGTAAGATATGAGAAAAGCGCGGTGGATCGGGAGGGGGGACCAGGCCGCACAAGAGGGCTGTTCCGGACCCCCGTGGATTACGCGCGGATCCGGGGGTCCGTCTCTCCCCCCCCATTGCGCAATTATCTGCCCACATGCACCCCGCGGGAGAAGGGGGGCCGCGGCGATCGCTTCCTCCCGATGCCATTTCACGCGGGTTCCCTTCTAGAACCACCTCCACAGCAAACAGGAAAAAAAAACACCTAGGTAGAACGGAGGGGCGCCGCGCGTGGAAACAGGTGAGAGTCCCGGGTGGGCTCCGCTCACACGTTCACCCTTATCGGATTAAACCCGAACATTTTCACTTGGTTTCCAAGGCGGCCTTGCTAAATGCAGGCCCACTTAAAGAAGGAGGGTGTGGAGTACAACCAGGGTTTTAAAAGGCCATCGCCTCCTCCGTGAGTGACCCTCTTGTCCCCAGCGCCGCCCCGCCGCATTCTTCCCTTGTCTTGCTTCAAGAGGTCAAACAGACCGCCCGCCTGAAATTAAACCCATACCAAAGGGGGTTTGGCGTCCCATCCCAGATCGCGAAAGGGTACAAAAGTCCGGGAGGAGAGGGGGCTCCAGAATCAGTAAGATCGGGGCAAAGAGGAGGGTCTAGGGCAGGAGTCCCGATAAGTAAAGACGTCTATTGAACGAGGGATCTATGAGGTCACTCATTCATAGGGTTTCCATAAGTCGGAGGCGACTTGGGGGCGCATAGGTTCAACCTCCTACGGATGTGTGTTCATACACTTCATCACATACTTTCCTTCCGCCACAAGAGACTGACTTTTAGACCACGTTTGCAGTCGAGGCTGCCCGCAATTAAGCAAAAGCTTAAACCAATTGACTACTGTAGGAAAAGGCCAGCATATTACGGGAAGTAGTAAATAGGAGAAGGTAATTAAGAGAGAGCTATTCGATCCGGCGGAAGTCAAACAGCAACCTTCTTTTGGGGTCCACAATGAGAGAGGTTTTAAACCCAGCTCCTAACAATTGCTGGTTGAAATCCATCGGTTGGAATATATACTGTAACAAGGAAAATTGGGATGCTGATATTAGTGACAAGCCTTAACAAACCGAAACTTAAGGTGGGGAACAGCCCTCCCTCCTTTGTAACCTGCTGGCCATTATTTTCCGGAATGTTTGGGACGCTGTTGATATTTTATGTGACCGGTTCCTTGGGGCCATTGTCCAGGTGACAGAAACCGCCTTGTCTCTACACCCAAGGGCGAGGAAAGTGAAGATCGCGGGGCCATGGAATGTAGGTCTTTTTCAATAACTCCACATCTGGGTTGTAATGACGAACTTGCACCTTAAACTCCAAAGACTACCTCTCTCTATTAGTATTAAAGACCACTCCCTGAGGAAGGGCCGCTGGAGGCATGCTAGAGGGTGGCATGGACCATCCCAGATTATAACTCATTAGGACTCCCTGAAGAAACCGGGGCTGGATCGGCTTAACCAGCTACTGTGTTTCATTTCTGGTCACCCATTTCACCCACCCGCTCAGGTCGTGGTCTTCTTACTTCGCATCTGCCCCGCCTGGTGCTGATCCCAGAGGGTATCTCACGTTGAAGCTAGAAAGGTGAGCTCTGACAACCACCCCAAAAGCGGCTAGCCTGGGTGCGTGGGATTTGTCCTACCCTTCATTCGAACCTCTCCAGGCGCACCTGAAGAAGCGGGTCACTTGTGCCCGAAAGGGTTAGGCCAAAGGAAACTCGTGGGTGGGGCGGGTGAGCCAAGCCTTCTCCGGTTGGTGGTGGTGGTTTCCAGGTGAATCCTTCTAGGGATGGGTCCGTCCGAGACTGCTGTCTCCTGCGGGTGTTGGTTGTTTTTATGATAAGATACGGACTTCCTTGCCCGTGGGATCATGCAGACGTCTTCCAGCCAGCCTTGGTTCCCTGCACGTGTGGACCCTAAAAAGATTGCAGAGGGACCTGTGAGCCAAGGTCTGAGCAGTTCCTGACTGGATCACCTCGAGACGCGCCACCGCTTCCATCTCTCACACACAGCCGCTTCCAAGATGCCCCACCCTGGAGCCCTGCCTACAGGGTACTTCTGTCCGACTTGTTTATTTCCTGCTCAGCAAGGGCCCTGCTAAGGGAACCATTGTCTGGGGCCGGCTTCTTTCTTTCTCTTCCTCCCTCCCCCCTCCCCCTCCCCCCTCCAAGCCCCGGCTCAGCCCCCTGGGTCTCCGCTCCCGCCCGGTGGGACACCTAATCGCTCCCGGAGCCCCCGCGCTCTTTAACTTGGCAGACTTGGACAAGTTGTTCCCAGGATGTAAATTAGGTCCCCAAAGCTGTTGTCCAAATCGAAGAAACAGAGAAATTAATCTGGGAGACTATCCATCATAGAGTGTAATAAAGGGAGCGACATGGATGAGACAGATGATATGATTAAGGAGCTGTGGTCGTTTTAATTAACTTTTTGCTGTCCTGTAATGATCAAACTGGTCAACAGACCCGGTCAATAAGCATGTTAATATCAAACAAATAAAACCAGGGATGATTAAAAACCTCCTGGTTTATTAAATTTGAAATTCAAATGAAATTTATGCTGCAGACGCCTACAGAATGCTAATAGATCGCCACTTCACCGGCAGGGGCGGCGGATGCTACAGGTCTGCAAGGAATGTAGGGACATCTCGGCAGCCCCAGGCATTTAACTAAACACACTGTGAAGGGGGGGGGGAGAAGGCAGCCGGGCTTGCCGGAGGGGGGAGAAGTTTTAATTAATTTCACCGAGGAAAACATCCCTTCTAGCCTTTCTTCTCTTTCCTGCCTGGCACCTGGCTTTCTCCCCCACCTCCAGTGATGGAAGAGAGTCCTGAAAGCGGACGTCTAAGCGGTTGCCGTCCGATTTAAAACGGCAACAACAACAACAACAACAACAACAACACAGGATCGGGGCCAAGGAATTGTTTGCACGAGGAGAAGCTTCTGGATTGAGGGCTACAAAGGGACTCCGGCACCAGATTCCCTACGTTAAGAACTTGCTTTTCCCTTTGCAACTTTTTCGAGGCACTAGAAAAGAAGCGTGGTAGAGCGGTGTTTATTTTTTGCTTTATTTATTTATTTATTTATTTATTTATTTATTTATTTATTTATTTATTGCATTTTTATACCGCCCATCTTCCAGAAGGAACTCTGGGCGATTTACAAACGATGATAAAAACCAACAATATATAAGAAAGGGAGAAGAGGAAAGAAAAAGACCCCCATCCGGTGGGTGTTCGCAAGGGTTCTACAAAACCCTTTCCCCAGTTTTGGTGAAAAAAATTCCAATCTTGATACAAGCATTTTGCAGTCCTAGACTGGTAAATAAGAGAAAGGAAGGAAGGAAGGAAGGAAGGAAGGAAGGAAGACGGACGGAAGGAAGAAAAAAGAAGGAAGGAAGGAAGAAAGGAAGGAAGAAAGAAAGAAAGAAAGAAAGAAAGAAAGAAAGAAAGAAAGAAAGAAAGAAAGAAAGAAAGATGATGCAGGAGGAGGGGGCTTGGGGGCCCGAAATTACTGAAATAGTTTCGTGATCAATTTATTTCTTCAGTGCAGAAATGACCCAGGAGCCTCGCGCAACGCAATAAATACACACCTACCTCGAAGCAAATCCCTTAACACTCCCAGCTAAATCTCGAAAGGTTCAGGTTTTACCTTACGCTTCCTAAGTCACTTTGTTGTTTGCATTCATGCAGCTGGTGTCCGCAAACCTACACCGAGGTGGCACCCTAAGCTACTATTTTACACTAAAGAACACTTGTGATTGTCTTTTTATTAGCGGGCAAGGCGGCGGAGGCTCTTTTCATGGATCCGGAGGCCGCGCCGATACGTCTTAATAGAGAGTTCTGGGGTTGCGGATCAAGGCAACGAGCAGATAGAGCTAATCACCCCGCTTTCATACACGAGGGGCTGTTCCGTTTAAACAAAAATAATAAAAAAGCGCTCCCTCTCCTGAGCACTCCCACCCCTTTGAGGGCTGTGTGTGTGTGTGTGTGTGTGTGTGTGTGTGTGTGTGTGTGTGTGTGTGTGTGTGTGTGTGTGTGTGTGTGTGTGTGTGTGTGTGTGTGTGTCAAGGACAGTATTGATTCAGTTTAAATCCGAAATTTAAACAAGTGTGCATTAGGTCTTTAAAATGAATATCATTATAGAAGGGGACCCACATTAATTCTCTTTTATTTGTTAAACGGCGTCCCCTCCTACCCCCACCCCACCCCTTCCTCCTTCTGGGCTGGCCTGTCACGCCTTCTCAACAGGCTAAAATCATTCAGAGCCAGCTCGCGGAGAGAAACACGACATTTATGGTAACCATCAGCCTTCAGAGAAAGAAAGCAGTTCATTAATTTACTTCACCCCTTAACTTCAAAGTATGATAATACACGCTACCCTTTAATCAATAGATATGATGTACAGTCAATAACCGCATGGCATTAAAAGGGATCCCCCTTCTTCTTCTTCTTCTTCTTCTTCTTCTTCTTCTTCTTCTTCTTCTTCTTCTTCTTCTTCTTCTTCTTCTTTAAAAAAAAAGACACGCCCATGCCGAATTTGCTATATAAGACTTAACACCACGGTTTGCAAGCTGGGCCACAGAGCGTCGGCCGGCCTTGGATTTTCAGCAGGAGTTTTCAAGAGGCCGTACAAGCCCGATCAAACACGTTGCGGTCAGTCAAAACAACCTCAGAATTCTCTTTATAGGTATTTGCGCCTATGTGTGCTACAATAAAATTAATACTGGGGCAGAGTAACTTTCGAGGCTCGTTTTCCCGCCAATAACAGGGGGCGTATGGAAAGCATTGCGGAAAAACGCCCTTCTCTGTTTTCTGCTTAAATGGACCACAGTTCGGCTTTCCGTCGTCCGACTTTTAGGCGGCACCTCCGGGCTGCGTGCCACACCGGGGACGCCACTCGACTGCTCTCCTGGGTCCAGTTTGTAACAAAATAGATGGATGAATGAATAAATAAATATTAACGCGAGGGGGGGGCAGAAAAATCCCACGCAAACAGTCAGGGCCCAAAGCCAAATGAAGACGCTCGCGGGCAAAATAAAAATAAAAATAAAAATGTACTAAAAATCAAAAGGCGAGACCGTGTGGGATTCCCCCCTCTTTCGACACGGATCCCCCCTCTTTCCCACGAACACACTATTTTCTTTAAAAAAACCGAGGAGTTTGAGGATTCACACCGCGGCTCCTTGCCCCCTTGTTCTTTTCACATAATAACCCGGGAGGGCAGTTGGGTGGAAAGGAATGGGCCTTCCTGCGATCACTTATCCAGAGAAAGAGGGCCTTTTTTAAAAATAAAAAGAGGATCTCCGCCAACCCACCTAGAAACTAAATTCACAACTCCGAGGACACGGGCACACGCGAGCGCCCGGTCAGATTTATGGATATTTTTCCTAAGGCGGAAGAAGGCGGTAGGGGTGGGGCGGCGGCGGCGGCGGCGGATGGGCTCGGGAGAGGAATCTGCGCGCCTAATAAGTCACGAACGGAGTGGCGTCGAGAAAAGAGGGAATGTTTCCCAGACCGGAGCATAGAAAGAAACAGAGAGAGGAGAGGCGAGGCGAGGCGAGGGTGCGTTTGAGAAAGAGCCTGTGCCTTTTGCCCACTCCCCCTTGCAGGTTGCAATACCATCTCGCTGTTTGCAACCGGTCTTGCCTCCCCCCACCCCCACCCCCGCCGCAGCCTCATTCTCTCTCTCTCTCTCTCGTGGATGCGCGGAGTGCGCGGACTTTCCTTTCGGAGCCGGGTCCGCGGCTGCTGCTGCGGCTGCTCCGGCGGCGACGATGACCTCACGCAGCCACGTCTCGGAGCGGCCGCCGGAGCCGTGGATTGGCTGGCGCGGGCTCAGCGGCACTTCAAAGCCGGCGAGGGAGCTACAATTGTGCTGGGATGGGCGGAACTGATCATTGTATTGCACACCTCTTTTTTAAAAAAAACCCCACACTGCCTCTGATTTATCAATATAAAAAAGATCCTCGGAGAGGAGGGCACTTTGGTGGGATGGCAACTTCACTTCTAGGGGTGAGTCTCAGGGCTTCCCCCCCCCTTCCTCCCCCCTTCCTGCTCGGGGCTGTTTTAATTGGGTCCGTTTTATTGGCGATTGCAGAAGGGTTCAAGCAGCCCCTCTCTCTTGACCCGGGGGTTTATCAGTCTCCTTCATCGAGGGTGGGTGCGGTTTTTTTTGGGGGGGCTGGGGTTTGTGTGTGTGTGTGTGTGTGTGTGTGTGTGTGTGTGTGTGTGTGTGTGTTTGCTTTTGTTTTGTTTTGCTTTTGTATTTTGTTTGTTTTGTTTCGGCCTTTCTCTCTCCAAGGGGGTGCGAGAGAATAGAAAGGGGAAAGGAGGAGGGGGGAGAGCGCAGTCACTTTTGTGTGTACGTGTGTGTGTGCGTGTCTCAGTACGGAGGAAAAGGTTTTAAGGGCACTAACCCTTAGCAACCTCCAGAGCTGAGGCTGAGTGATTTCCGTGTCTCCGGAGAACTGACTTCTCCGTTATCTGCTCAGAAGGGGGGGCGGTCTTCTCTTTCCTGGAAGTGTTTTTTTTTAATTGCGACAGCTTGTTGTGGTTGATTTTCCCCCTCCTTTAACGTTTCTCCCAGGCCTTCATTTCTTACAGGTACGTTGGCTATTCTCTCTCTCTCTCTATCTGTTTTCTAAATGTATGACCCAGAAAGGTGTTCTTTCTTTTCCTAGGGAGGGGGCGGCTGGGGAGCTTGGAAATCAGCCCCCGTTTCTTTCATTTTTTCCCCTTTTTTGGGGTGGGGTGGGGGAGTTTCGATCTCTTTTTCCCGGTTCGAGGTTGTGTCTTGTGTTGGCTACACACGAGAAAGTTGTCCCTCAACTGCCTGCGGGGCTAGCGGCGGGGTGGAATCGAGCGGGCCGCGGAATGAAGTCAAAGCCTGCTTCCTCGTCCTCGTCTCTCTCCCCCCCATCCTCAAGTTCCCGAAACTGTAGAACCGGCAGTATTTCTGGACTTGAGGCGGAATCCCTTGGCGCTACTGGCTTGCGAATCGCTTTTGGCTAGCACGAACCGGCGAGGTGGTTGAAATCCAACGGGACGGGGGCGCACCGGCGGCGGCAACGGGGTGGGGTGGGGCGCGGGGGCGTTGAATAGGACAAGCCGGTAGCTAAATGTCCTCCAGGGAGGCTAGAGAGGAGGCGTAAAGAAGCCGAGCCGAGGGCGAGGAAGTCCATCCCTGGAAGCCCGCCTTTGGCGGGGCGAGGCACCAGCTAGGGCGAAGTGTGAGTGGCGCCGGTGGGGGCTTTTCTGCGCGCGGGGGGGGATTGTTTCTTGCCGCCTCTGACGGGCGCGTTTTCGGCCTTTTTCTCCCCTGTCGCTTGCAGGAAGAACCGCGCGTAGGCTCCACTCCCTTGGCCATGCTCGCCGCCACCTGCAACAAGATCGGCAGTCCCAGCCCGTCGCCGTCGGCCCTCTCGGACAGCGCCTCGTCCTTCGGCAAGGGCTTCCACCCGTGGAAACGCTCCTCCTCGTCGTCGTCGGGCAGCTGCAGCGTGGTGAGCTCCAGCTTGGCCGGCGTCGGCGTCTCGGCTTCGGCCCGCAACGGCTCGTCGGCTCACGCGGCGGCGGCGGCAGCGGCGGCGGCGGCGGCGGCCGCCCTGGTCTCGGACTCGTTCAGTTGCGGCGGCTCGCCGGGCTCCAGCGCCTTCTCGCTTACGTCGAGCGGCGCGGCCGTCGCCGGCTCGCCCTTCGCCAACGACTACTCGGTCTTCCAAGCGCCCGGGCCGTCGGCGGCGGGCGGTGGCGGCGGCGGCGGCGGTGGCGGTGGCGGCGGCGGGGCGCAGGAAGCGGCGGCCCACCAGCCGGTCTTCATCTCCAAGGTGCACACGTCGGTGGACGGCCTGCAGGGCATCTACCCGCGCGTGGGCATGGCGCACCCGTACGAGTCGTGGTTCAAGCCCTCGCACCCGAGCGACGCGGGCGCCTCCAGCTGGTGGGACGTGGGCGCCGGCTGGCTCGACGTGCAGAACCCCAACGGGGTCCACCCGGCCGCCGCCGCTGCCGCCGCCGCCGCCGCCAGCGGCCTCCAGGCGGGCTCTTTGCACTCGCCGCTGGGCGCCTACAACTCGGATTACTCCAGCCTGGCGGGCCACTCGGCCTTCACCAGCGGCGCCGCCTCGTCGCACCTGCTCAGCCCCGCCGGGCAGCACCTCATGGACGGATTTAAGCCCGTGCTGCCGGGCTCCTACCCGGACGCGGCGCCCTCGCCCTTGTCGGCGGGCGGCGGCGGCGGCGGCGGCGGCGGCTCCATGCTGGGCGGCGGGCCTTCGGCGCCGCTCGTAGGCGGCTCTCCGCGCTCCTCCTCCTCGGCGCGCCGCTACTCGGGCCGCGCCACGTGTGACTGCCCCAACTGCCAGGAGGCCGAGCGGCTGGGACCGGCGGGGGCCAGCCTGCGGCGGAAGGGCCTCCACAGCTGCCACATCCCGGGCTGCGGCAAGGTCTACGGCAAGACGTCGCACCTGAAGGCGCACCTGCGCTGGCACACGGGCGAGCGGCCCTTCGTGTGCAACTGGCTCTTCTGCGGCAAGCGCTTCACGCGCTCCGACGAGCTGCAGCGCCACCTGCGCACCCACACGGGCGAGAAGCGCTTCGCCTGCCCCGTCTGCAACAAGCGCTTCATGCGCAGCGACCACCTCAGCAAGCACGTCAAGACGCACAGCGGGGGCGCGGGAGGCGGCGGCGGCGGCGGCTCGGGCGGCTCGGGCCCCGGGGGCGGCAAGAAAGGCGGCAGCGACACCGACAGCGAGCACAGCGCGCCGGGCAGCCCGCCCTGCCATTCCCCGGAGCTGCTCCCGCCCGGCGAAGCCGCCCACCGGAATGGCCTCGAGTGAACTCGCCGGAGGAGACGCCGCCAAGCCGGCCAAGGCGAGGCGAGGCGAGGCAAGAAGGGAGAGGACGCGCCTCTCTGGTTTCCCTGGCTCCTTCCCCACCCCCCCCCCGGCCCTTAATTATTATTATTATTAATATCATTATTATTATTATCATCACCATCATCATTATTATTGCACCCCCATTTCTTCCCCTCTTCTCAGTCTCCCTAAGTTTGAAGCTTCCCGGCCATCTGAACAACTGGGGCGCACAACGGGGGGGGGGGGATCTGGACCTGTAAGTAAGTAAGCCGCCTGGATCTGGACTGGCGCTTCTGGCGGCTTCTTCCCGAATCTCAAGGCCGCTCGTTTCATAATTTTGCAGGCGAGGAAGAGGAGGAGGAGGAGGAGGAGGACCTCGGGCCGAGTTTTGCTTTGAACGGGAGCGGCTCTCCCGAGAGAGACCCCCGCCGCCGCCGCCGCCGCGCGCTGACTTCCAGGCTATACAGAGAGAGAGAGTGAGATTCGGTTTGGGAGTTCTCGAGCCGATGGGAGGGTACCCGGGGTTACGGGGAAGGGGAGACTCCAGATGTGGACCGAGGGAGACGGTGAGCGAATTAGATTAGACCCTCTGTTGGGGAGGCGGGGGGGGGGGAAGGAGCGCCCAAGATGTCTTACTGAAAGCACTTTTTTTAAAAAAAAAAATAAGATGTTTGTGGGGAAGTTGTTTTGGGTTTCAGAGGAGGACTCCACCTTGTTAGACGCCCGTCCGCCTTTGGCATTGAAACTACAGTTCTCGAACCTCTAGAAGGGGGCCCTCGATGTTGTGAGTGGGATTCGCGGGGGGGGGAGCTCCAAGGTGTACACTGTGGGCGTCCAAGTGGGGTCATCAGATGCACCGCTAGCTGGTCGCTTTCTGATCGAGTCTCTTCTGACCTGGCAAAACCGGAGGCAATTTAGGCTGTGACCCTAATTTTGGAGGTGGGCATGCAAAGAGAATAAATTAAGTTACTTCCAAGTACTGTAAATGAGTGTTTCAGATATACTTTCCCTTTTGAAACTCCTAAGACTTTCAACCAAATACACATTCCTAAATTCCAGCAGATCAGCCACCAAATCTTATTTATTTGCTCTATAGCAGTGATGGCGAACCTATGGCACGGGTGCCAAAGGTGGCAGTCGGAGCCCTTCCTGTGGGCACCCGACATCGCCCCTTCATAGCCACCTGTATACAGGCTAAATTTCTGTATTGGCGCTTTGCAAAAAAATGAGTGGGTTTTGAATTGCAGTTTGGGCATTGGTCTCTAAAAGATTTGCCATCACTGCTCTTATAGTAAGTGGCACTGATTGACATAGTCTAGGCACCTACCAGTGTCTTCTGTTTTCAGGATTTCAACCACCACCACTCCCTGCCAAAAGTCAATCTCATACCTCTTTAAGGCTACATTTTTTACACTTTTAAGATTTAAGCCCAAATGAGCATTGTGCAACCTACTTCTGAGTAAATCATTGAATAGGACTGCCTAGTGAGTCTTTTTAAAGCAGCAGATCTGTGCTTACTCACCATGGGGTCAAGCCGTGCTTAAGGGTTGAACTGCTGCACTGAGCTGGCTGAAAATCCTATTAGTTTAAGCGAGTTATAGATGGAGTTATAAATCCAGCTCCTCTGCCTTAATTGATCAATTCTAAATCATGCTAAAACAGTCTTAATTATTCTGGTGAACCCCTCTCCCTCCCATCAAGTTTCCATTTCTTTTGGAAAACCTCTCAGCAAGATCCAGCAAAACTTCAAATCCCCTTGATTTCAATTGGAATGTTAAACATATGCTTAATTGAAACCTCACTGAGCTCTCATGCTTCACTTTCAGCTTCTTGGACTATCAAGTGTTTCATTCTGGCTGTTACAGTGCCCATAGCTTGAAATGTGTTTAAGTTCTGATCTTCCCTAGAGATTTTTTTTTGTTAAATTTAGAGTCAGATTATCTAGTTTTCTGTTGCTTTATTTCATTAAATTTTCACTTCTCTTAAAAGGAAGGGAAATGTTGTATCAGTATCTTAGCTTACTTTCAGAATTCCATCCTCTATATTCATACAGAGCTTGGGATGCAACTAGTATTAACATTATTATTTCTGGCACTGCCTTTTTGATTGAAAGGGTTGAAGAGGATTTGTTTCAGCAAGGCTGTAGTTTTGAATGCCAAAAAAGGAAAGGAAAGGGTGTGCGTGAACAGAGGCAAATATTTGTAAAATACTTTGAAATCTAATGGTTTATACAACGGAAAACGTTGTAAAATAGCAAACAAATATAATTCCACCAGTGTATTGGTGTGAGATGCAGTTGTCCAGGAGACGATTTTGTATAGTATTTTTCTTGTATATTACTTCCAGTAAATATTTGGAAATATATTGAAGTACACTTGAGCTTTTTTCCCCCTTTATTTTTATTTTTGATTTGGTCACAAGGAATATTAAAGCGTTATTTGTTGCAGTCCTAATTTAACTGCATTTTTGTTTTTTGTTTTTGTTAAAAAAATCTTGTTCCTCGCAGTGTACATCAAATTGCACATCAGGATATAGCTTTTTTTTGCTTGCATATTAATTTAGATAGGCATAAGACTGTAATTAAACAAACAATATTTGATAAATGTTGGATGACATTTAATTTAATGGAGCATGTACTTATTTGCATTTGCTGGCAGTTCAGGTATAGTTTAAAGTGAGAGTTCTCCTATATTTCAAAGCAGTGGGTTGACCTAAACCCATGTATTAAATAAACTGTCCAAGTGAATCTGACTAATGATTGCCTATGTGTATTTCCTGAAAAATAAACATGGTGGATGTTACTAAAACAGCCTGATTCTACACATAAGAGTTTGCAAACTCTGCAAACAACATAGACTCATTGTAATGTTGAAATAAGTTTGGATATTTCACATTGAAATGGAAAAAAAAAGCCTTTTGCTGGAACACTTTAAATTTGCATTTTAAATGCATAAAATGTAATTGATTTTTATCTGTAAGATTTTAAATGGAATTAATAAATGCCAGATAAAACATTTGTTGTTAGGTTAGTTAATTTCTTTCTAAGGATAAAAAAAGAACATGACATCTTTAAATTGGTCTTGGAATTATTTTCTGTTCAGTGATGGCTCTCCCAATTGATTGTCTAATATTTTAATCCTTGACGCTTCTTGAGAGGTTTTACTGAATGGAATGATTAGGCAGATATGTTTTCAGGGCCTGCTGATAACTGATTCCCTTCGAAGGAAGCCTTCTTAGACCAAAGGATAGCAAATTCAGTGGAGAGGATTGCCAAAGAGAGCATCTAGGCCTGGGAGTTGAATTAGAAACAGGAGGGAGACCCTTCTGCATTCAAATGCAATATTTAAGGATGGCTGCATTTGGTGAAACAAATTGAGATGGTGTTCAACTTGACTGCTGGTCGTCACCGAAAAAATGCATTTACACTTCCGGAAATGTTATGAAGACAAGTGAGGCTCTCTCTCTGTCTCTGTGTGTGATTTTTTTAATGAGCCTGTAAAGGGAAATGAATGCACCAAGAAATTTAAAAAGGTTTCTTCCTCTCTTGTCACTTACAAAACAAGTTCGATGGAATAACCCTGCAGGATTCCACCTGCTGACACGCGGCTTTGCTTCCTGGATCTGAGACCAGGCGACTCCACTTTCCAAGCAGAGGAGCTTAGGATCGGAGTGCAGGGGAGGGAATGAACGTCCTTGCAAGTGAACGATTAACTTGGAGGGACAACGGGAGGTTTCTTCCTTGAAAGGGCCGCGCGGTTCGTCAGGAGGAAGCCGGACAAGAGGATCTACCACCCTCTTGACTTGCGCTGTTGTTTATGACGCTCAGAGCGCAATCTGGGCACCCCGGCAAGAAAGTTTAAAGTCTTTTGCGCGGAGAGGGGCCTTACGCAGCACGTTTCTTTGGCAGGAAGTCCATGTATCCCAGTGACACTTCCCGTAGAGTTTGCCTTTGAGGGGGGTCTCAGACGCAGCGGGTTAGCAGTAAGGACTAGTTGCTTGACTGCTGGAAGGAGAATCAGAGAGGAAGAAGGGAGCCTAACAGGGACACGGACAGCTTAAATTGAGCGGAACTTCCGCTGTTTTTTATTCTGGGCTTTGTTTGTTTGCTTGCTGGTTTTCTTCTGTTTTATCTCCACCCCACCCTCCCAAGAAGCCGGAAATCTTGGCTTTATGATTTTGGCGGGGGAACTTTCCCAATGTTGCCTGCAAAAAGGGAAAGTGAACCATGGAGAGAGAAGGGGTAAGGGGACAGACGAGAGCTCTCCCTACCAGATCTTCGCCTGGGTGTGTTTTGGAAGGACTGGCACACGCCCTATGAAAAGGAGATCTATTATTATTATTATTATTATTATTATTATTATTATTATTATTATTATTATTATTATTATTATTATTATTAAAATTAATTTAATTAATTAATTAATTAATTAATTATCGTTCGGAACTACGTTTCTACATTAAAGGCCGGACCGGTAGGGTCAAATCCCAATTCCTTCGGTTTGTAGTTTTCGGTTGTGAGCGTGTCAACTATTCAAGTTGGCAGTTCGGATGGGTGGCAGGCGAGTTCTGCCCCCCCCCCCCGTTTGAAAGGTACATGTGCTGTTTTTTGTTTTCTTGGGCGGGATTCCTGAGTGTGTGTGTGTATCGAGTGTTTTTAGCGGCTCCGTTGGGGGCGTTAACATGATCAAACCCCCCCTCCGCCGCCGCCAACCGAAAACGTGCATTTGGTTTTGTCTGCGGCGGATGTGGAGGCGGAACTGTTACGGAAAGGAAGCCGGGGATGTTCGTTTTGATCTTAACCCCATTTAAAACCACATTTTGGATGAATCCCGGCTCCTCCCCACGCCCTCACGCAGCCAGCAACCAGGAAGTGCGGAGGGGGGTGGGGACAGAGGAAGAGCGAGGAACCCCTAAGATCTCTGGTCCAAATTTAAGTGGCCAGCGGATCTTAGGGGTCCTGTAAAAAGGCCCTTAGAAATAAAGAATTGCCCAACTAACTTATAGAGGCGCCTGGCCGTTGGCACCTGGGATATTGCGGATAAGGCCCTCTTTATGCGTATCCTTATGCTTCCCTTTTGAGGATTTGAGCAACACACACACACACACAGAAATGGACGTTTGCAACCCGTTTCTGAGGGCCTCCTCCCTCCCTGCCCCGAGGATCTCTGGGTCCACCCGCAGCCCCCTTAACCTGGAAGTGCCAGGAAATCTGCGGAATGGCCCACACTGACTGTGAGGGAATGGTGCGCAGAATTGCGATCCTAGAGTGCATTTCAACGCAACCTGATCCTAAACGTCCTTGCTCAGGCGCAAGTCCGTCCTAGTGTTGTTGCTGCAAATAAACGCGTTTCGGCTTTAATCTTGGAATAACTGGCTGAATTTAACCCCACAGGAAAATATGTCTAGAATCGGGGCGTAAATCCAGTCACTGCCTGCCAAAGAGGTAGTAGTGACGCTAGAAGTGGATGAATGGAGCCGTGGTCTCCGTTCACCGATCAACAACGTTGAGGGAGGGGGAAAAGGCTGGCGAGTGCTTTCCGAATACGCCCCCCCCACACGTTCGTATCCCCAGATTTAGGACCCTTTGCGCCTGTAGACATTGTGGATTAAAAATCCAACGGTCCCTTGCCTTGGATCATGCTGGGTGGGGACTGATGCGAGTTTTAAGCCAAACAGGTCTGCCCACCCAAAGGTTCCTGATGATGGATCCAACCCAGGGACCGAATCCTGTGAACCCTTTGGGGTTAAAGCTCAGAAGGGGTGAGATAGAAGAACAGCCTCTGCGGTTCCCGTCGCTTTTCCAGGAAAGGAGAGGGACAGGATACACGCAAGGAGCGTGACAATCCTGACATTACTCAAGATCCCGTGTTCGGGTCAGTGTCAAACTTCTGCAGGGTTCTGCGTTTAAAAACCCTCCCTTCCTGCACTAGCCTGCTTTCTCTGTGCCCCTTTCCCCCCTTTCCTAGGGAAGGCAGTCTGTGGGGACTGGGCCTCCCACTGCTCCGAGCTAATGAGGCGCGGGAGGATGTGAGTTCAAATCCTACCTCCGCCGGAAGAGTCATTTGAGCAACAGACCTTTGAGACAGTCTCTCTGTTTAGGAGGCTAGACTACCTCGAAGGGTTATTCAAGGGATGAACGGAACCGCCTCGAGTAGGTGGGTAGGTGGGTGCTGAGCTCCAGGAGAATGAAATAAAAATATACATGTAACGGTTTTTTGACGGGGGGGGGGGAAACAAAGGATCCGATGTTAGGGAACGGACGAATGTTGCCACCGAGGCAGGAGTAGTTCTTAATAGAAAGTGGGAACGCTGAAAACAAGAAGAATGATTTCCCCACCAATTTGCACCATAAAGTCGATGTATGAACACACTTGGGCTCAAATGGATGGTTGTCCTTTGGTTTGTGTGTGTGTGTGTGTGGGGGGGAGGGTAGTGGCTCCTCTGAAGAGTTTGCTCTAAAGCAGGCATGTCCAAACTTCAGCCCTCCTGATGTTTTTGACCACAACTCCAAGAATTCCAAGCCTGTATTTCCAATGGCAAAGGACTATGGGAGTTGTGGTCCAAAACATCTGGAGGGCCGAAGTTTGGACATGCTTGCTGTAAAGAAAGCCGCTGGGTTTCTTTGGGCATCCCGACCAGCTAAAATTTCCCACTGCAGGTGTCTTCTTCCAATTCTACCTTGTTTCTTTGGATGCTCCGCTGCCTGGAAATTCTGTGGCTTTTCGGGGAAGTGTGTTTGCTTCAGAAACGAGGCTGTCTTAAATATTCGCGCAGTGCCATCCTGAGGGCAAGAATGCCCTTGGACCTGAAATTGGATTTCTTCCCTAAGTCAAGGCGTTTACAGGGATGCATCCTTGGGCAGCGAGCGAGTCATCCCCGAGAGGCCAAGACTTCGACATCTGGCTGAGTTTTTTTCCTCTTGAAAAGAGGACTAGCGCCTTATTTTGCGCAAACGCGGCACTTATTCTTTAACATCTCCCCAGTGCTGGGATACCTATATGGTGCATCACTGTGAAGGTCAAGCAGGCACCCTAAGGAGTTGTCAGCGATAACTAGCGGTGTGATGGAAGTGTGAGACGAGTCGGTGTGCGACTCCGTTGAATCAAATGAGATGTTCACTTTTCTTGTGAACACCTCTCTGCGCGCGTGTTGGTGTATGTGTGTAGAAGCGAGAACACTAGAAAGGGTTAGTTCTTATTTAGGTCTTCTTGACATCAGTGTTTAATTATTTCCGTGGGGATCTACTTTTGAACCATCCTACGATGGCGGGGGGGGGGGTTGCTGTTAATCAGGAGAGGTTTCCTTCAGAGTTCTGTTGTCCGGTTTCCTTCCCAGGACCAACGCGGCTGGGCCGTGTTATGTATGCTCCAAATCCAAAGGCGAACTCGAATTCTCCAGGCAGTGGGAGCCGTTCATTTTCTATCGGTAAATGGGGGTCAGCCCCAAGCCTCGCTCTTTGATCGCTTGCTCCCGTCCCCCGCCCCGCCTTCCTCCATCCACTGTGAGGCATGGCTTGGGACAGGCATGTCCAAACTTCGGCCCTCCAGATGTTTTGGACAGCAACTCCCACAGCCCTTTGTCATTGGCAATCTAAGCTTAGAATTCTGGGAGTTGTGATCCAAAACATCAGGTGGGCCCAAGTTTGGAAATGACTGGTTTGGGAGGTTGAGGGCCAGTCGCCTTGTAGCTCACCTGGTGACTGCAGGTGAGGGGGGGTTCCCTAGGTCTTCCCATCCACCATGGACGCTTAGCCCAGTATGGAGAATCATGTAGCGGATCTGGAGGCGAACGATGCCTCAAAGATCGGCCGGGCCAGCCAGAGGCTTAGGAAAACTGTGCTGTGTTCTGTTGGTTGGTTAAAACGGCAGCCAAGAGCCTTGTGTCACTCTGAAGACCACCGAGGTGTTTTTCGTTTGTCTTTTTTCCCTTTTGCTCTGGCCCTAGCTGCTTCCCGGGATCGTAGCCGCCTTACCTCTGAGGAAGTAAGTGGGCAGCCTTCAGAGTGCCACGGGCCTCCTTGCTGTTTTTTGCAGTTTGTTGACACGGCAATATTCTCTCTCTCTCTCCACCCACCCCAGACCTGAGTTGTTGGCTTGCTTCACGTCCCTCTTGCTGAAAAAAAAAAAAGAGTTGTGCAACTATAGATAATGCCAGTCGCCGCCCTTCCTCCCCAGTCCCCTCCTTGCCCTATACCCGTGATGGATGGACAGAACTCGAACTGAGTGCCACCTGGGCACCTGAAGTTCCGCCGGGAGCCCCCTCCCCCCTCTTTTAAAAAGGAGAACCCCCTCGCCTCTCGGTTTGGTCTCTGTGCCAGGCTGGTAACCGAGAGCTCGGAAGGCGATCGCATCCATCTCGGCTGGAGAAGTAATCGATTGCAGGCAGCAACAAGACGGAAGCGACCGTCGTGATGATGGACGACCTGCTACCGCCCGAGTGGCGAAACCACCGCCCTCGTTTCCCTTGCGTTCTCCACCTTTGAGGATTCCCGCGTGGAGCTGCCGCGGTCGAGCGGAGCACTGACCGCGCCCGCCCGATCTGCCGCCAGCAGCCCATTCCCGGGCACAGGGAAACAGCGCCGCCTCGCGGCAAAAGCGCGGCTTTCCCCCCAGCCGCGGTTTCAAACCGACGGGCAGAGGAAGGAATGAACTTCAGCAAGTTTTGACTTCCTCCGAAACTCGCCTTTCAGTTTTGTTAGGGTCGCAGAAACCAATCCCCTCCACCAAATCAAACGCCAGAATGCGTTAGATGGTGTGGACAGATGTGGGCCAAATACGTGAGTGTGACGTTTAAAGCAAACTAATAAAAGCAGGAAGGTCGGAAAGAAAGAAAATTCACAAAATACAGGCTATCACAATTGAAACGCAAATGCATTTTATCTCGCTACAGATGTTAATTGATATACCAATGGCAGAAGATACGCGACTTGCGAATTATAGGGTATGGTCACAATAACTCCTTTAGCATGTCTTTAGCCTTTAATATAATCAGTGCTGTCTGTCTGTATCCTTCCTTCCTTACACTTGCCCCTTCCCTTTCTCTGTGCCTGCCAACTTATCAATGTTCAATTGTTGGGTGAGCAAAAACCTCCTTGAATCGCCTGGGATTTCCTTCTGAGCTAAAATGCACAAGGCCACGCAGTGGGTAGATTGACGACACCTTCTGTGGTCAGAACAGATTCACTTATAGTTGTAGGAGTAGAGATTTTGCTATATCGGTGGGAATGGAGTTAGGCATTGTTCGCCAGGAGCCTCATGGCAGCAGTGGTTAAATCTGCTCACGACCTGGGGTTCAATCCCAGGTAGCAGGCTCATCCTTCTGAGGTCGGTAAAATGAGTACCCAGCTTGCTGGGGGGTGGGGGCAGAATGTGTAGTCTGCACACTGTAATTAAAAACTGTAAACCACCCAGAGACTACTTGAAGTGGTATGGGGCTGCATATAAGCAGAACACTTTGCTTTGCTTTGCTTTCTACAGATTGCAACGGCACCGATTGGTTGCAATGGGAACAGTAAGGATCGTTAGGAACCCACTGGGACTCCTCAGTTTTAAACAACTTTGGTATTCAATCGCTCCAAACAGGCACAAGCCTGAGCCTCGAGGAAGATAAAAGAGCTGGTGGGGAAAAAGCGATCCTCTGCTTTGATGGCAATGCAAAGCGAATTACTTCTCTCTCATCGATATTTTACTTTTCAGCAGCGGTATTTTTCTGTTCACCACCGTTAACATGTTTGTCCGGAAAAGAGAGGAAACGAGGAGTCGCGGTAGATTGACACGGTTTATACTACAACACTAGGGAATCGCCTGCCAGTAGAGAAATCGCGGCAGAGTTGGGCTATAAACGCTGGCCGTCTTCCCTGAAAAGACAGGTTTGGTACCGGCTGGTTTGCGAACCGAGGCCTCAGCCTGGCAGGCTCCGTCTGTGAGTGGACTCTCTCTCCCCTTACGAAAAAGGAACAGCGCGGAGGTTGCGCCCCCCCCCCGCACAATTGCGCGCGAAGTTTACTTACCTGACCCAGAGAGAGGTGCCAGGCACTTTACAGTCAGGGGGCGAAACATTTGCCTCTCTGTCCTTCCCCCAACCCTTTACTTCGGAAGGACGTCAGTTTGTATTAGAGACAGGGCACTCCATTCGCATGCCATCAAGCTAGCGGTAGAGATCCTCCCGTTTCAGCGGCAGTCTACCTCGAAGGAGGGGTGCAGTTTGGCTGTGTGTGTGAGAAAGAAAGAGACGGCGGATCTAGGGGTCCCTTGAGGCCAATTCCTCGCGGGCCTTTGTCTTCGGACCCGTCTAGCCACCACTTTCTGCCCTGGACACTGAAAACAGACTGAGTTGCAGAAGGGCGTCAGCAGTCACTGAGCGAACTGTTTCGGGTTTTTGCTGCAGATCAAATCCGGAATGAGTGGCCCAGCAGGATTAGATGCGTCTCCTAATCTTCTCTGTCTGCTTTCCTCTTTTCTGCTACCAGTATTTCTCCGCTTCCTTTGTTTCTTATTATTTACTTATTTATTTATTTTAGAGTATTTTTACCCCACCTTTCTCCTTGGAAAAGAACCCAAATCGGCTTACTGTAATGAGGGCTAATATACAGTTCAGTACAATTAAGACATGTTCAAGTATTTGAGAAAAGGGAATTGAGGGACATCTTACAGCATTAATAGACAACATTACATTAAAGCAACACGGTTGTAAGTAGTCATAAACACAAAGTCTATGTGAAGCCATAGATTCATATAAAATACACATGGTAATCCATCATTCAGGGAAAGCTTGCCTGAAGAGAAAGGTCTTTGCCTGTTTCCGGAAGGACAACAGAGATGAGGCAGTCCTGGCCTCTAGTGGGAAGGAGTTCCAGAGTCTGGGCGCAGAGTCTGCTCCCTCTTTGGAAACGAATCATCATCCTTGCGGTCCTTGTGGAATTGGAGAGCTGAAAGAGATGCTGTGGAAGGAGGTCGGGGAATCAACTCCAAACCTAACTCGCTGAGTTTAGGTTTTCCCATAAGAAAATATAGCAAAGCGAAGCAAGCTGCTTATATACTGCTCCATAGCCCTTAAAGCGCTCTCTGAGCTGTTCTCAAGTAATTATGCAGGCTACCCATTGCTCCCAGCTGGGTACTAATTATACCACCTGGAAGGATGGAAGGGTGAGTCAACCTTGAGCCGTTTAACTGGGATTGAACCCCGGGGGTGGAAGCACAATTTTGGCTGCAGTAAAGCAGTTTAACCACTACCCCCAGGCTCTCGGTGGGGCATCTTCGTGGTCAGAAAACCCAAATCATAGCGATGGTGGCTATTTGCTGAGAGTTGGTGGGGAAGGTGAACAAAGTGGAAGGTGTCCGAGGTCTGGAAGTTCCTCATCTTTCATCACGTGATGAGGGCGCTCATGAAACTGATTGGCAGGAGGTCCCAGACAGTCAAAAGGTAGCATTATTCACTGAGCGTATAATAGCGTGTGGAACTCACGGCCACCAGATACCGGGCTGTCGCCGTTTTTAAACGAGCTTGCCCAAAGGCATAGAGGAAAAGACCATCCCTGGCTGGAACGCGTAACAGTGAGGAGGAATCTCACAAAAAGGGAAAAAGGAAGGTACTTTCCTTCGCTCGATTTTAAAGGACTCAAACTAGGCGCCTGAGCGCTATTGGGGACTTGATGCTAGTCTAGACTCTACTTAGGCATGTCCAAACTTTGGCCCTCCTGATGTTTTGGACCACAACTCCCAGAATTCTAAGCCTAGATTGCCAATGACAAAGGGCTGTGGGAGTTGTGGTCCAAAACATCTGAAGGGCCGAAGTTTGGACATGCCTTCATGCGGTCCTTTCGTGTGATCCAAGGCACTCATTCCGGCTCTGTTGCAAGGTCGCTCGCCATGTTTCACTTCCGCTCGCCCCGGAATAGGGTGCCGGATGAATGTGGGGTCCCGCTTTTCCAAAGTAGGAAAAGGAAAGCACCAGGCCCTTCTTACCCCTTTCATATCTGGGTCGGGAAGGGTGCGGACCCAGGCCCAGCGCCGAGCGCTTTTTGTCACAGTTGCTGAGTCGGTAAACTCCTGTTAAGAGACCCAGACATGAAGGACACGATGATCCACAGAGATCCTTCCGGCTCTGCAGGTCCAGGATGATAAATCTGGTACTATAGGCGTTAAGGTGCCGCAAGTAGTGTTAAGATGCACGATCTCCATCTAAGAATCCAGCCTGGCTTTAACATCGTCACTCAGCCAACGTGCATCTGAGACATGCCCACAAGCCCTGATGAAGATGACTTACCATGGAAAAAGCGGGCAGTTTGCTTGTTTTATATTTTCCGAGGGAGGCGAAAGGTGTCACTTGTTCCCGTGTCTGTCCTGTTTTCACGACCAGGCTGCCGGTTCTGGGCTTATTTTTGAGGTCTGCACGTGGGAAACCTTGCTAAAGCGAGCCAAAGGCGGGAAATGGGAACGGTATAAAATGCAAAAATAAATAAATATAAATAAATAAATAAATAAAGCTGCCCAGGAAGCCCACGCTCTCCTCAGGCTTGATCCCACGCTGTTTATTTATTTATTTATTTATTTTTAAAACCAGCTGGCCTTCGGAATTGAAGGAACGCCCTCCCCGACAGCCTGGGAAACTTGCAGAGCGCCCCCCCTGCCCCCCATGCACCTTTCCAGGCGACGTTCGACAGAGCTTTAGCGTGTGTGTGTGTGTGTGTGTGTGTGTGTGTGTGTGTGTGTGTGTGTGTGTGTGTGTGTGTGTGTGAGAGAGAGAGAGAGAGAGAGAGAGAGAGAGAGAGAGAGAGAGAGAGAGAGATCCGTGTGGGAGTTAGGGAAGAGGGGAGAAAAAGAGCCCTTTGCAACTTATCCTAAGGAAATTGGCAGAAACGGTCCCCGGGATTTAGGAAGGGGACAGTTCCCACCCCTCGAGCCAATTTAGTTGCTTGCTTCTCTACCTCTCGGTTGCCAGGTCCATCCGATTGCTTTCAATGTCACTTATTCCCTGGAACCGCTTGTAGGATGACAGTCTGAGTGACAGATGAAAGTGACCGCCAGACTCTCGCCGAGGGGAATTAGCTCAAATGGTAGAGCGCTCGCTTAGCATGCGAGAGGTAGCGGGATCGATGCCCGCATTCTCCAAAAATTGCTTCTTTTTGTGTGCTAATTTAAAAACAAAGAAATAGCAAAGAATGATTAGTTGCAGTTAAGTGTTTAAAAGGCAGAAAGAAGAGCAACACCAAGACTTAATTAATTAATTCAGGTAATTTAATTTAAAAAATTTGAAAGGCTTCGGAGGTATTTATACTCTCCTTTTCTCTCCAAAACGACCTACAGCAAACTTACATTATTGAAAAGACACCGTTTTAAAAAGATATGGTTGAATATTGTGAAAAAAATGAAGTTTAAAAGCATGCCATTTAAAGTAGCTCATTTATTTCTCCTTCTGGGCCAAAAGTACATGCCTTTGACCCTCTGACACACCTAACATTCAGCACAATTGTATGCCTGGAAGACTGTGGGTTGATTTTTCCAGAGCAGCCTGCATTCCAAAGTCCACATAGCTCTATCAGTCCTTTTCCCCCCTCATGCGAGAATGGTTTAAGGAAGTGGGAATGAGATATCCTGCCTTTGGGATGCCAGGAAGGGTGGCCAAACCTTTTCTGAGGAGTAATTGTTCCTTGAAAAACGATGCCCACTTTTCTTAGCTGAAAATCCCAGCGACCAATTTGCTGGTGGATTACAGCAAACACTATGTTAGTGCTATATTGGGTGGATTTAAATAGGGATTTAGTGCATTCATGGAGACTAGGGCCCTTAGTAGCTTCTAGTCAGGGCAGCTGTGTGACCTCCGGCATCAGAGGTAGCATGTCTCCATATATGGGTTGCGGGGGGGGGGAATGCTGTGGAAATAGACTGGTGGAGCAGAGAGACCTTCAGCTGATCCCACACAGGTGTTTATGTTTTTACATGGTGCCCTAACCTTTCCATGATTTGTGCCACTTTAAATCTGCTAAACCTCAATTTGTCCTGAATGCAGTGAAGTTTCAAGCCAAGGTTAAAAGTCATGGACTGAACTTACAAAGCAGAGTTACTTGGGTGTGGTGAGCTGAAACCCTACGGAACTGCAGCGCCTTCTGGCCCAAGAGCCTTTTTGGAGCACGGAATGAAAAATAATGTTGTTAGACACTGTAGACATGTGTTTCAGACCTCTTGAGACTCAAAGGGAGATAAAGCATACCTTGGTTCCTCAGTGAGTGCCCTTGGATGCAATATTCTTTGGAGAAAAAAAATGCACAAAACAATTTCAAAAAGAAATCAAAAGATGCATAATTGAAAAATACACTCAGTGGGAAATGTGTGCATATTGAGGTGCATTAAGTACAAAGTATTTTGCCATTTAATGCGCAGCACACATTAAGTAATGAAACCTGCACCTAGAGGAATTTTGTGGTGCAAAGAAATAATAAAATGTGATATGTCTGAGGGATGAAATGAGTTTGTCCATGGGATCTGAAGCAACACAACAAAATGGAGACTTAGAAGTTCAGTCTTGTTTCTGACCTCTGGGCTCTGACCAGACTCTCCTGTGCTTTCTGAGGCAGTGTATCAATTACCATCTTACCGCAGTGGAAGCAGATGGATGGAAGAATGAAGCAAGCATTTTATCCTTCTGTTTCCACTAAGAGAGAGAAAAAAAACAGGTGATCCTAGAAAGTACTGTGTACATTTATGGATTTCTACCATTTGACAGGTTTCCTGGAAGACCTACCTGGAAAAAGATCATTGTTGTCATCATCATCATCGTCAATGGCCAAACAGTGGTCAAAGAGTGATTCAAGAGGTTTGCAGCACAGATTCGCCTCTCCTGTGAACTCTTTCCATGATTTTAATCAACTCATGTTTAATCTCAGCTCCTCCGTGTGTTTTATCAGTAATAATAACATTGACCAAAGTTCTTGTGAAGATTGCAACTAGATGTTCATTTGGAAGAGTTTTGAATATGCCAATGGTCTCTAGACAAATGTTGCTTGCTAATTCATAGCCCACCATCCGTCTATGCAGCCCTAGAGGTCAAGAACCTCTTTCACTGCATGGGTGGAATTCCATTTTATAAATTCTTGGGGGTTCGTATTCCATAGGTGGGCTGTGAAGAGGAGAAAAGAATGTGTGACTAAAATTACAGGAGTATTTTTTTTTAGCTTCCTGCTCTTTGGGCGCTTTTACACGACCCCTAAGATGCGCTGGCCACTTAAATTCGGACCAGAGATCTTGGGGGTTTGTCGCTCTTGCTGTGTTCCCACACCCTTCGCACTCTCTTGCTCCTGTCTGCGTGAGGGGAGGGAGAAAAAAGGGAGAAAAGAATGCAGGCTCACCTCCATCTGCCGGGTGGCAGCCCCGGAAGCAAGCATTCCAGTCTCTTAAAGCCTCTTAAAGGGGTGGGGGCAAAACAAAACAAAAAACAAAAAACAAAAAACAAAAAAAACAAAAAACAAACACAAGGCGAGGAGAGCCCAGCACTCACTGCTTTACATCCACATCAGAAATTTTTCACCCTTGGAGACCAGGTACTTTTAAAATGCGCTGGGATGCACTTAGGTGGGCATGGTCACACTTAATTTTCTTTAAAGACTGGAGCTGGTGGGGAAACAATTTTAAGCTCCACATCTGGGAGCCCTTTGCGTCGGATTTTAGGGGTTGTGTAAAAGTGTCCTTTGTTACCTGTAAAACTTAAGCCTTAGGAGAGGGATTTTTACCTTCTGGAACTAGGTGGAAAATTCATATAAAAGCTGGAAAATTACAAAATAGGGGGAAGGAAGTATACAACTCCATAGGGACACATTGAGACTTTGGAGTGCACAGATGTGACCCACAGATTGAAGCCTTTGATGTATACATTTTCCAGGTGCTGAGCGGGTGGATATCTCTTGCAGGTTTACAGGTAGATTCTAAATATGCCTTAATAATTTGTGTTGTTGGGCGGTGTCCATTATGGGGGCAAGACTAGCCTTTTCAGAAGCCTCTTAAACAAGATGGCACTCATTTGTTTTCTTTGGACATTACATTCAGATGAAGGAATGAATTCCACCAAAGCAGTGGTAGAGAAACTATGCTATTTAGATTAATGTGCAATTAAACAAATTCCTAAGGAGACTTCTGTATTGCCCAGCACTGAACACTGGCTTTACATTTGATCAGAAAGCATCTGCTAGGAAGTGCAAAGTATTATTATCTTGCAGCTGCATGTGCTATGAAAGGCTGGGCCCAGCAATGCGTCAACCTCACTTCTTTTCTGGTTTCTATTGGCCAGTCTCCGCAGAGGCCTTGGCATGAATATACGGTGGATTAATGTCAACAGCTTGGCTGTCTGACATAATTTTCTGTCTGTAACATGAGGAGAATGTCTAGCTACCTGTTCCACTTGAGTTGATTGTCTAGTGTTTGAACAACACTTAAGTCCACCCGGATGCCCAGCAGTTCTATGCTGAATATCTGGTTGCCTTTGAAAAGACCCTTTATAAAGCCCACACCTTTAACTAAGCTGGTGAAAGGGGGGAGGAAAAACAGATTATGTAACACTTAGGCTGTCTTTGGTATCTGGTTCCTGATCTTCTGACTTTATTAATTCATTTTGTGATTGAATTTAAATTATTGAACAAGGTCAGTTTCATTATTCAACTGTATCAATGCTTGTTTTATCCACTATTTTAGCTAATTAATTGTTTGAATGTAAATGGAGCCCAGAGTTTTTCTTTTAAGTGCTTAGAATGAATTAAAAGGGCTTCCACCTGCTAATCTAGAAAATGCAACAATCAGTTGGCATGTCCTTAAAGGTGGCAAGGAAGAGGAAGTGGCACTGAAGAAACCAAAAGTGTTTTATATACCGCCCCATACCACTTCAAGTAGTCTCTGGGTTGTTTACAGTTTTAATTACAGTATGCAGGCTACACGTTGCCCCCCCCAGCAAGCTAGGTACTCATTTTACTGACCTGGGAAGGATGGAAGGCTGAGCAGTCAACCATGAGCCTGCTACCTGGAATTGAACCCCAGGTCATGAGCACAGTTTTACCTGCAGTACAGGCATTTAACCACTGCACCACGGGGCTCCTCCATAGGTTTTCTGCCCTGTGTGCTTATGAACAATTGCTTTGATTGTCTGTTTGTTTTGCAGGAATCATGCTTTGTGCTGTATTATTTGGAAAGGGAGAACTTCTTTCCCTGGTAGTGCCCATCCTTCCTTTCCCATACCTTAATTCACGATGGTTCTATAGACAGTCTTTTGAGAACGATGAACTGGAGTCCCTGTATTTTACTCTGTTTGGAAAAATGGCACTGGGAAGCCAACAGCGTGCCATCTTGTCAGGGTTGATAAGACCAAGAAAATGCACAGGCTCAGCACTTGTGTGAAGAAATGGATGTTTAAAGGACAGGATGCTAATCATATTGCAATATGCGCATGGTAATCATTTTGTTTGTGAAACACTGGTGTAAAGAATAATTATGGGGTGGAAATGTTATTGACGTGATGACATCTTTTGGAGGTGGATGGACAGGTGGGCGGAGATCTTTCCCCACTGAGCATGTTTGCAGTAGAACACAATCAGGTGTGCAAGAATAAGCATGGCACATAGGTCAGAAGGGGGCATGCCATTAGTTTGATGCTAAAGGCACACAGCTTCTTTCTTCCAAATTGTGCTCTCCAAGGTTTGTAAGACCCATGCCCTGGTGGTGCAATGGGGATTGTCTACAGGTAAGGGAGAGTCACCAGTGGCACCTCCCCACCTTCTCCATTCTTCAGGTCAAGGACAATGGGGGCAGGTGATGGTGGAAGTTGCAGCCCACCACTTCTATGAGGGTGACACCTTGGCAGAACACAAGGCAGGCACCCAGGATTTCTCCTGACACAGCCCACAGCGAACGTATGGGCAAAAGGTGGGAGAAAAGAGCTATTCAGGCTGCCTCGCATCTTTTCCTTACCTTTTCACCCAATTCAACTGGAAAGAGAGCAAGTTGCTGGCCAAGGCCTGGTGCATATCCATATTTGCATATTAATCCAGACAGCGGCAGATCAATGTCATGAACACTCTCAAGACGGATAATGACTCCTGCTGCATCTGAGTCATGTAGCTCCGCATGCTGACAATTACCTTTAGATGACTAGGAACACTGGCCTGTAGGTTTCTGCATTTTCAGACATCCATAACCCCTGCCTGGGGTTACTAGAGTCCATATTGGATGTCCAATTAAGATCTAAAGATCTTTGAGTAGAAGCTCTGGCCAGGGGAAATTCAGCACAAAAATGGCCACCCTGGGTGCCACCCCTACGCCCCTGTTGACCAATGTCACTTTTTAAAAATCAAAATTCAAGCCAAGTTTGCAAAATGAGCTCAATGTCATCAAAGCTGTTGAATGAGTTTCAAGTATGATGATAGAGCAGCCAAAAACAGGTGCACGAAGAAAGGCTGGCCCATGCCCTGGTGGTACAATGGGGATTGCCTACAATAAAGCTGTGGCATTGGACAGAAGGGAGAGTCACCGCTGGTGTAGGGGTGTACGTGTGTGTGTTTGTGTGTGTGTGCCTTGCACTTTTTTTAGCTTGCAGTAGATGAATGTCCAAATGCATTTACAGTGATACCTTGTATAAAGGAATTAATTCATTCCAAATGAAATTCTGTTAAGTGAATTTTCCTTTGTACAAATTTCCCATAGGAATGGATTGAAAACGGATTAATCCCTAATTGCGACTCTTTTTCTGTTGTGTGGATTCGCCCCATAGGTGATTCTGTTAAGTGATGTCCCCCTAGCTCTCAAAATTTTTTCCCTTTAAGAGGATTTTCTGTTAAACAAACCGCTTGTTATACAAGGGTCCACTGTATTTAACCTGCCATTGGTTTTGAGCACCTGCACTGAAGAGGGAGCAGGAGTCATGGTAAAATCATGATGCCTTGTGGCTTTGAAGATAGCATCATTCCATGATGCAGTTTATTCTAGAACAGTAAGAGGTGTGTGTGTGTGTGTGTGTGTGTGTGTGTGTGTGTGTGTGTGTGTGTGTGTGTGTGTGTGTGTGTGTATTTGCAGAGATCCTGTATTGTCTCCTCCTTCCCCTTCTTGTATCTGACCCACATGGTTACGGTAGGCTTGCTGATCCCACCTGTCCTACACCAACCAGTCCTGTAATGGAGGCACCCACTTTGGCTTTCTTCCCTCATCCTATTCCGTCTTCCCTTCCCTGCTCCCTTACATGGGTTCTGCTTATGGCAAAAGGTCAGTTTTCTAACTTTCTGGTAGTCCAAAGGTTCTGATCGCTGCATCCCCATAAGCAGAAGGATGCAATTTATCAGACCTTTGGCTGTAAAATAAAAATGATTGATTGACTGATAGAGAAGGATGCAATGAGCCTTAAACTGGAATGGCAGGCATGTTGCTTTTCCCTTCCTGCCTTTGTTGTTGTTGTTGTTGTTGTTCAGTCGTTCAGTCGTGTCCGACTCTTCGTGACCCCATGGACCAGAGCTCGCCAGGCCTTCCTATCCTCCACTGCCTCCCGGAGTTTTGTCAAATTCATTTTGGTTGCATCGATGACACTGTCCAACCATCTCATTCTCTGTCGCCCTCTTTTCCTTTTGCCTTCGATTTTTCCCAGCATCAGGGACTTTTCCAGGGAGTCCTCTCTTCTCATGAGGTGGCCAAAGTACTGGAGCCTCAGCTTCAAAATCTGTCCTTCCAGTGAACATTCGGGGTTGATTTCTTTCAGAATGGATAGGTTTGATCTCTTTGCAGTCCAGGGGACTCTCAAGACTCTCCTCCAGCACCACAGCTCAAAAGCATCAATTCTGCGGCGATCAGCCTTCTTTATAGTCCAGCTCTCACTTCCATACATCACTACTGGAAAAACCATAGCTTTAACCATCCTGACCTTAGTTGGCAAACTGATGTCTCTGCTCTTTAGTATGCTATCTAGGTTTGCCATTGCTTTCCTCCCAAGAAGCAGGCGTCTTTTTTATTTCATTGCTGCAGTCGCCATCTGAAGTGATCAAGGAGCCCAAGAAAATAAACTCTGTCATTGCCTCCATTTCTTCCCCTTCTATTTGCCAGGAGGTGATGGGACCAGTGGCCATGATCTTAGTTTTTTTGATGTTGAGCTTCAGCCCATTTTTTTCACTCTCCTCTTTCACCCTCATTAAGAGGTTCTTTAATTCTTCCTCACTCTCTGCTATTAGAGTAGTATCATCTGCGTATCTGAGGTTGTTGATATTTCGTCCGGCAATCTTAATTCCGGCTTGTGATTCATCCAGACCGGCCTTTCTCATGATGTACTCTGCATATAAGTTAAATAGGCAAGGTGACAGTATACAGCCTTGTCGTACTCCTTTCCCAATTCTAAACCAGTCAGTTGTTCCATATCCAGTTCTGACAGTTGCTGCTTGTCCCACATATAGATTTCTTAGGAGACAGATAAGGTGGTCAGGCACTCCCATTCCTTTAAGGACTTGCCATAGTTTGTTGTGGTCTACACAGTCGAAGGCTTTGGCATAGTCAATGAAGCAGAAGTAGATGTTTTTCTGGAACTCTCTGGCTTTCTCCATAATCCAGCGCATGTTGGCGATTTGATCTCTAGTTCCTCTGCCCCTTCGAAATCCAGCTTGTAGTTCTGGAAGTTCTCTTTCCACATACTGCTGAAGCCTGCCTTGTAGAATTTTGAGCATAACCTTGCTAGCATGTGAAATGAGTGCAACTGTGCGATAGTTGGAGCATTCTTTGGCATTTCCTTTCTTTGGGATTGGGATGTAGACCGATCTTTTCCAGTCCTCTGGCCACTGCTGGGTTTTCCAAATTTGCTGGCATATCTTATGCAGCACCTTTACAGCATCCTCTTTTAAGATTTTAAAGAGTTCAATTGGAATGCCGTCACCTCCACTGGCCTTGTTGTTTGCAATGCTTTCTAAGGCCCACTTGACTTCACTTTCCAGGATGTCTGGCTCCAAGTCAGCAATTACGCTATCTTGGTTATCAGGGACATCCAGATCTTTCCGATATAATTCTTCTGTATATTCTTGCCATCTCTTCTTGATCTCTTCTGCTTCAGTTAGGTCCCTACCATTTTTGTCCTTTATCATATCCATCTTTGCACGAAATACCCCTTTAATATCTCCAATTTTCTTGAACAGATCTCTGGTTTTTCCTTTTCTGTTGTTTTCCTCTATTTCTTTGCACTGTTCATTCAAGAAGGCCGCCCTGTCTCTCCTTGCTATTCTTTGGAAGTCTGCATTCAATTTTCTGTATCTTTCCTTTCTCCCTTGCATTTTGCATCCCTTCTCTCCTCCGCTATTTGTAGGGCCTCGTTGGACAACCACTTTGCTTTCTTGCATTTTCTTTTCTTTGGAATATTTTTCATTGCAGCCTCCTGTACAATGTTACAAGCCTCCATCCATAATTCTTCAGGTGTTCTGTCCACCAAATCTAATTCCTTGAATCTATTCTTCACTTCCACTGTGTATTCATATGGGATTTGACTTAGGTTATACCTAACTGGCCCAGTGATCTTCCCTACTTTCTTCAGTTTAAGTTTGAATTTTGAAATAAGAAGCTGATGATCTGAGCCACAGTCAGCACCAGGTCTTGTTTTTGCTGACTGTATAGAGCTCCTCCATCTTTGGCTGCAGAGAACATAGTCAATCTGATTCGGTGTTGTCCATCTGGTGATGTCCATGTGTAGAGTCGCCTTTTGTGTTGTTGGAAAAGAGTGTTTGCAATGACCAGCTTGTTCTCTTGACAAAACTCAATTAGCCTTTGCCCTGCTTCATTTGGAACTCCAAGGCCAAATTTGCCAGTTATTCCTTTTATCACTTGACTCCCTACTTTAGCATTCCAATCCCCTATGATGAGAAGAACATCTTTCTTTGGTGTCAGTTCTAGAAGTTCTTGTAAGTCTTCGTAAAATTGGTCAATCTCAGACTCTTCAGCACCGGTAGTTGGTGCATAAACTTGGATGACTGTGATGTTCAAAGGGCTGCCTTGGAATCGTTTCGAGATCATTCTATCATTTTTTAGGTTGTATCCCAGCACTGCTTTTCTCACTCTATTGTTGACTATGAAGGCTACTCCATTTCTTCTTTGGGATTCTTGCCCACAGTAGTAGATGTGATAGTCATCTGAACTGAATTCACCCATTCCTGTCCATTTAAGTTCACTGATACCCAGGATGTCAATGTTTATTCTTTCCATCTCACGTTTGACCACATCCAGCTTACCCTGGTTCATAGATCTCACATTCCAGGTTCCTATGCAGTATATTTCTTTGCAGCATTGGACTTTCCTTTCTCTTCCAGGCACGTCTGCAGCTGAGCGTCCTTTCGGCTTTGGCCCAGCCACTTCATTAGCTCTGGAGCTACTTGTACTTGTCCTCCGCTCTTCCTCAGTAGCATGTTGGACACCTTCCGACCTGAGGGGCTCATCTTCCAGCGTCATATCTTTTAGCCTTTTGTTTCTGACCATGGGATGTTCTTGGCAGGGATACCGGGGTGGCTTGCCAGTTCCTACCCCAGGAAGTCTTATTACAGGCCTCATTGTCAGCAGTGTAATTAGCCTTACAATGATGAAAGCACAGTTCAGCCTGTTTTATTTTGTAGCCTCACTGATCAACTGGGACACAAAAGTAGAAATGTGCCCCATTTATAAGATATTCCAGACTGAGGCACCTGCCTTTAACTGGAGTCAACTTGCAACGCTGGAAATATCCCAGGTGTTTTGGAGCATTTAAGGAGAGGTGGCTGCTTTCATAGACATTCCCTTCTCTTTTTTTCCTGATCTCCGAACTAGTGTGCAGCAATGACAGATTTATATGACTTTTATTTTGAAGTTAACAAAGCCACTAGAGACTGGATCCTTTGGTTTGGCAACAGCTCATCTGAACACTTTGTTATTTCCCAGATTTCCATGGATGGCAGGGTTCCCGAATCTTTGCTGGGAGGTTTAAATTGCCTAAGGTGAACTGAGCCATACAATCTGTCATCCACTCTTACAACTTCATTGGCTCTGAGCAGTGACATGAATTTTCTCAAGGGAACCTGTGCAGCAGGGATGGGGAACCTCCTCCCTCCCATGAAAGGCCATTGAGTTGACCCATGGACAAAGCCAACTGGAATCACAAATCTCCATGTCCCTGGAGACAGCAGCATTGCATGGTGTTCCTTTTCTCTCTCATTGCCACCACATACCTTCTTTAGGGTTCTGTCTCTCTCTGTGTACAAACCTATAACGTGCAAAAGGAATGATTTCCTGCGGCATTTGAAGAAGTCAGTGGAGCTGACAGCAGCATGAAGTCAGGCCAAGGATATGGAAAACACTCAGTTTCAACTTCATAGCATTTCCTCTGAGTTTCACTTGCATTTTCCTCCCATGCTTTGTTTGTGCTAGGTTGTGTGATGTTGATCTCCCCCTTCACATATGAAGATTCATGCACATTTTCAGTGCACATCTACTGTATTTATACAACTTTCCTAGAGCATGCATTTTTGTGCATATTTCCACCACCAACTACAACATGCCCATGTGTCTTTTTCCAACCAAAAACATCATTTTTAAAGTGTGTGTATGGCTTTTATGTGCACAAATTGTACTAGTAGCCTTGCACATGCATGTTTCTCTGACAATAGGAGCTTTGTTGCACAATGACTCTGGAAAGGTGTCAAATAGGTGGTTTTGATACCAGTGTGGAAACCACTGGATATATTTCCTGTTTCTCAATCCCACATGCCCTGAAAGGGGTATTTTGGCTTTGATTCCATACCTCACCAAATGGAACAGATCATGAAGCAGCTATGCAGCAAAATGGGACAGCTGGATTGCTACGGTTTGGCTATCTTCAATGACTACTGAGTGTGTCTAGTTCAGTTGTAGAGGGAGGTACAACCAGTTAGTCAACCGCTTCTACAACCTTTTCCAGAACATCAACTACACAGAAGAAACTCACCTCTTTTTCCCAGGTTAAACTCATCACATGTTTGTATCCTCAGCATATGTTGAACACTTCCCAGAATGTTTGAACATGTCACTTCATCCCCTACATATTAGTAGAAAAATCAATTCAGTCCAGTTTTATCGCACAAAAGCATAGCCCTTCTGATGGTCTTACAGCACTGATCAGCAGTGGATTTTCTTCTCTTCTTGCAGTGACAAGCACATTATGCTGTACTGGAAGCATACACCTTGGAGCAAAAGCAGCACAGTTTGGTGGGTGGGTGGGAATCAATAACAGTATGTGGCTCTGACTGAACCACAACAATGACTGTTGCTGGGTCACTTACAAGCTTGGTGTTTGTCAACAGGTATGGTGCTCAAGATAGTGGAGCAAGACGCTTTTGTTGCCTAAAAGCAGAGCTGGTCTTGTTAGGCAGAGTGAACCAACCACCCCAGGCAACAGTGTCTAGAGAGTAGTAGTGGCAGCCCTCCAGGTGTTCCTCCTCAACCACCTGGCTTTTCCCAAATCTTGTAGGAAAGAGCAGTGTATGCCACACAGCCTACTCTTCATTGGCTCAACTGTAGTACTCCCATGCAGTAGGGGGGATTCTACCTCACTGCCAATGCAGAAAGGAAGGAAGGAGTGGCAACTCCTCCTTTTTCTCAGGCAATGATACATATGGGACCTGCTTGAAGTAGGTCTCAAATAACACCTTGCCACACAGCTGTGACCAGTACTTGTAATGGGATGACTCCATTTGGATGCTAGCTTCTGACTTCCCCAACCCTCCACTTCTGCTGCTATCTGAAGTACAGTGGACCCTCGTATAACAAACAGTTTGTATAATATAAAATCTGTACAACATAAACAATTCTGGAGATAGGGGAGTTTTGCTTAACAGAATTGCTTTTGGGGCAAATCCATAGAACATAAAAATGGTCGAAATTAGGGATTACTCTGTTTTCAATGCATTCCTATGGGAAATTTGTATAAAGGAAAATTTGCTTCACAGAATTTCATTTGGAAAGAATTAATTCCTTTATACAAGGTACCACTGTAGCTTGCTTCACTCTGCTACTGGCTGGTCTGGTCTGGTCCTGATAATGGGGACCTGAAATGAGGAGCAGGCAAAACCCTCTGGACCTTCAGGCAGTTGTGGGTCTGAATCAGGATTGGACAACTAGCAGAAGACCAAAAGCTGCACTCACTTTGGATCTTGGAGTTATTTCTTTGAATCCCAACCATTTTTTCCCAATCCAAGGCAGGGTGTGGTGCAACATCTAAAACAGCCTCAGAGAAGAGAGGAGTTTAACCCTTTTGTTACTTCTGTTTTAGTGGCATGATTTTCAACCACTTCATCAGCACTCTCAGCTGGTGAGCATTGGGTTTTGGGGGAATGATCCTTGCATGGGCATGCAGACATGGTAGACATTTCAAACACCTTGCCTCCATGCCAAAAATGCTGCCATAAATGTCAAAGGAAGAACAGATGTCTTTATGGAATTCTTGCCCAAGGTTGTCACCCACAAATTAACAAGCAATGTTTTGCAAGAACTGCACCTTGTGTTTTCTTTAAAAACAAAACAAAAAACCCTGCAAGAGTAGTGGGGAAGGGGAGCACAAACATGGACTGAGGTTCAGTCAAGAATGTCTGAATACAAACGGCAACACAGTGTCCCAGAGCGGGCTGCTCTTATTTAAAATTGTTGATACTGTTCTTAATCACCCTCAAGAGTAGAGATGGACATGAATAAAAAAATGGTGTTTCGTTTGTCGTTTGTCGTTTGGAGGGTCCGTTTCGGTTCGTTTCCTTTTTTGCGAATTTTTGCAAAAAATCATTTTCATTTTTGTTCATTTTGTTACTGTTTCATTACCATTTATTTCAATGTTTGTGATTTTTTAAGCATTTAAAGCAGTTCACTGTATTGCTGTAACAAAAACGAAATGCACAACAAAATTTCCGGTGTTTCTGTTCGTTTCGTTTCATTTTAGAGACAAAATTCGTTTGTCATTTCGTTGCGTAACGAAATGAAAAAATGAAAACGGAAACGAAAAATTGTTCGTTTCGTGCCCATCTCTACTCAAGAGACTTCTGACTTGTGGTGACCTATGAATGAGCTATCTCCAACATGTCTTGTCTGCAACTGCCCAGCACAGCTCTTGTAAACTCAAGTCTGTGGTTCCTTTAAGGACTTACTCTTTTCCTGTTGTCTTCAGCCTTTCCTAGCAGGATTGTCTTTTTCAGAGAATCTTGCCTTCTGGCGATGTGCCCAAATAGGACATCCTGAATTTCATCATTTGTTGCCTCCAGAGATAGCTCAGGCTTGAATTGACCTAGAGCCCTCTTGTTTATCCTTCTGGCACCCCAGGATATTCTAAATATGTCATCTGATCCCCACCATCCACTCCCAACTTTAAATAAATATCCTTTCCAATTATTATCATACCTGATTAGAATGCATATGCAACATTCCCTGATTAAATCTGTTTGCCACACCTAGTTTAAATCCAATCTCTTAGTTTAAATTAAACAATGTTCTTTTTAAAAAATGCAAATGTCACCCTATTTTCTGTGCCAGCCATTTTTGGAGGTCGTGGGGGACTCATTCATCATTATGAGGACAAGCACAGAACTGGTATCTTCTGTATAAATGCTGAACATGAATGGAAAAGTTTTTTCTTTAAAAAAATAATATGCCTCTGTAACCTGCCACCTGTCTGAGTTCATTAGTTTTTAATACATTATCTTGCTTAAATTTGTCAATTCCCACTGTTCCTTTAAACACAGTTTTCCCTGATCATGTTTTCAACTACTTGGATACGCATTGAATTATTGTTGAAAACAAAATTGATTGTAACACTGCATACTCTGCAGGGACCTCCACCACCACCAATGCCAGAACATTTGAGGTGCACCCTTGATTTAACAATGCAGATCATTCATTTTTTAAACAATCGTGTGCAATGTTTTGAACACAGCGCTCTGGGTGTGGCTAACAGGGCTTCCAGACATGACATTTATTGTGCCACCTTCCTGTTTCATTTGTGAAATTTGATATGTGGTCCTGAAAACCACTTCTTAAACATCTCACTTACCTTGAAAACCCTATTAAGTTCACTTTAAGTCACTTCTGACCTGACATCACAAAACACGCACACTTAACCAGAGGTGGGCAGACCCAAAGTCAAATTAAGTCCATCATTAGAAGAGGGGAATCCTTAAGTGCTGGGAATATTTGATATTCACATTAGTTTTTTTTAGCCTCTACTGTAGCAAGCAAACCAGCTCACTGCCACACTTTGTTTTGTGATTAGTCAATTTGGGATAGGCACAGGCTACCTTTGTGAGTCTTATTATTCAGTCATGAAGATTTACCAGAATCATGTTTCCATAACACAAATGGATTTCTGCTTCAAACGATGAGCCATCTGTAATGTACAATTTGACCCTTAAAATGAGCAGCTCCTCCAAGGAAAAGACTGTTGCCAATATCTTACTGTAACTCCCAACTAGAAAAGACACATTGACTCACTGGGATTTACAGAGGTGTTGACATAATGCCACTCAGCAGTTAATTCAATGTGTCTGTTCTTGACCTGAGACTAGCAATAGGATACTGGCCTTTGTGTGTCATGCAAGGACAGTCAAATACATTATTTTTCCATGTATAAGACTATATTTTTTCTAAACTTTTTAGACTAAACATTGAAGGTTATTTTATACATGGAAGTAAGCCAACGAGAGAACAATGCTGTTACAAAACTGTGATTTTGGGTTGGAAAAGTGGGGGCATCTTATGAGTGGGGGTGTCTTATAGAGGGAAAATACCATACTTTTTTTTTCTATTCTGAGGGGTGAGTCGAGGTACTTTGAGGATTTTCTGCTTTCTGTCCCCAAATATCGTGGTTGGCTGAGAGCACTTTGCACATTGAGCCGAGTGAACTTGGAGAAGTGCTGTATGCTGCTTCCAGACAGTATTAGACAACCGACTAGGTGGACTTTGTTTGTTCTTAAGATGTACCAACCAGAACCATTTACAAAATTATATTTCAGGAGACGTAGTATAAAGTATAAAATGCACCAGCTCAAGCACAGGGAAATGTGGAGAGAATATAGTTAAACTCCCACCGTCCAACCCAAATCACACTTACAACTAGTTTAATGTAGGAAGAATCTTTTCTCTCAATTAATTTTTCATTTATAACCAGAAAAGGAAGGAAGAATAAAAGAAATAAAAGACAGTAGTTCCCGTCACAATCAATGTGGGAGGCTCAGTTTGCAGACACATCTCAAAAAGTCAGGAACAGAGAGAAATATATCTGCTTTACTCAAAGGTCAGGAGGGAAGAGAGTAGAAAACACTCAGCCAGAAGCAGAAACTGGCAGGAAGAGGACAGAAATAAAACTTCAAACCTTAGAAAAGAAACTCTACAAATTCATTAGTGGGAAAAAAACTGTCATGTCAGTTTGTGAAACCACCTCCCCCAAAAAAAAAAAGCATTGTTAAGTTGTATGCAAGACTGTTAATTATTTCAACAAAATGACAGTCATTGTTGTGGAATTTTGGTAATGCCTTATTTTTAAAGTTATCATAGTATAAGGTATAAGCAAATTAACAGCAGCAACAGCAACATCAACATCAGCAAAACGATGTAAAGCTGGAGAACTGAATGTGGCAATAGACAGATCCTTTATTGTCGACTCGTAGGAGCTGGGACTATGGATTTATAATCTGTGAAATGTGATGAAAACAGCCTGTGCTGATGTACTCAATAAAACATTCATGCTGGAAATATGTTTTAAAATGCAATTCCTCGTGGGCTTGTAAATAATCTTACACAGATTATTAGAATGAAGGAAACAGATCACATTGTTGCATTCTGGGCAGCTATGGTTATTTTATCAGCAAGAGCTCCATCTTCCACAATGCCTGCCTATTGTATGCTCTTTATAAAGCTATAGATGTGTTTGATCTTTGCTGGCCTGAAATAAAATACAAACTTGTAATAAATTCACCCCCTGCTGTTTGGGGATTCAGTATCATTCACTTTCATAAAATATGCTGTACTTACACGTGAGTTACATCCCATCAACTTCATTTGCTCAAAAGCCCAAGAGTCCATGATGATAGACAGACAGAAGACAGACAGACAGGCAGGCAGGCAGGCAGACAGGCAGGCAGGCAAAGTCCTGATGGAATAATATTTTCTTCCTTGCTGGTCTACGCTGCACAGATCTGTATTTTTACCATTCATGCTTTCCTTTTTGCTCCATTTTCCAAATGTAAGATAAATCATACACCAAAAAGAAAATACAAATGTATATATAATATAATAGTTGAAATCCTGTTACCTTTGTTAGGCAGGCAGAAGGCAAACTGTGTAACATTCACTCACTTTCAGCTAACAATTAGTAATTCATCACCAGGTTGTGAGTAAACACATAGCATGCCTTCTCGAGAATGGTAGTGTCAACTCCTTAATTGTTGGCTGATGTTAAGCCATTTGCTTGAAGAACAATAGGATTTCAGCCATTATAGCACAAAGCTCCTAAGCTAAACAGGATCTGGCTCATAAACCAAGACATTTAGAAATTGGGTGGTGGCTGCCTTGGTATCACATGTTTTACTGCAAATCATTCTGTGCAACAATAGCTAGAGGCCAAATATAACCTAGCCCCAATACAGAAGGTGTTGAAAACATGGATTAGATCCAGATTTAGCACTTATCAAACTTATTGAGATGTGATAGTCATCCCTTATCTAAACCCATTGATTTTAAAGAGAGAAAATTATGTCTTGACCCAATATTCTGTTCAAAAATAATTTGTATAAATAACCCAACTTATTGTGGTACCCATTCACGTCCTTGTTATCTTGATGAATATGTGCATGTTAGCTCAAAGAATAATTGCCATTGGCATGTGTTTTATTGTAATACACCCTCCACCCCAATTTGTGAGATCTGTATTCACTGATTCAATTACCTGCTGCCTCCAAACACAAAATAACACTCCCATATTTCCGGATGGTATGAATGTAGGATTAGACTAATGCAGAAGTGAAATGAGAGGCAGAATATCTGAATCTGCCAAATATCTGAATCTGCCAAACACTTCAGGAGAACCTGCTAGGTTAGATTTGGGTAGCCATAGTCCCAGTAAACATAACTTTTAAAAACTCTTCTGTTCAAAGTTTTTTTCCAAATGGAGTGAAAATTTGAGAATTACTTGAAAAAGATATCTCATTCATTTAATATATGGGCACTTTTCTGTGTAAAAACGATATGTACTGATTTTAGGTGTCTGTTCAATATCTCAAAAGCAAGAGTCTTGTGGCACTTTAAGGCTATCACACTTTACATGGCCATGGCTGCAGTCCATGACATGCTGAATATGCTTTGCTCAAGAATCTCTTTGATAGGGTTGTGTGGGTGTGTATCCATGCACACCTTTGTTTTTAAATTTCATGAAATGGACTAATACAGCAGTCACACGGAAATGAAAATATCAAAGTGAATTTCTGAAGGATGAGGCATTTTCTATATTTTAGCCACAAGGTGGCTGCAGGAAACCACATTTCCTTCTCCCTTGCATCCTGTTCCTTTTCAAGGAACAAAAGGATTTTCCCTCCCCACAATCAAAAGTGAGAAAAAGCCCAAGCCTGTGTTTTTATCCCCCAGTGCCATGGATGAAGAAAATGCTTGGGAGGGCAGCACGATTGCTGAAACTGCCCTCCAGACCATTTTCAGAGGCCTCCTGCTAAGCTATCAATGGTTGGACCCTTTGAAACTGGCCCAGTTGGCACCAGGGGATCCCCCTGGTGCTGACTGGGCCAGGTTTAAAGGGGTCCAGCTGAAAACTGCTCAGCAGGAGCCCTTTAAAAATGATTCCTGGGCACCAAATCTGGTGCCTCTAGGCCCCAGGAGCCATTTCGTTTCATTTCATTTTTTTGTACGAATTAAAAAAGATTTATAAGAAACGAAACAAAACAAAATGGGGGTGAGCACGAAATGAAACAAAATGCTATTTTTCTGTTTTGTGCCCATCCCTACTTCCAGTTTCTCTAAGTACATAGGAATTAGTCCATGAGACCTTTTGTACCTGTTGGCTGCATGGCTGTTTCATTAATTAGTTCAATGTTATAGAGATACATCACAGATGTTTTAACTGGATTTATTTATTTATTTATTTATTTATTTATTTATTTATTTATTATTTACACTTGTATCCCACCCATCTTCCGGATCGGAACTCTGGGCGGCTAACAATAAAACAAAACAGAGAAAACCAAACAACAAGTTTGGAATGAAGGATAGTGTTCAGCAGGTTAAATCTTTTCCAGCAGTTGACTCTCCCCCCTTCTGTTGGTGAAGGAAATATATTGAGGTGTGAGATTTTATGTGGCATTGTACTTGTGTTTTTGCTCTAATTTCTTTGGCTTTTAACTTTGTTTCCTTTAATGCTGCAAGGCACCTTGGATCCCTTCAGAGAAATATGGCATATAATAAATAAATAAATAAATAAATAAATAAATAAATAAATAAATAAATAAATAAATAAATGTTCCCGAACTACAACTTCTCAGAAATCCTGGCCAGCACAGATAGTGTTGAAGGTTTATGGGAATTTTAGAAGGTTGCTATGTTGTTTAAAATCATATAGATAAATAAATGACAAATTGCAGTATAAATATTTTAAAAACAAATTTATCAGAAATTGGCAATAAGATGTTAAAAGTATGTCCATTGTTCATTATCCCCCCCCAATTCCTTCTTCTTTCTTGTTTTGTTTTGTTTGGTAATGTAAAAATGTGCTGAATGAAGTCTTAAGGCAAGAGCTCAAAAATAGCTGACCATAGGTTTCCTATCTCCTGTGAAGGCTATAGCAGTGTTGCATTTTTAAATGGCTGTTCAAAACATGGAGATACAGGTGTTGCAAATGTAAACTCTGAAATAATTCTGGTTTGAACTGGTTTGGGACTCTGCATAAGGTTAAGCCATTTCATCATGTCATAGGTTATCATCTGAGGCAGATGCTGCAGTAAAGATAGGCTGCAAGACATTGAAAACCAACAAGTTTGGCTAGTACAACAGTGATCACAACCCCCTGTTTTCCAAAACAACTAATGGAAAATTTGCATTGGAATGTAAAGTGTAGGGCCTAAGAGTATAACCCCTGCACTTCAAGATACACTGGACTGTCTGTTGGTGGTGGAGGCTTAGAGGTGGAGATGTGTGAGTAATGGATCCTTTGCAGTCATATAACCTAATGGAATTTTGGTGTATAAATCTAGCATAAATCTGAATGTTATCATTACACTTACATTATTTTGTAGCACAATGACAATAGTATGTTGCTGACTTTCTTCAGTCGAGAAAGTGCAGTTATCTGCAATGATTATGCCTTGCCTTTTTTTTTTGCTTTCTAGCTAATAGAGATGGGCACGACTAGGGAAAATGACGTTTTCGATTTTTCCGTTTTTTTTTCCATTTTTCGCAAAATTTTGCAAAATTAGTCTTCGTTTTTTCATTTTTTCATTTTCATTAGTACTGGTTTGGGGGTTCCTGGAGGGAGCTGCAGGAGTCAGCCAGAGCCACAAGTGACGGACTGGCAGACTCTTTGCACCCGCTGTGTCTCATGTACTTGCATGTAGTGCAATGCAAGTAGATCTGGCTTAGGGTTAAGATGGGTTAGCGCAAGGGCTAGGGTTAGGCTAGTTACGGGTGAAGTTAGGGTGAGTATTGGGGTGCACCTCTGGGTGCCTGTCTGACCCACTTAGAAGGACAGTGTACTGGTGTATGGGTTAGGCTTAGGCTTAGGGTTCGGGTTTGGGCTACGATTAGTGGGCTGTTTATGCCCGATTGGCACATCCCAGAAGTCTCTGTGGTCAACCTGGCCAAGTGGCCATGCGATTGGTGAAAAATTTGCATGGTCCACTCCCATGGGCGAGCCCATCATTGCAAATGTGCAGGTGTAATAAAATAAAATAAAATAAAATAAAATAAAATAAAATAAAATAAAATCAATGGAGACTTTTTTTTTTTGCAAGAAAAACCCACTGCTGCTACTGCAAAAATTCAAGCATTTAAAATAGCTAATTTTCGCATGTTTCTGTGGTGCTTTGGTGGGGTTTTGGGCAACGATTTCAAAAACAATATTGCGGTCGCCATTTTGGATCTCCCGCACTGCATGGCAAATGGATGCGCCCTCCCAGCCTGGTACCAGCAGCGCAGCAGTAGCAATAGCCAAGGAGAGGGGGGCGGGGAAAACCCCCCCAAATAAAACACCCTTCTGGCCTGGTAGGTGCCCTCAGACAGTTTTCGCCTACTTTTAGGGCCGGGAATCGTTTTTTTTTAACTTTTAAAAACTTTTTTTCTGTGCCGCTTGGCATTGCACGATCGATGCAAAACGACAACTCAGACCAAATTCTTCATTAGTCGGTTCGAGCTCGAATTCTGGCGGAGTAATTCCCATTACCGTTTCCATAGAGTAACGGATACGAGTAACGGAAACGGGAATACCGCTAAGTCGTGCCCATCTCTACTAGCTAACATGACTTTTGGTTTTCATTGATAGGTAAACATTCAATGTAGGAAACACTGTAACTGATTTGCAGAAAAATTCTCTCCTGCTTTGTGAGATGTCACTTCAAATTGGGAAGGATTCAAATCAGAACAGATGAGTAATCACTAGAGATAAGCAAGAACCAAAAAAATTATAAATAGAGGTGGGCATGAAACAGAAAAACAGTTTCTTCTGTTTCAGGCCCACCCTTGGTTTGGTTCGGTTTGGGTTCATATGATTTTTTTTTTTAAAAAATTCATATGAACCTGAACTGAGCTGAACTGGTTCAGGTCCGACTTACCAGGAGGTGGCGATGGTGGCAGTGGCAGTGATCCTTGCCACCACGGCATTGGCAAGGGCTTTTTGACATGTTTTTTTTTTAGCGCTGACCACATGGCCCCAGGGGTTGGGTCGGTGTGCTTTTTTACTTATTTGTTTTAGAGCATAGACCGTACGCTCCTGGGCCCGGGATGGCACTCCTTTTTTTAATATATATATATAAGCACTGACCGCATGGGTTTCTGCTGAGTTCCAGGACCAGGAGGACTGCGGCGAAGATAAGGTGGGGGGGAATGAAAAACTAAGTGAACGAAACGGAAATTTTCATTTCATTTTGTTTCATTTTTCTTTGATGGGTTGGTTCATTTTGTTAGTCAACAAAATGAATAATGAATAATAAAACAAACTAAAAGTCCTACCCCTCTTCTGTGTGACCTTCCGAGTTATTTGAAGCTGAAGTAGGAACTGAGCACTTCTGCCTTTCCTTTGTCTTCTGTTCTAATTTTCCCCATTGAAGTAGCTGAGCCACTGTTTCTTTTCTCTGTCTTTTTGCTACCCACGAACCTGAAGATTGCTTTTTTGTTGCTTTTAGCATCTCTTGCTAACCTCAGCTCATTCTCAGCTTTTGCCTTCCTAACACCATCCCTGACCTTCTTTGCTACTTATTTGTACTCTTCCTTTGTCACCTGGCCTTCCTGCCACTTCCTGTATGTGTCCTTGCTTTCAGATCCTTTCCAAGCTTTTTGTGAAGTCACAAAATTGGGGTTGTTTGTAGTAGTGCCTTTAGCTTTTCCTTTTTTAGAAACTCCCAGCTATTTTGGACTCCCTTTCCTGTTAGGATTTCCTGCCATGAAATGATTAAAATTTGGTTTTCTTAAAGTCCAGCATATATGTGCAGCCACACTCTGCCTTTGTTTCTTTTTTAAAATCACAAACTCAAGTAGAACATGGTCACTTTCCCCTGAGTTCCTCTTGCAACCACTCCTTCCACCAAGTCATCTATTACCGTGGTCATACCTGCATTTTCTGCGTAGTTTCCCGTCGGCGAACTATGCAGTAAAAGGTCATGTGCTAACCAGGAAGAGAAGCAAATTCTGCTCCCGGCCAACCATGCCCTTCGAACAGCAGTTTCAGCAAAGTTTCCTAAACCACTGTCAGGTGCTGGATTTAGAAACTTTGCTCGAACATGCTTACTTGTTTGCTTCTGTTGCAACGACAGGACACTGAAAATACGCAGTAAATTCAGTTTCTTCCCTTTCTACCTGGCTTTAAAAAAAAAACAGAGCCTTGGAAAATGGAGCTGGAAAGTAGGACAAAATGTGTAGTACACAGATTAGGACAGAACCAGAATCGGAAGGTACGACGCAGAGGAGAGTACACCAACTGCTCATTAAAAACCACATGATCGCCCCTCCAAAAAAATACGCAGGAAATTTAAATACGAAGGAAACACAGGTATGACTCAGTCTATACTGAGTAGGATCAAATCCAGGATAGCTACTTTTTGTCAGAGAAAAGTAAGTCACACAAGCCAGGAACTTTTTTTTTATTTATTTATTTATTTATTTATTTATTTATTTATTTATTTATTTATTCAACTTATATGCCGCCCAATCCATTTTGGCTCTCTCAATAGATAGGTTAATTGAAGTTTCCTGTTATTAGGGTCCAAATCCTTTGCAATTCTTGCAATTTGTTTTTCAAAAGTTACATCTGTTAAATAATGATTTAACATAGAACCCTAACCCTAACCTTAACCCTTTGTAAATCTGTTAAATAAATAAACATAAATATAGCAAAAATCACACACACACGTTATAATGGTTTGTACAAATGTTTTCCATTGTGGTGTCCTTCAGATGTGCTGGTCTGCATTTTTCAACATGGCCCTCCTGTCCTGCAAGGATGAGCATTGTAGTCTGCCACCACTGCAAGGATCTGGAGCTTCCATGGTAGTGTCACCATCACAGCTTTATGAAAAGTGGGCATTGAACAACAGACACAACTCATTTCAGCAAAAATGCTGGCTCTGCTTGAACCAATTTCCTGTCCTTTGCTGTGGACTGTTTTAACTTCCAGTTTTATTTTCCCCTCTGCTTATTATTTCCTGCCAATGCCATAAATCTTCCAAGAATATTGAGCCCAGTTAGTCTTTTTATAGTCTTTTCCTTCTTCTAGATTGGTTAGCATGCCAATCATTGTTGCACCTGGGCTAGGAATAGAATTTATGGGTAATGAAACAAAAGTAGCATCCTATCCCATAACGTACTTTATGCTATTTATTTCAAAACTATTTTAACTCTGTCGTTCTGGTTCACAAATATATATGGGCAGCTAGCAGAAATAAGAATCAGGTATACATAAAACTGGGCACCAGCAAAAACATATCCTGCAGTGCAAAACCAGCAGAAAAATGCAAAACCAGCAGAAAAAAAATAATAATTGGGTGGTGGAATTATAGGCGCATCAAGAACCTCATGGAATGGAAAGTTTCTTACAGAAGAAGGAGCAAAGGGAACAAATAAGAATGAAGCTAAACATGCTGCTGCTCATCTAGTTAGCAAGTGTCTGCCTTCCTGAAAGACAATTGCAGCGGTTTGTGTGCATGTGTGTGCGAAATCCAGGTTGGAAGCCTGTCATGACATATGGGGGTCGGGCTTTGCTCCCTTGTTTCTTTCTTTCATATGTTTATTCCTTGCACTTCCTTCACTGGGCTCAAAACATTACAGTTCTCTACGTTGTCTTCATATCCTCTGAGGCAGGCCAGGGTGAAAGGATGGGACTGTCCCCAAACTGTCTAATGAGTTTTATGACTGAGTGGGGATTTGAACTCAGGTCTCCTTAGTCCAACACTCATCTCCCCTTTCCCACAACTGCCATTTGTATATATTTTAGTGTAACAAAAGATGGGCAGGAAGTGCTAAAATAGCATTTCATTTTTTTGTTTCATTCTTTTCTGTTTCATTTGTTTGAAACATTTTTTAAAAAAATCATTTCATTTTTCATTTTGTTTCATTTTTCATTTGTGTACTGTGTGGTGTGTGTGGTGCTTGTGAAACTCCCCACACCCAATGGGGCGTGGGAAAAGGTGGGATTTGTAAACTTTTTTTGCTGCCCCAAGCACCAATCAGCTGTAGCATGGGCTTAGGGCACAAAAAAAAGTTTAAAAATCCCGCCTTTTCCCCTACCCAATCGGGCATGGGAAAACTGGGGGTGAATTAATTTATTATTATTATTATTATTATTATTATTATTATTATTATTATTATTATTATTATTATTATTATTATTATTATTATTATTATTAAAGTGCCATTCAGCTGGAGCTGGCAAAAAAAGTTTTAAAATCGCTCCTCTCCCCCCCATTGGTGGTGGTGGTGGTGGAATTTTTATTTTTATTTTTGGCTGAGCCCCAAGTGCCATCAGCCGTAGCACAGCCCGCTGAGGGCGCTTAAAAATAAATAAAATAAAAGCAAGTGCCCACCATGCTACAGCTGATTGGCGCTGCTGCTTTGGAAGCGCCCTCCATGGGGCTGGTCAGGAGCAACATTTATTTATTTATTTTATTTTTCACACTTATATACCGCTCCTACTTCCTGAGCGGGAACTCAGGGCGGTTCACATAAAATCACAAAAAGGCAAAGACAGAGGGGGAATGAAAAATGATTTGCTTCCCTTTCCTTTGAGGGGGCGTTTCATTATTTGTTCTGTTATGTAACAAAACAAATAACGAAATGAATGTGAGACTGTATATGGGTGGGGAAAGAGAATGTTTATACCACAATGTCCATGGTTCTACCTGCAATTTATGTTATAAAAACCATATTGCAAATTAGCAGTTATGTCAGTGGTGTCATACTGTATATAGTTCTGTCCTGAAGTTAGTTTGTACTTTGAAATTTAAAAGCAAGATTTTCTTATCCATCCAGTGTTATTGGCAGCTTTTGTAGATCCCAGATTCCACCTGAGAAAGTGAGCTGAAAGCAACAGATGACTAACTGATAAAGTCTTTAAGATGCCATAAAGTCTTTATGGTGCGACAGATTAACACAGATGCCCCCGCCACCCCAGCCCCCACTAGAAATCATTTGTAGATTATATATGCTAGTGGGATAATACTGAAAATGAAGAACTTGGCTTAGCTGTTTGAATCCAAGCTATGGAGAGCTCGATCTACAGGATTGCTATTTCTCCCAGATCCCCCCCTCTCTTTCTCTGTACTTGCAAAGTTCAGTGGGGAGACATCTTGCAGCAGTATGGGGAGGAGATAGGCAGTTGTGTGATCTGCATAAGAGACCTACAGGGGATTCATGCAAGCTGCAAATTATTCATATGCATCCTGTATCAAAAGGGATTATTTTTTACTGGTGCAAGAAAAGCAAGGCACATTATTTATTTATTTATTTATTTATTTATTTATTTATTTATTTATTTATTTAATACATACATACATACATACATACATACATACATACATACATACATACATACATACATACATAAACAACCCATCTGGCCATATGGCAACAAAGAACAGGGTGTATAATATCCATTATATCATTCAAGGCTGAAGGACTACCTTTACCCACCACATGACTCCCTTACCCTTGAATTAAAATGAATAATAATGGTTTAGTTTGGGTGTTGTTAACATGTTAATATGAGAGGCAAGGCTGCTGGCTACTGACAATGGAGCTTTCTTGGTAGTGGTTTCATTTTGTGAAACAGTCTCCCGAGATAATCCTGTCCAATTTACTGTAGTTTATTATAGTGTTAAGAAAATCTTTAAGATTGTAGCAATCTAGTTACTATTTGTAACATAGGTGGGATTGGCAATTCTCCTGTTCTATGACAGTTTCAAGCGATTACATATTTGATTTTTGTAAATCATCTGGAGTTCCTGAATTGTGTGAAAGGTGAGATACATTGAGAAGACCAAAGCATTTTTGCGTGGGGAAGTTCCGTCTACCAGGAAAGACGCTGTGGAAATACACATTTCTCAATCACGGTGGTGTTGAAATACACAGAAATTTAAAGTCATCAAGATAAGGATGAACTCTTTTGATGGTTATGAAGATTCAAAAGGCAAGCACTGAAATGGAAGTGTTGTAATGTGATAACTATGAGGAAGAGCTGGAAACAGGGTGTCAGAGAAACATGAAGTCATACCAGTACACATCAAGTATATATACTAATTAATGAATGCCATGGAAGAGAAAGGGGGAGGACCTGTATGCGACAATCTTGCCAGGTGAGCCAGCTGCCTGAAGATGTCATCATGACACCTAAAGCCCCTGAGCACTTTAGGTTCACATTCAAGCTATCAATTATGCTGATCAGGATTTGGCAGGTCTGACAGGTGGGGTATACCTTTCCTGAAGGCATCCATGTCTTCAGAGTCCTTGGCATTCCTCCTGGTGCTGCAATTTTCTTCTTCCATCAGTCTAGGGCTGTCCCTTTTCTCCTCTTCTCCCCTTCACCTCTGCGAGTGTGAGTTTGGCAAGGCCAACAAACTGCCTGCCAATATCTTGCAAGACCACTCGGCCGCACAATTTTCCCTTGAGGTCCAATGGTTCCACCAGCCTTCAAGAACAGTATTGCACACAAGGGCCTTCAATGGCTCAGTGCTCTTAAGCTTAAGGACTTTGCAAGACGTCCCATAGACCTTCCTAGGCTGCACCAAAGGCTCAACTCCCTGCTGAGACTGCCTTTCATCTCTGAGAATTTCTAAGGGGGTGGGGAGGCAAGATGCTTCAGGACTCTACACGGCTTCAAAGCCATTGGATTTTCATTTATCTATATTATACTATCAAGTTGCATCTGACTTACATTGATCTTGATAGGGGTTTCAAGATATTTCAGATTTTAAGATTTTATCAGTGAGTTTCTATGGTTGAACATGGAGTTGAATCCAGCTCCCCTGAGTCCCAGGAGACTCCATTCACTACAACATTCTGAGTCCCTATCTTCCAATGGACAAGAAGGAGTAGGATGTCATTTGGATGCTATATTAGGATATTTAGCTCCTACCTTTCCATGATGAAGAACTAAATATCAGATCTCAGTTGTCCTAACATAACCATTCAAACAAGTCATTCTCCCTTCTATCATTCTCCCTTCCATTTGAAGAGCCTCGTGGCGCAGTGGTTAAATGCCTGTACTGCAGGTAAAACTGTGCTCACGACCTGGGTTCAATCCCTGGTAGCAGGCTCAAGGTTCACTCAGCCTTCCATCCTTCCGAGGTCGGTAAAATGAGTACCCAGCTTGCTGGGGGGGGGAATGTGTAGCCTGCACACTGTAATTAAAATTGTAAACCGCCCAGAGATGACTTGTAGTGGTATGGGGCGGTATATAAGCAGAACACTTTGCTTTGCTTTTTGCTTTATCATGGCATGATCACAGTGGTATGGGTGCCCACCACCCTAACTTCACCAGGTATCACTGGCCCCAGATACTATACAGCCACCCCCATCCCTAGCCCCATACATCACACTCTGTCACAATCCTTCCCAGCCATAACAACTCACTATGCTAGCCTCCATAGTCTTCACGGCCTTCTTCCAAGGTGAAACTTGCAGTCCCTAATGATCCCTGCAGCAAACACACCTCTTTGCTCTCAGCCAAACACTGAGACTCTGAGACCACTAGGGGCATTGCATGAAGGACAGTATACAGTATTTCAAATCACATTAAAATAGCCATCTGTATTGCCTTCAGTCCTCTAAAGAAGACAATGTTAAACCTCTTAGAAGACTGTATCCAGAGGGTAATTCAGTGGGGCAGAACATTGGAGCAGACAGTTTTCAGTTCTGCTCCAGTACTATCAATAACATGTTCAAGTTGATCTTCATTTTTCAAATATTTTACAGTATTTTTATTATGAAATCAGTATTGCAGTGCAAAATTTTTTTTAAACAAAGATATAAATAAATGTATTTCAGTCTTTGTTAAAAGGTCCAGCACACATTCACTTTGTTCTTGTGGGATCCCAAACACCACTTGATGATTGTTATAGATGTTGGACACAGCCAATGTTTAATAATGCCAAGAGCCTAAAAAATGTGCTGAAAAGCACAGGAGTGCTTAGTGGAGATTTTGCCCTTTTCACAGAAGATTCCCCCTTTTCTTCTGCTGCATGATAGTCATCTCAGTTTCCAAAGCTGCTAGCCAGATGGGATAGGAAACATCCCCAATTTCAAAGCTGCTATGGACATGCAGAACAGTTTCACGGCTCTTGGTACCTTACGCTGCTGCAGAGCTTTTCCATTCTTTCTGCTTCTGGTTACATAAATATGGTGGATCTTGAAGTTTAGGCTAATGGGATACTTGCCCATTGACAAGGGTATAATAGAATCCTTCCATTGCCAGCAGCTGGCTATGAGTTCCCTGCTCAATTACTTTGCCATTCTGGATAACTGCTATGATGTCCGAATTCTGGATAGTGGACAATCGGTGAGCAATGACAATACAGGTTCGACCTTTTCTAGCGTCGTCCAGGGCCTTCTGGACAATCTGCAATGAAAGTCAAAAGGGCAGCATCTTTAGAATCACAGCACAAACAGAGTATCTCCACTCTAACCCACAGTTTCTTTAAAACCAGGTAGCTTTTGTACACATTTGCAGGAAGCAAATGGGCAGTTTACACACCTTTTCACTTTCTGTGTCGAGAGCCGATGTGGCTTCATCCAGAAGCAGAACTGCAGGTTTTCGGACCAGGGCACGGGCAATGGCTATTCTTTGTTTCTGCCCTCCTGAAAGTTGTGCTCCTTTATCACCCACACGAGTATTGTATTTCTGTAGTATATGTTAAAAAGAAAAAGGAAACACACAAACTGAATGAGCCATAAGGCAGCAATCACCGCTCTAGGACAATGTGCTGCACAAATGTCTTACAAATTAGAAATACAGGAGAAAAGAGCAAATCCTGCTTGTTTTGTCTGTGCTCGAAATAGTCCACCACTATGCATGTGGCTCTTCTTTCTTGCTGTTGGTGCCAGGGGGTCTTCCCTACTCTGTTGCTCCAGAAGAAACACAGTTGTCGTGAATGTGGTAATCTCCAACACATGCTATTGTGAGCGGAAGATTTAAATAAGCCCTTATTTATTTAAAAATGTTTTACCCCAACTTTCTCATTAAAAAGGACTGAAGGTAGCTTTGTCAATGACTAACAAGATTCATAAGATTATATGATCTTTTTCACCATGCATGCAATACCTTAACATAAATGAGAAAGTAGGAATAGGGAAAGAAAAAAATGTTAGATGTCTCTATTTTACTAATGAGCAGCCCAACCCTGTGCTATTGAGACATAGGTCCTAAAATACAACCAGGCTTACTTGGAGTTACTTGGAGTTAAATTTCCATAGGAAATGTGGCTTTAAATGTTCAAGGTCACAATTCTTGTCCTGCTCACATGGATGTAAAGTACACAGATACTATTCACATTTTGTATATCAGTACCAGGGTGCAAAACTGAAGTGTACTTCTTGTATGCTGCTGCAAATGTAGGGGAAGTTTCTTTTTTTTGGGACCACAACTCCAAAAATCATCTACACCTGTGGTTCCCAACTTTGGGTAACCCAGGTTTTCTTGGACTGCAACTCACAGAAATTCTGGCCAGCAGAGCCTGGTGGTGAAGGCCAAGAACACATGGGTTGCGAATGACTGGAAGCCACTGTATGGCCATACTGACAGTGAGTTTATGCATGCGTGAGATTGTGCCCCAAGGTAGAAGGAGATTACCAGTTTCCACTGTACAATGCTGCTACTTTTGGGTTTTGTGCCATTCATTGGAGACAATCTCTGCTACATGAGACAACCATTCTATGGACAAAGATGTCAATTAACATAAGGAGGGCAGCTTCATTTACCTCTGGGAGATTCAGTATAAAGTTGTGTATATTAGCAGCTTTCGCTGCTTCTTCAACCTCTTCTTGGCTAACCACACGGCTGTTATCTCCATATTGGATATTCTCTGCAATGCTGCAGTCAAACAGAATGGGTTCCTGCTGCACAAGGCCCAGCCTTGATCTCAGCCATTGAATATGCAGAGATTTGGTATTCATACCATCTACAAGCTGTAGATAGAAAAGGAAATTTAGGAATGATCTCACTGGAAAGCTTGAAAGGCGTCCCTCCTAAACTAATTCTGAAAGAGCTGAGAACCAGCCAATTATGGACATTTCAAGACATGGTGATCACATAGCCATTGCTGAATTTGAATGGAATGCACATTATGGCCTACGTCAGGGGATACTTTGGTGTATTTTGGTTAAAGGCTTGCACACAATTATCTGTAGCCTGATCAAACCTGTACAGACTTAGAAACATTGAAGCCTTGAAGAATTACTCCCACACAGCTTCAGATTTCTTCATTCACCAACATTTTTTCATACATGCCAAGAAAAGATAAGTAGGCCTGCCCAGAATGTGTTTTACAGGAATACTGCAACTGTGACCTGACCTACATTCAGAATACCGTAACTGAAATATCCAATTTTAAATATAAGACAGAGGTGGCAGTTGCAATGATGAGTGGCCCTTGCTTTAAGGAAGAATGAAGATCCAAGGTTGCTCCAAAAACCTTCATTCTTCTTGAGAACAAGCTGTACATTCGTTGTATGCTTGGTCTTAAGCCAAAAATACTTAACTTCAAGAGTGTGTCTTTTTCTACTTCTGCCATCAAATTTTGAGGTGCTTCAGGATGGCAGGGAAGGGTGGCCCACTGGAAATTTGGGAGTGGTGGAAATAGCCTTCCAACCTCCCCCCCAAGCTGCCCACCCCTTTAAAAATAAACAATGCTATAGCTATATGTGTCAGTGAACCAATTCATATATATTTCCTCCTCAAAGCTTTCGACAGGTATCTAAGCACAGAAACCTGTTACATGTTTGCATAACACAGAAACCTGACCAAAGAATCCTGAGCAAAAAGCCTTGTGGTACCTTGTATAAAGGAATTAATTTGTTCCAAATGAAATTCTGTTAAGCAAATTTTCCTTTAAACAAATTTCCCATAGGAATGCATTGAAAACGGAGTAATCCCTAATCGCGACCATTTTTATATTGTACGGATTCACCCCATAGGCGAGTGTGTTAAGCAAATTCCCCCTATCTCTGGATTTTTTATGTTGTACAGATTTTATGTTATACAAACCATTTGTTATACAAGGGTCCACTGTACTGGTAACTTCTTCTTCCCAAAAGTTCTCAGAGTTCCTCATGTTGATAACCTGCCACTTCTATGATCCCTTGCCATTGCTGGTTGGCCTAGGACTGATGGAATTTGGAATCCAGAAACACACAGATGGCCATAGGCTCCACAGCCTACCAGCACAGGGCTGCCACTCAAAAATACTGTAGCTTCTCCATCTTATATTCTCCTTGCCTTAAAACTACCTTAAGCTGCTTGCTTGTGTGGACCACACCTATGGTGTACATCATCATACTGAGCATTTTACATCTCTGCTCCATTCTGGACTGATCATGGAGATTCAAAGCCAACCAAACACACACAAAAGCATTTCTAGGTATTAGAACTGGCATGGAGCGTCACTTGCCGCTGTTATTCCCAAAGTGTAGAAATAGCCCCGGACTCACCACTTGTCCTGATCCCGGGTCATAAAATCTTTCCAAGAGCTGGATGGAGGTGCTTTTGCCACAGCCACTGCTTCCCACCAGGGCCAAAGTCTGTCCTTTATTAACTTTCAAGTTGAGCCCTTGCAAAACTTGCACTTCTGCTCTTGTTGGGTATACAAAATGGATATCATTGAATTCAATGTTGCCTTCAAAGTTTTGCTAGGAAAGAAGGAATGAACGCAGAAATGTAATGCATTGTTTCATTAGATTTTTTTAATGATGTAAACATTGATTCAAGGAAAGAAAATATTAATCTCTGCCACTTAAAGGCACTGATTTGTACCACCTCCTTTTCTATGTCCAGAAAAGCTTATCTGAATGGTAAGGGGCCCTTGTGAACAGTGGCGGCTGTGTTGTGAGGAACTGCAGAAGAAAAGGGAAATGATGACCGATAAGATGGAAACATCTGATGCAAGTGGAATTTCACTCAACACGGAACCATTCCTACATCAACCAAATTGACCTGCTATACCACCTATATTTGGCACAGGACAACCCAATGGGACATAGACCTAGACACGTCTGCCTATATCTGCTGCATTCCTCACTCCAGTGATTACATCAGTGTCTCCTAATGAAAACAGACATTTCTGTATTTTTTTTTTAAAAAGTCAAATGCTGTTAAAATAGGTTTTTTAAATTTGGATACACCTTTTTACTTGTTCTGCTATGCCAGTGTTTGGGGAATGGATAATTTTAAAAGTTGCCTACAGAAATTGTACAAGAATAAAAATAAGCAATGTTTGTTTATGCTATTTTATCAGAAAAATATCAAAGTTGACTTAATGCACTGAAGGGGATTGACCCTTCTGCAACATCTTACCGGTTTTCACCTTCTTCACTATAACTGTCAATTGGTGGCTTCCGATCCAAAAGGTAAAAATTCTCTGTGCAGAAACCTTTGATTTGGCATAATCGGGTGCAAGAGAATTTGACTGACCAACATTCATAGCAGAAAAAATCACTGAAGAAAAGACTCTGCAAACACAAAATAGTATGACAGAGGAGCTATATCAGAACATAGAATACAGACTTTTAATATTAAATAACTTTTGATATTTAATATCACTGGAGTCACCCTCAAATGACCTTTGGTGCTGTGTGTAGGCAATAAGACCCTTATCGAGCCAGTGATGTCCCTCCCCAGGACACTCTTGAGATCAAATAAGCATTCAATAGTTTGTACTTTTCCATATGGCTGTACCAAAAAGGTTATCCAGGAGAACAGCCAATGTCTACAATGCGGCCACAATGGGGATGGGAACCCATTGGCCACTATTCTCTTCTGGAGTTCAGTGCCACTGCAGGGGTGATACCCCTGCAGAGATGTTACCACTGCAGTGGCAGATTATCCTCACTTAAAGAATCCCCTCCCTCTACCCCCATTTGGGGATGCATATGACCTCATTTCACTGTATGCAGGTTCTGCATGTCCTAGCCATATCCTCCATCATGTCTCTCTTTTTCTCTACATGAACGTTTACATCAGCCAAGTATCATGAATGCAACAATATGTATAGCTGCATTGGTTTCAGCCAGTTAGTTATGTGCCATGAAGTCGGACCTCACTTATCGTGACCCTAATAGAGCTTTCAAAGTAAGTGAGATATATAAGGAGTATTTTTACCAGTTCCACTCCTCCAGTGGGTTTCCATGACCAAGTGCGGATTTGAGTGAGAGACCAGAGTCCTAGTCCCTCATTCTACACACTGTACCACACTGGGTAGCCATTAAAGGTTTGAATCTTCATTTTTAAAACAGAAAATTATTTGGTTTAATTCAATACCAAAACAACAACAGCAGCACTCTCACACACAAATCTTTAGAGAGTCAACTCACATAAAAAGTTGTTCAAAGTTCATGTAACAGTGGGCAATGAGCCATGCTCCAAATCTGAAGACAGCAGCATTTATGAAAAAGTTAGCACTCTGAGCGATGGCATATGAAAATCCACTAATGGGAGCTTTCTTCAGAGCATCCCTAATAAGAGAGAAAACAAAAAGGAGAGAATCACAATTTATTTTGAAACCAAAAGAAACAATCTGGAGAAAACCAATGGATAGTCACCAATGTAAATGCCTTATCATCCAGTGAGCTCTAGACAAAAGGCTGGCCCATGCTTCACTTTACACATGGATCCTTGGCAGGGTACTTCAATCATACGTTTTTGGTCCAACTTCTCTTTACCTATTCCATCTTGGATCATCTCTCCATAATGGACAAAACAAGGAATATATATAAAATCGAACCTGTATAGATCCAGGAACTTAGTATTCTATAAAACTAGACCCACATAGGTTTCCTATACGTCATTCACTATTTCTCTGGTTGCAGGTGACATGCTCAGGAAGGAGCATCTAGACCTCCCCTCATTACTATTTCCTCCATGTGAAGAATGACATGTGTGAAAGTAGAGGTGTCTGTGTAGAATTCCAATTTTCCAAGGTTATTGCCTCCACAGGGAGCTTACATGCAAGCACAAAACTCTGTTTTGAACATACTGCTCTCAAAGTGGGGAAAACAAGAGTAGAAAGAGGAGAGGACTTTCTTTGTAATCATGCTGCTGAGAACTAGGTAAGTTATGACCGAAGGAGACTTGGACCCCATGCACATTGTGCCTGATAAAACTCTTTGATCCAGGGATAGAGACCAAGCAAGAGGACCCAATGCGTTTAGAGCAGATGCTGGGTAGTGGCCTCACTACACACTAAATATATGGTGCACAATCATAAATTATGATTGTGTCATTCTTCTCAGGCAACAGGCATCTTGGAATGACTCTCTTATACCCCTCCCTTGCTGTGTGTACATGTAAAATAAGTTGATTAAGAAATAAAAATTAAATCCCAGAAATAGTACATTCATTTGTACGAAAAATTAACCTGTATGGGCCTTCCAAGCTTGCAATGTATCTTTCAAAAAATCTATCTTCTCTTGTCAATGCAGCCACCGTTCTTATATTTTCCACAGTTTCTGTCGAAATCTAAAGTTAAGGAGGGGGGGGGGAAAGGAAGTTATGACTCTTAGACACACACTACTAAAAAGCCAGGTGCTCCCCAAGATAAATTTTATGCCAGTCAATAGATACTAAGCTACCCACAACAACCTGTGCATGGTGTGAGGAAAGATGGACTGCATTCACTGACATGACAAGCCAGAATTGCAAACCTCATACTAGTGCAGTGGCTAAATAAACCAGAGCAAAAGAAACCATAGTTGGTTCTACATGTCATCTGACAGCGGGCAGCTTCCGATCTGTGTCTTGATTCTTCCCAACATATTAGAGAAATAACCTAGAATCTGTTCTTGGTTTCTTTTCCTTTTTCCTTTTTGGGGTGGGGTGGGGCGGGTGGGCGGGAGGACACAACGGCATTCTAATATTGTGCTTTTATAATGAGCTCTTGATTGATTTTGGAGAACAGCGGCACGGCTACCGCCTAACAAGGCACCCGGGCCCCGAGATTGGCCTGGCAAGGGTCCTGCCAAGCCCAGCAGCCAGCACAGGGGGAAGGGAGAAAGGGATGCCTCAGCCCGCTATCTGTCCAGGAGAGGCCAGTGCAGGTAGTGCTGAAATGAAAGGAGCTATCATGCGGAGGGGAAGCAAATCCCCCCCTTGCCCAGGCTCCACCACGCAGCTCCCCCAAAATGACAGTGTCATGTGAGAGCACAATACAAACACATCCGGTGTTCCAATGAGGGCTATTCGGCAACCAGGAAGGAAAAGAAGTGGTTGCTCTTCTTGAACCCTCTTTTCATACCTTCTGGGACAGCCCCCTGAAATGTGCTGTGTGCCAATGAGGCTGCTCCCTCCTGGTGCCTGTTTCCATGTCCAGATGTCTCCCCCCACAACTTTCCCCATGCTGGACCCTTGGACAACCTCCTCTTCCCACGTGGGGGTCGCCATCACTCCTTTGTTCTGGTTATTCCACTCCGGCAACAACCTTCGGACCGTAAGTCAGACCCTCTCCTTTTTTGAGTGGGTGGGAGGACACGACTGCATTCTAATATTGTGCTTTTATAATGAGCTCTTGATTGATTTTTGAGAGCAGCAACACATACAACTTAATACATTTTTAAAATAATAATAGGAAAACTAACAGACCAAGTGGGTGATACACAAGTACTGCTGGACACACTGTACATTCTGCACACCAAATTTTTGGATAGGAACCACAGACAGAATTTGTGGTCACTAGGCAACAACAAAATCTATCATCCCCGATTACTGTTGATGCTGGCTTAGAATGGATGGGAATCGGTGTTTTATAACATCAGGAAGACTACACCCATCTCTTGACCCAGACATAGCCATATGTTTTAGATGATGGGGAACTTACTCTTCCTGCCTCTTCAAGGGCCTTTTGATCATTTGCGGCATGGCCAGCCATTGACTTGACTCTAATAGCTTGTGTAGTGGCAATGAAAGGAATACAGGCCAAGATTAGCAGTGTTAATTGCCAGCCATGCACAAAAGCAATAACAAGAGCTGTCACGAGTGTAAAGACAGTCATGGTTAATAAGGCCAGCCGGGTTCCAGTAGCCTAAACAAACAAACAAACAAACAAATAAATGAGTTTCAAAGTTATAGATTTTTACAGAACAACATAAGAAATCAGCAATAAAATATCTTAGTAAAGCTGGTACAGCTGCTCTGTTGTTGCTAAGTCATGCAGTTTCTCGACACTGTTTCCCTTTATAAGTTAAAACTAGTGATCTGAATATTCGGTAATGTACCATGGGATAAATACAAGAGTGTCTTTCTATTCCAACAAAAAGTCAAAGAGGCAATGCTGTAAACACACACACACACACACACACCCCAAATTCCATTTGCGGCCCTTTGTCTTAGTACTGCAAAACAAAACAACCACATAAAAATATTCCCTGATCTGCAGAGTATAAATCATCTTTCTGTCAGCCCCTATGGGCCCTTACTGATGGAATATCCTCTGATATGAGTTATGCTGAACAAGCTAGGGTTAGAAAATTCAGTCTTTAACAGGATGAAGCAGTGATTCAGTATGGTATTTAGAATGCTAAGCACTTTCTCAAATAGATTTATTATGTGGCTTTTTTTTCAATTGTTTCCTTGTTGTAAACACTCAAACAAACAAAGCTAAGCAATTGAAATTTCAATAGGAAGCAATCAGGTAATAGAAAACATACTCCTTTGACTTGGGAAGCATCGGTTGCAAGTCTAGTTAAAAGAATCCCAATGCCATTGTTATGATCATCAAACCATCCGATTTCCTGAAAATAGAAAAGGTGTTTCAAGTAATGCACACAACTACAAACAGCTCTTCCTACAAAACAAACCCTTTGGTGAATTTTAAGTTATTGAATCAAATTGCTAGACCCAATTGAGAGCAGACAATCTGACTCAATGAGTAACTCAAAAGCTGAGGTTAACTTTTTTTTGTAGGGCATTAAGGGATCTGTCTAGTTAGCAGGAACAATTAGATTTAACCCTCGGTAAGTATTTTAAAAATCAATGTATCATTAATTATAGAAGGACAAATTGATCCCCCAAAAAAAAAAAAACACAAACACACCCGGAGTAACTGTAACAACCTTTGGCAGTCTCACCTAGATTGTTTGCAGGAGAAACTGGAAGTGGGTGTGTGGGAGAAACTCTTGTCAAAATCCCTGCCATGATGTGTGAGCCAGTTGAGTCTAAGGGTGGGGAACTCTTGTCTTCCAGATATTTTGACCTATATCTCATATTAGCCTTGGGCAGTGTAGCCACTGGCAATGGTTCTTCTTCATCACCATCACCATCACCATCATAGCACGTCATCCAGTTAATGCTAACTTATGGCATCTCTTTCCAGAGTTTCCCCAGATAGAGAGTACTCAGAAGTGGTTCATTCTTCTGGGGGGTAGGGGTATCATCCTGGGACTGTGCAGTTTGCCAAAGGCCACACAGCCTTTCTCTGCTCCCAGCAGGCACAATAGGGAATTGAACCCCCAACATCTAGCTTCGCAGCCATACCCCTAAGCCACTAAATTCTCCAGCCAGTCTTAGGCACCACATTTTGAGCTTACCTGTTGAAGCAGTGCTTTGAATGAGAGGGATCGCAATCGCATTGTCAGAGCTTCCCCGGACTTCCCAAACATGAAGCCCTGAAAAGCACCAATACAAAAATATGGTGTGTCCAGGTAACTTGAATCCATAATTCCCGAACTTGGTTCCACACATAATTTTACAAATGCATCTAATGCTCTTGGGGACACTCTTTATGAAACACATTCTTACACAACGTTTGCTTCAAATGTAGCCACATATAATCCATTTTTGGTTTAAACTTAGTTTTTTCAGTCCAAAGATTGTCACAACATACAATAGGACCCCGGTATCCACTAGGGATTGGTTCCAGGCCTTTCCGTGTATAATGAAAACTGTGCATAATAGAGAATGCCGACTCTCCCCCCAAAAAACTGTTGTTTTGTGGCAGTAGCTTGCTTTACAGCTGCTGTTTTATGATAGTAGCTTGATTTACAGCTGCTGTTTGGGACAGTAAGCTGCTTTGTGGCTGCTGAATTATTTATTTATTTTTTTCCTCTGCCAATTATGGATAACTGAATCAGTGGTCAATAAATCAATGGATACGGGGGGGGGTGTTCCTACTGTACTACTACCTCAGGTTTCAGTGACATATTTCAAACCAACAGCTCAGCTTGGTGTGATGTTAATTTTATACTGGTCATTGAAGCCAGATACTTACAGCACTATTAAATCCACTATAATTTGGGGGTGCTTTTAAAAATGCAAACCGGTAGGCCCAATTTATAGCATACTTTTGACTATACTTTGGCCTCATCCTCTCCTGAAATGCACTCCCCTTACACCAGGCCTGCCTAAAGTCCCGCCCGGGGGCCAAATCCGGCCCGTCAGGCCATTCTGAGTGGCCCACGGCTGGCTGGTCCGCGCCTCCCTCCCCCTCTTTCACCCACACATTCCTCTGTGGTGGCCATGGCTCCATGTGCTTCCCTTGTCCACACCTTCCTTTTTTTCCTCCCTCCCTTGGTCCCCACCTCCCTCCCTCCCTCCCTTCCTTGTTCCCCACCTTCCTTCCTTCCTCTCTTGGTTTCCACCTTCCTCCCTCCCTCCCTTGGTCCCCGCCTTCCTTCCTGCAGGTAGGGTTGTAAGGGGTCAGTGGGTGGGGCTTGCAGAGACTTGGCAGGGTTGGGGAGCAACTGGCCCCTGACACATTTTCAGCCACCAAATCTGGCCCACCTTACAAAAAGTTTGGGCATCCCTGCCTTACACTTTCAAAAACTGGAATTCAGAATCCAGGCTTAAAAAATCTTCCCACACCATTTGTAGCGGGGTCAGGTGTGGGGGTCAAATGACAGATTAAGCATAATTAGAAGCTGAACTCACATTAGTGTTGCTGGAATGTGATTCCGAAATTTTATCAGCCTGCTGTGCTTTGCGATATTTCTTTATAATATATATTTTATTAAGAAGTCTTAAAATAGTGCTTACTTGGATTGCATATGTCACAAAGCTGATCGCTCCCAAGAGAAGGAAAAGCAGAGAAAACATGACAGTTTGTTGGCTTCTTTTTGTAGTATCTTGTTCTTGGAAAGCCTGGATTGGAAAGAATAGAACAGAAAGCAATTTGGTTCAATTTTTTCCCCATTTCATCTGTCCATTGATAAAAATTGTGGAAACAGCTATAACAATTTCCAAATGTGATGTTTTTCCTTGCATCCTCTTTTAGATTCCTCTCAATATGTTACAGTCAACAACATTGGCAATTTACCCTACAGTTAGTTTCAGATTTGGCATGGATGAAAAAAAAATGTGCTGCTTATAAACTGCCCCATAGCGCTTAAAGCACTCTCTGGGCAATTTACAATTTAATCATTTTGCTGACCTTGGAAGTATGGGAGGCTGTGTTCACCTCATGCTAACTACCCAAACCTGTTGGGATTGAACTCATGCCACAAGTAAAGTTTTGACTTTAACTACATTTAACTACAGCACTGCGAGGCTCCTGAATCAAAAACCCATGACTACACAGTGTAAAGCTCAGTGCAGGCAAGCCAAGGGGGAATTGTTTCTTTAATCAGCTGGTGGGAGTAGCTTAATTTTACTCCAATTCACCGGCATTGCCTTTCTCCACTTGCACCTGATCTGATGCAAAGGGGTGCTCATGGGGGTGCCTGTTCCTCTCAACTAATGCTTTTCAAAATCAATATCTTTTGTACACCTCCAGATTCTTCTTTCAAAAAATTTGTCCTATCTTTGCTAATATCCACAACCAAGTTGAAATCTCCGGCCATAATAACATATTCTTTCCTCATCTTATCTAATTTATCTAAGACATTCCCCAGAAAAGTTTCTTGATTATCATTTGGCACATACAAGTTCACGAGGATACAATCTTCTTTTAGTTTCCCCTGTATTATCAACATCCTACCCAGATTATCCTTAACCACTTTAGAAATTTCAAATTCCGTCCTTTTAGATATCAATATAGCTACCTCTCTACACTTTGATGTGCCAAATGATTTTTCATACACATCAACCCATTTCCATTTAAGTTCATCAATCCCATCCTTATTCTGATTCTGAATATTCTGACATTATTTATTTGCATAAATCAATAATAGATAAAATATGTAAAAAAACTTAGAAGATAAATAAAGATGGGGAAAAAGAAGCAAGTATAATTTGGGACACAATGAAGGCAGTAGCAAGAGGATATGCATGGAAAGAGGCTTGTATTTTAAAGCAAAAAGCATGCTAAAAATCCAAGATTTGGAAAATGATATAAAATATAATTTAGAAAATGTATTTATTTCAACAAGGGATAATAAAGCATTAATGGAGTTACAAGCTAAAAGGAAAGAACTAGAGGGAACTCATTTAGAGTGCAATGAAATTTAATATATCTGAAAAGAGAATATTATGAGCATAATAAAAAAACTTATTAGCAAGAAAGACACAAATAAAGAAAAATAAAAATAATAGCGGAAATTCAAGATCTGGAGGGTAAAAGATGTAATAAAATGAATGAAAATTTGAGGCATTCCAAGAGTATTATAAGAATTTTTATGCAAGTAATAGCCCATCTACAAGTAGAATTTATGAGTTTGTGAAGGAAAATATTAAAATAAGGATTGAGAATGAAGATAGCGAAAAGATGGCTCAATTAATAACAGATGAAGAAATTGAGGGAATAATAAGCAAGTCAAAAATAGGTAAAACACCGGGAACTGATGGAATAGGATCAGAATGTTGCAAAGTGTTTAAGAAATTATTAATACCTAGAATGAAAGAATTATTCAATAAGATTATTGAAGGGGGGCAAATCCCCCAGTCATGGGAGGAATCAATAATAGTACTGATCTTAAAGCCAGGTAAGGATCCAATGGGGAACAAGACAGGGTTGCCCATTATCTCCAGTTTTGTTTAAATTTATAATGGAAATGTTGGCTAACGTAATAAGAGGATAAAGAAATAGAAGTGGTAGAAGAGTGGAAGGCAAACAAAAATTAATTTATTTGCTGATGATACATTATTAATAATTAAGAACCCATTGATAAGTATTTATAAATTACAAAAACATTTAAAGACTTTTGAGGAAGCAACAAGATTAAAGGTAAATTGGAATAAATCTGAATGTATGTTGGCAAATTATAAATAGGAAGAAAAAAAGTTGTTGAAGTAAGTACTTAAAGGTAAATTAACAAAAATAGTATTAATTATTTGGGGATAAAATTAGCATGGCATTTACAAGATATGTTTAAAATAAATATAGAGAAATTAAAGAAAGATTATTGAACAAATGAAAGAATATAAAAAATTAAGGATTTCATGGTTTGGGAAGATTTCAGAATGTAAAATGAAAATTTTTTACCTAAACTGATTTTTTTATTTTGGATGTTACCTTTAAAATGGAACGAAAGAGAGCTAAAAGGGATAATGGGAATAAGAGACAAGCTTCGCTCTCATCAATACTTGATAGCACAGTCTTTAAGAAAGGTGCCTTGGCCACAATCATTAAGACCAGTCATTTAAAAAAAAACATTATTTGGAATATTTTTATGGAATGCAAGTAATTAGGTGTAACTACTGTCCTATAAAACAGTGTAGGGGAGAATCCTTCTGTTTTTAATAAAACAAAAGCAGAATAAAATATGACAATAGCAAAGTGGGAGGATAATTTGGCATATGCTGAAACAGAGGCTACTGAAAGTTGTAAACTTACCCCAATAATTTTGCCAAAAAGAACTGCAAATGCAGGAGTGACACCCCCACCAATGGCAGCAGCAATGACCCCAATCACTATGTAGCAGAATTCAGGTTTATTCAGAGCCAGAATCCTGGAATAAGGCACTTCAGGGAGCTTTTCTTCCTGCAAGAGATAGCATTCCAGTTATTGCCGGAGAGTAAGTTACACAGCAAGAGAGAATCTAATTGCTGCTCAATGAACCACAGAAGCAAAACACTCCAAAGATGTTCACACAATTCAAAATGTACTAAGGAAGGAAATTTACTGAGCCTTGTACATTCAACTGGTTTTTATGACTGCAAAGCTTTAATTGCTCAATGAATAAAGGGGAAAATGAGAGAGAAGTGGAAAAGATTGTGAAACCTGTCAGAAAAGGGCATTGAAAAATCAAGCTAAATCAGCCTTCACAAACAGCAACGTGAATGGATGAATCATTCTTTTGAACTAAAAGTTAACGGCATATAGAGTCTTATTGTTCATTTTATTCTAATCTCTCAACTTTAAAGAATTTTATTATTCTGTTTCTTGGGGGGAAAAACAAGTTGCAAAGGTGTTGACCCCTTGTACACAAGCTCTAGAAACTGTCTGCAGCTATGTAGGTTCATTCTCCTAGTTCAGTGTTGGTGTGGCACTCGGAGCCCTTTCTGTGGGCACCCGACATCGCCCCTTCATAGCCACCTGTATAGAGGTTAAATTGCTGTATTGGCACTTTGCAAAAAATTAGTGGGTGTTGAATTGCAGTTTGGGCACTCGGTCTCTAAAAGGTTTGCCATCACTGCCCTAGTTGATAGTATCAAAGCATAATCAAAATAAGCCATTTGGGTTTTCCAGCATAAATGAATAGAAGGTGTGATCTGGATTTATGAAGCATTTGGGATTGGGGTCATTAATTGAAATGGAAAGGGCTCAAGTTGCTCCTGCTAAAATTCAGATCCACCCCAATGCACTCAATTGCCTCCCCTGAAGGGAGCCCTACACAGTCATATATAGCAGTGTTTTTCAACCTTTTTTGGGCAAAGTCACACTTGTTTCATGAAAAAAATCACGAGGCACACCACCATTAGAAAATGTCTCCGTCCGTCAGTGTACACTGGATAGCACTAGCAACATTAACTGGCTGCAAAACATTAACAGTAGGGCACTGCAGGCGAACCTATAGCATGGGTGCTAAAGGTGGCACTCGGAGCCCTTTCTGTGGGCACCCGACATTATCCCTTCACAGCCACCTGTATTCAGGTTAAATTGCTGTATTGCCACTTTAAGATGCCTTCAGCAAGTCCAGCGACAGGAGGGAGGAGGATGAAGGAAGGCAGGAAGGAAAGAAGGCAGAAAGTGTTCTGCTTGTATACCGCCTCAAGAAGTCTCTGGGCGGTTTACAGTTTTAATTACAGATACACATATGCAGGCTAGAAATGAGCACGTTTCTATGAAGAGGGGAAAGGGTCAGAGAGAGAGAAGGGGGCGACCCAAGACAGAAAGAAAGGGGCAAGACTTCAAGGAGGACCCCAAGCAACCGTTTCCCCCCCCCAATCTATGAGGAGGAAGAGGAGAGCTTGTCAGCGCTGGCCCCACACCGATGAGGAACCCAGCGGGGCCACTCAGAGATGGCTCTTCCCCTCCAGGACCCTAAAGAGCTGTTCCAGTAGCCCCCCCGCCCGCCCGCCTCCTCAGCCCAGGCCCGGTGGAGGCCTCCTCCATCCCCTCCTCCTCAAGCCCTGCCACGGTGCTGGGGCAACCTGGTGGTTTGTTCTGGGCTGGGGCTCCTGGGCCGGCTCGTGTCAGCGGGTGGGCTGTCGGGCGGCTCAGTCCATTGGTAGCTCCCAGGAAAGGGGTGGTGGTGGTCCAGGGTAAAAAAGGAGGGGGGAGAGGGAAGCGAGCGAGTCGCGGCGGCGGCGGCAGGCACAGGGCAAACACTAAAGAGAATGAGTGGGGCCAGGAAGTGACGCCAGTGCCGTGGGCCTCGGGGGGGAGGAGCCAAGCTGGCCCTTGGACGCTATTTATAGGTTGAATTTCTTTAGAATTTTTCAATTTTTCCCACGGCACACCAGGCAACATCTCACGGCACACTAGTGTGCCACGGAACAGTGGTTGAAAAACGCTGATATATAGCATATGACAGCAAGGAAATCTTTTGATGCCTTGAATGTTAGCCTCAGCCCCCCAAAAATCTGCCAATTCAGAACACAGTGATTCAAGAGTTTATCAAACCTGAATTTGGACAATATGATCAGATATTGCATGATTCAAATAAAAATTAATATACCTAGCAGCCATTTTTTAAAAAAAGTGAAACAACTTATTCTAAAATTTATGCTATCCTTGTCAAGTGTGTTTGCATGAATATTAGCACCAACCACTTTATTCTTTTTGGCTTTCTTCTTCCTTTTCTTCCTTTTCTTGCGTTCAGAGTATCTTTTAGTAGAAGCTCTACTCAAGCTGGTTCTGATGGAGGTTCTATGGAAGTTTCCCTCTATACTCTTTTCTGTGCCATCAACAGGGATTTCTATATCATTTGCAACTACTTCATCTAGATTATCATCTCCAAAGCTATGTTCATCACCATCTTCCTCCTCTTCCCCAGTCTCCAAATCTGACTCTTCTTCTGTTTCGCTCTCCTGATCATGTCCGCCAAAGCTCTAATAAAGATAAAAATCATACTTGTAAAAGTACTGTATACATGTTAGGTCATCAGAGGAGAGCACAAATTATGCTAGCTAAGCTTTGTTTCCAAACCAAAATAGAAAAATGCACAGCAGCTCAACGTATGACACTGGTGAGTTCAAGGCAATTGCAAACCAGAGTCCTGCAATCTTCCTTGCTTTCTCTGAATGTAATTAAGATTAAGCACAGTTTGCATTTCAATGTAACACTGCAACCATAGATAGAGGTTGACTGTTTTGGCCATTTAGCCAATAATTTGCATTGGATTTTGCACCAATTAATTCAAATTAAAACCCAGCTATTACAAAATGTAGAGTTCGGTGCGAGGAAACCTGTTGTGGAATTGTCTTCTTTCAGTGGGGAACAATCTGTTTTTTTGTTTTTGTTTTTAGTTAGCAGGTGTGGTTTAAATTTGCTCTGATCAGGCAACTTTTCTCCACTTTTATCCAGTGTGATGCCCCTAATGATCTCAAGCAAAGGGGTACTTGCTGGGGTGTTCACTCTCCTCAAATGAATGTCCCTTTTCTCCAGTGTTCCCTTTAAAAACAGGTTCTCAAGTTAGCACTGGAGTGGATTTATCACTAGGTCACTTGCAAAAAATAATTTGGAGCTTTCTGCCACTACCCCCGCTGACTCCTCCAAACTGCTTGTCATCTGGATGGCTGTAGCAATTTCACCCACAGAAACCCAATTTGAAAACCGGAAGATTGCAAGGCATGAAACCCTAACCCTGCCCCCATGTAGTTGCCCCCTTTTTCTACAATAGAAGTATATGCTTCTTTGATCTTCTCATGACTGCAACTGGAGAGGAGAAAGTTTGAGCCTCACTGCAGCTCAGGCATGTACTGTAAAAGTAAACCATCATGAAAAGTTGTGATGCTTCATTACCTGCTGCATTACAAGGGTGTGATAAACTCCCTTTTGTGCCATGAGTTCATCGTGTGTTCCCTGTTCGACCAGAACACCATTTTCAAAGCCAGCGATAACATCGGCTGTCCTGATCGTAGAAAGCCTGTGAGCAATCACAATGGTGGTACGCCCAGTTCTGGCCTTCAAAGAAGAAAAATGGCCATCGTTTCATGATAGGGCACCAACACATAGAAAATGACTGTTCAACCCATCTGTTCTGCTTCCCACCCTGCTTTGAGTGATTAGACCCAAGGTGAGTTTTACTTATATTTTAAGAATGTTTCCCAAAATACATTCCAGATAATCAACTCTTATAGTTGATTATATGCTATAACTTTTATTTACCTCTCACATTTGCTATATTTTCAACTTATCTTTACTTTTATATAGACACACCAGGACCAATTTCATACATTGATCTCATATACTCATTTCACATTTACCATCATCCATCATCGCAAATTCAGTTATTACCTGAAAGCACAACCGTACATTACAGATAACCTATCACTAGAACAAGAATTTATTTCAGCCCAGACAATATGGTATTTCTGTAGGTTTCTCGATTTCTCTTGCTTGTAAATTAGCTTCCATTGTTTTGTGCTTGGTCCTCATGTCATAAGCATGTTCGTCCTTGGAAGCCTGATTTCTCAGACATGAAAGGCTGACTTATCCATGTCTCTTGAACACAAATGAGACTGTACTTCTAGCGATGGATAATCTACAATGCATAGTTGCATCCACAGTTCCAGTATTGACAATAGCATCCCAAGCAATGGTTAAGCATGAGGACCAAAATGGATGTGATATGGGAGATCTCATAAGTAGGGTCTCTCCACCAACTCCATGTGTTTAAGTTTTGTTAAGTAGGTGACATACAGGAATGTGGACCTGTGCTATCCCTCCCTTAGGGTGCGGTTTGCCTCCCATGCTAGTCAATATTATGTGAAATTTCAGGGAGAGGTTGTCCAGAGTTTGGGGGTTCAGTGTCACCAGTACACTGATGGCAACCAACTCTATTTTTCTTTCCCATCTAAATCCAAGGAATCGGTCTCAGTGCTAAATCAGTGTCTGGTTTCAGTAATGAACTGGATGAGGGTGAATAAACTGAAGTTTAATACAGACAAGACAGACGTGTTAGTCAAAAATCAGATCAGGGAGTGGAATTGCAACCTGTACTGAATGTGTTTGCACTTCCCCCGAAAACACAGGCACGCAGCTTGGGGGTGTTCTTGGATTCATCTCTGAGCCTGGATGTCCAGATTTCTTTCAGCAGTGGCCACAATTAAAATTAGTGTGTCAGCTGCACCTGTTTCTTGAGAGGTCTGATCTGGTCACAGTGACACCTGCCCTCGTTACATCTTGTTTCAATTACTGTAAAATGCTCTAGATGGGGCTGTCTTTGGAAAGTATTTTGAAACACCAAAAGGGGCAAAATGCCACAGCTAAATTGTTAACTGGGGCTGGTGACAGGGAACATATAACCCCCCTCCCACCCCCTTCCTCCATAACAGGAGCTCCACTGAGTCCTGGTGTATTTCCAGGCACAATTCGAAGTGCTGGTTTTAACCTATAAAGCCCTAAATGGCCTAGGTCCAGCCTATCTAAAAGACCAGATCTCCCTGTACGAGTCTGCTCAGGCACTAAGATAATCCGGAGAGGTCTTTATCTCAGTCCCATCACCCTCACAAGTGCATTTGGTGTGGACATGGAAGAGGGCCTTCTCTGTTGTTGCTCCCAAATTCTGGAACTCCCTCCCATGGGGAGCTAGACTGACTCCATGCCTGGTGTCCTAGCACAGGGAAGACAAAGATCTTTCTCTGCAGGCAGGTTTCCCTTAATGACTGTTGCTTTAAATGTGTTTTAATGCTGATCGTAGTTACTATTTTAATATAATACTTGGTTAATTTTTAAAAAATATTGTATACTTATTGTTTTTAGCTAGTAAATACTATTTTAGATTATGTGAGATAAAAAGGGTCCTTTTGGGGAGTCCTTTTGGGGAGAAAGGTAGGACAGAAATATTTTAAATAAGTAAATGTTCTAAAGATGTGGTACAAATGTGTGAGAAAGAACATTTTATCATTTCTTCCCATACCATTTCCTTACAGCTAATTCCTTGGAGAAGGCTGTACTCATAGGAAGGTAGTAAAAGAGCTTTAAAAGTGTGTGTGTGTGTGTGTGTGTGTGTGTGTGTGTGTGTGTGTGTGTGTGTGTGTGTGTGTGTGTGTGTGTGTGTGTGTGTGTGTGTGTGTGTGTGTGTGCGCGCGCGCGCGCGTGCACGGGGTGTTCAAGTGTTAATGGTTTGGGGGTCTGAAAATGGAGAGGATGACATTAAATATCTGTTACAGATTAGGCTGCTAATTAGCAAAGCCACCACAGCCATAGACATTGATAATCACAGACCACTTGCCTCTGGTCTAGTTTTGGGTCTTTGTCTACCCTGATTCTGAGAGTGGTGGAGATGGGGGAAATCACTCTCTCCCTTTTTATCTATTTGCATGACTCTGTCTTGTTAAATGAATGGGGTGACTTGCTGGTTGGATTAATTGTTGGGTTGCCTTGCTGACTCATCCACTGAAACAACTCAGTTAGCTTGGCTGTTCAGTAACTTTTTAATAAAATGGAAACAATCCCCTGATTCATTGAGAAAAAACTACAGCATGATAAAAGGGGAAATTTTTGACCCTTTGGTCTAGAATGAATTCTGACAGTAAGTGAACCACAGGATAAATGGCTTGTGAATCACCTTCTCCAGCAGAAACAATGCTGCTCTTTAAGATATAGGGTAAAGGGTGCTCCCGTCTATTTCATGTCTAGTTCAGCAGTACAAACTCCAATATATAACACTACTTTGAGGCAGAGCCTTACAAAATGGTTTCAAAGCCAAGAAGCAAATTAAAAATTTTTGGATACCTTTTTAAAAAAAAACAATTTCACCACTACCACCGCCATCATCCCTTTACTGGCATAATAAATAAATAAAATAAAATAATAAATGAAGAAGTAATAAATAAATAAAATACAGCTAGTCAAAGTTTACAGTAGAGGATACATTAAAGGTTTTTTTAATTTCATTGATATTAGTGGTTAAAAGCTTCATTAGTGAACTGTGCAAAGGTACTGCCCTTTCCAAAATCACCATGCAGGTGCTTCCTAACATAAATAGCTGCCAATTATGTGATTTTTAGATGGATTGTTAACAGTAACTGCTTGGACTGGATTTGCCTTTTGAATTATGTAAAATGCCTCTTCACACTCATCATTAACTTTAAACATTGCCTTTAATGTTGCTGACAACCATTGTGTATTCATTATTGTCAACTTTAAATACTGTCCTTCAGTAGTTGTAAGCCACTTTGGGTCCTTTTCAAGGAGAAAGGCAGAGTAAAAATATTTTAAATAAATAATACATAAATAATAAATAGCTCATTGCAGATCAGTTCATCCCTATATGGTCCAAGATGGTCACAATAACTGATATAAATGATTCATTTATCCACACACTCGTTTCCAGTCCCTTATGCCACTTTCTTTTGCTTCACTTGCTAAACCTATGGCGTAACATGCAGCTCTTAGTTCCAACAAGATGGACCATCTGAATGAAAAGGACTTTTTAAGCCTTCGCTTAGGTAAGTCCCAATAATTCAACAAGTCTATGCTACCCTGAAGTAACCAATGGATTTGATCCTATCCCTAAGTTATCACAGTGACATGCTTACCTTATCAAGTGCTGCTTGCACTATGGACTCGCTCTGATTATCTAAAGCCGAGGTAGCTTCATCCAGAAGCAAGATCTTGGGGTTTCTGGCTAAGGCACGGGCAATAGCAATGCGCTGTTTCTGCCCTCCACTCAGCTGAGCTCCCCGTTCTCCAACCATGGTGTTAAATTTCTGGGATATTCAGAAAAGAGAAAACAGATGAGATCACATTATACTTTCATTGTCAGTTTCACAAACAAGAAAAGGTGTCCAGACCACCAGTTGAGTAAATGCACCTGAAGCAATCCAGAATCAACCCTCCACAAAAAAGTTCTCTACTAAGGAAGCCGTGAATATAGTTGCCCTCAAGACAGTACAGTACAGCATTGAGTCATTGAGCATAACGTAAGACGGTGCTAATAATAGTTTGATCCTTGAAGCAACTATAGCAGGAAACACTCTCTGGGAGAGAAAAAAGAGTGCCATGGTGATATGAACTAACCCACATCAATTCATTTGTAGCAAGAGTTGCATAAAACATTCTATTGATTTAATGAGCCATTCACATGGGTCTGGTAATGTTTCCTGGAAGATTAAAGATTACATTCCCTACAAAGAATCTGTTTTCCAAATGAAGAAGGACTGTGTGAGTGAACCCATCTAAATGATTAACCCCAGTCAAACAATGACGAGAGCAGCCACATACTGTACATGCGATGGAGACAGGGATTTTAGCTCCAGGTGCAACAGAGGTCTTTGGCCAGGTGACTGGATATCCAGGGGGTGCATGAGCAATGATTATTCTTTGAACTTTTCTGTAGGATCTGTACTAATTTGCTTATAAATATTATTTTTACAGCTGTTTGCTTCCAAAAATCTTCAAATCCAACAAAGAAAACAGTGTTCACTCTGATAAATTAATGATGATTACTAATTAAATTTTGACTTACGATTGACATTTCTACATTTTCTAGGTATAAAGTACTCAGATATGATTACCAGTCCCTCCTTCTGGTGTTACACAAACACCATCCAACTTGCACAAGACCACACAAGTGGCAGAGCATGTAATCCTACCAGCTACTCACACTAATAAGCAGCAGTAAAATCAAGAGTATGATACATGTTATATTACCATAAGTATAAACCTATATATTGGCCATGTTCCATAGAAGCAGATAATAACATATGTCAAAACAGGTCCATCCAATAAGGTAGTCAAGAAGTATTCCATGCAGGAGATATTACTTTATACTACCCTATATTGTTTCCCAAAGGAATACCTTTCATAGTGGCCTGGATAGCAAAAAGCCCTGCAAGCATAATGATATGGTAACTATGTTGTGCAAGTGGCAATCACTATAGAGCAGGCCTGCCCAACAGGTAGCCCGTGGGCTACTGGTAGCCCGTGAAGGGTTCAAAAGTAGCCCGCCAGCCATCAATAAAAAATGTGAGGGGATAAGTTCTCCACCCCTTCCTCCCCCTTCCCAAGGACCACCACTGCCCCAGCAAAGTTCTGGGTCTGCCAGCCCATTGTCTCAGCTGAGTGGGGCAGTTCAAGGGCCATGGCGCATTAAAATCTGTTCCCTCCAGAACAGATTAATTGGTTTTCAATGCATTTCTATGGGAAACCGCTGCTCTACTTACAAAAGTTTTTACTTATGAGCATGTGCTTGGAACTCCCTGTCTCAATTTTATCCCTCTGATGTGCTCTGTTAGGAGTCAGTAAACAGAACTCCTTTGTACTATCCTATAGTATCCTGATTTATATAGTAACTATAGTAACTCATAGTATAAAGGAGTTATAGTATACCCTAGACTATATCTTATACTATAGTATAGAACAGTGCATGCTGTCCTATACTATCCTCTTTGTAAACCGCCCAGAGTAGCCATGTTGCTAGATGGAGCGGTATATAAATTAATTAAATAAATAAGAACAACATTAGTTATTAGGATGGACAGACCATAATGAGAATGGGCAGTCAAGATACTCACATCAGGAAGCTTGGATATGAAGTCAAAAGCATTGGCTTCTTTAGCTGCCTGCTCAATTTCAGCATCTGTAATGTCCTCTCTGCCATAGCGAACATTGTTTGCTATTGTAGTAGCAAACAAAACTGGTTCTTGGCTGACAATGCCAATGTTTTCTCTCATCCACTTGAGATTAAGTGACCGGATATCATGGCCATCTATGGTAACCTGAGAGAAAGATTGAAGAAGAATGTATGAGACAAAAAAGGAGATTTTAAAGCATGTCAGTTAATAACTAGATTCAAACAACAGTTTTGGAGAACTAATAATCCAGCATATGATTTGGCTGAGATATGTACTATGCTTCAAACTGGATCTTATTTACAAACAATAACACCAAAAAATTGTTATGGCATTTTAACACCATTATTGTTTTTTATTTGAAATGCCACATGCCACCGAATCACCTGCAGCTTATGGTGACCTTATGAACTCTCTAGCACAAAGTTCATTGCATCAAAATCAAAACAAAAATGCATATTGCTATTTGAGTTACAGGAGAAAACACTGGTGGGAAACATGAGGGGTTCAACATGCAACCTTTATCGCTGGAAATGTCCTAAGTGACATTGCCACCAAACAGTTTGTTACTGTATATTGGACCACATAAGATAACTCTGGTATAAAATAAAGAGTACTAAGTACTGCTCTACCTGCTGCCCACCAGCAGCACCACACTGTGGTTCCCTCTTGTGAATTAGATTACTGATAAAAGGAAATGAAGATTAAGCACTTTAAAAATATGGAAATGGGTCAAGGAATGAAAATTGGGCCATCTAACAAAAAGAGCTCTGATCAGCATCATGTACTAGCTGCCTTCTTATGTGGAAACGTCCTGCCAGCTGTCCTGTACACTACACACCTGTGTTTCAGTTGAAACTTACCTGCCCTTCATCTGGATCATAGAATCTCTGCAATAGTTGAATTGTAGTGCTTTTGCCACAGCCACTGAATCCCACAAGAGCAATAGTTTTTCCAGGCTCAACTTTTAAATTCAGACCCTTGAGAATCTGTAATAATTCAAATGAATCAACAAAATGTTTGGCAGTTTTCAATATTTGCTGCTGGCATACATCCAATGTTAATCTAGATTGGAGTAGACCCATTAGGTCAATGACACTTACATAAATGCTTAACGATGAAACAGCATGTCATTTTTATAAGGTGCCCATCCCTAGTCGACACTTATAAATTAGATTGAGGCCAATTGTTTTTAACAAACTACCAACATTTCTTCATTGCTGATAAAATGCTATAAATATTTTATTTGTACAAAGAGTTGTATCTACTAAAAGGAAATGGAAAAAAAGCTTACTTGGGTATCTGGTCTCGAAGGGTAGCTGAAACGAATGTTTTTGAATTCTATCTCTCCTCGGAGCTTATCTGGCTTGAACCCGTCACTTGAACTACTGTCAATGAGACGTGACTGAAAAGATAATTCAGAAGTAAACTTTGCATTAACAGCAATGGCTTGACATAGGCATAATTTTCACTTCTCCAGTGATAAACAAATGGAGGCCTGTATTCTGCAAGATATTATTCTCATCCAAGAGAGTTGTATGGTTCATAGTAAACACTAGAGATGGGCACGAAACGAACAATTTTCTGTTTCCGTTTTTGTTTTTTTGTTTCATTACGTAATGAAACGACAAACGAATTTTGTCTCTAAAATGAAACGAAACAAACAGAAACACCGGAAATTTTGTCGTGTGTTTCGTTTCCGTTACTGCAATATGAGTGAATTGCTTAAAATCCTAAAAAAATCACAAAAATTGAAATAAATGATAATGAAATGGTAATGAAACAAATGAAAATGAAACCGATTTTTATCAAAAATTCATGAAAAACGGAAACGAACCGAAACGGACCCTCCAAACGACAAACAAAATGCCATTTTTTAATTCGTGCCCATCTCTAGTAAACACATGTGCCATTTTTATTTGACGGGCAGGAAAACTCGCAGCAAGGTTAGAAACTCCCAATGTGGATAGCCAAGTATAAATAGCAATATCAAGGATTTTTTTATTGTCACTTTTGAATACATTGCTCCCGAGGAAACCCATTTCCTTTCTTCTGTCCATCACCCCACCTATAACCAGGTATACAAAGCCACAATTAGCAGAAGGAGCACCTTCCACTAGACTATGAGCTGCCAGTGGTATAAACTGGAATGATATTACCCATGACAACATTATCTGACCAATTTCAAATCTGTGTTATCTTGAAGGTTGTAGGTAAGACCTCTTGCTTCTCACTCACTATTTTATCCTTTGGGCTTTTGTGAATGCAAGCATCCATTAAAAACAAAGGCTTTAAATCCAGCAAGGTGTGCCATCTTATGCAGGAGCCTCCCTCAAGTCAAAGCCACAGGGGAACCTCTTCAAGGATTCAAAACATTAAGCCCTATTCTGTCATGGTTTAAAGTGTGTGGACTCCACACATGCAAGGGGTATGTTCTCCCCCTGCCGTACCCTACCTTGTCATCTCCTTATCCATGGAAATACAGCTGCCTGAAGTGTGGAGACAACTGCATCTGGGCAGGATTGGCCCACATGTATAAGATTTACCCATCTCCCCCTCTTCATACAGTGTGATTAAAGTGATGGTGGAGGTTGGAGGGATGGCACACTGCTTTCAGGGCTTGTGAGCTACACATGGGGAGAAGGACAGAGGAGCAACACGGTTTCTTGGTGTTTTCTTCCCATTCACATCATCGGGGCTAAGTTCTGAAGCAGGGAGCCTGTTCTGTCACAGGAGACTTTCTGTGCATCCTAAAGCCCTGTGAAATTAGGGGTAGTAAAGGTGCACACCAACTCCACATTAGACATCATACAACCCCCAATCCCCAACTGCTAAGTTCTGTAAAACTTTGTGAATGGGGAAATTTGTATTTGTAAAGGCTTCACATAGATTACAGTGGTGGCCAGATTTCAGCCCTCCAGATGTTTTGGAGCACTACTCCCACAGTCCTTTGTCATTGGTAATACAGGCTTGGAATTCTGGGAGTTGTGGTCCAAAACATCTAGAGGGCTGAAGTATGGCCACTACTGAGTAGAACCTCATTGCATGATGAACATCAGTGGCTACAGGAAGTGTTAGGCTGCAGAACATATGATGAACATAAACAGGCATAAAGAATAACACAACTAGGGTGGACAGAGGTAAATGTTAGGATGTGCTTTATTACTACAGATTTTGTCTTCTTTGCTTTGCGAGAGCCAAAGTATTTTCTTATGATTTGTATTACAAGTACAGTGGTACCTCGGATAACGACTTTAATTTGTTCTCCAAGGTTAGTTGTTATCTGAAAAAATCATTTTCCGAAATGGGGTTTCCCATTGAAATAAATGGGAAACAATTTTAATCTGTTCCAGAGGTCCGGGGGGGGGGGAGGCAAAAAAGCATTTCCCCCGAGACCTCTTTAAAAGGTGCACTTTCAAAGTGCACTCCTCCCCCTCCTCGCCCACCCCCCTCCTCACCAGGGCCTCCCACCTCTTCTCCTTTGCCACCCCTGCTGCTGGGCACCCGGGAGGCGGGAAAGCCGGGAGAAGGCTCGCACGGCCTTCTGGTCCCCACCTCTTTTCTGCTGCTGGCGCAAAGCACCCGGGAGGCGGGCGAGGTGGGAGAAGCTGCTCGCTGCTCGTGCAGCTTCCCCCCATCCCCTGCCTCTCTTCTGAAGCTGGGCGAGCCGGGAGAAGCCACTCACCGCTCGGGTATCCTTCGCCCCAGCCCCACCTCTCTTCCATCGCTGCCGCCGCCTCCACCACCACTAGGCATTCAGGCGGCGTGAGAACCGGGTGGCGTGTGGTGGTTTCATCCCCCACCCCAGCCCCCACCTCTCCTCCATCGCCGCCACCACCGCCCCTGCCCCCGCTGGGCATTAAGGCGGCGCGAGAACCGGGCAGTGTATGTTGCCTACCCTCCTCCTCTGCAGGTCAGTTAAAGAGAAATGCGGAGGGAGGCTGGGGCTGTGGGCTGTGGGTGGGGGGTTGAAAATAACATGTTGTTGTCTGAATTATTTGTTAACCGGGGCAGTCGTTATCCGAGGTTCCACTGTATTTTCTTAGGAAGTGAGTTAAAATAAATGGCCACCAGAGGGCCATTTTTAAGTACACTGTTTATTATTTACTAATTTATTATTAATTTATTATTTACACTTACAGACTGTGCCGACTTTCCCATATGGAAAGTTTCTGATTGATTTAAGCCTATTGTGAAAATTACACTCACTTTTAAAAAGGAGCATTTCAATTATTCAGTAGGAACATAGGATTTGACTCAAAACACAGGACTTAAGTTGGCTAAAATTAAAATGCTACTTTGTGTGTGTGTGTGTGTGTGTGTGTGTGTGTGTTTGATTGAGAAATGCAGACAGGCTGTAAGTGAGTCTAATAGTTTAAGTATTGTAACAGATGGCAGTCATTCTACATATCCAGCCCAATATATACCTTTTTGATTATTTTATAGACTTCATATGCTGCTCCTCGAGCACTAGCCAGGCTCTCCAAATTGGGGGAAGCTTGTCCAATGGCAAATGCACCAATGAGCACAGAAATAAACACCTATGGAATAAGAGTGGGGAAATGGTCCATTTTTTAAAGTTTTGCCATCAATTTGTACAATAACAAAGCAACTAAGACAGCTCTTCCATGCACATCTTGCAGAAAACTTAGCCACATGCATCATAGAGGACTTATTTTCAAATAAAACACAAATTTGCTTGTGCAGAATGACTCTGTATGAAAGGAGCAATTTTGAAATAAATCTACCTTGCAGAACTGTTTATATTTTATATCTACTGTTAAGTCCACCCAGTGAAAAAAAGAATATGATAAGTATTATAGTCACTTCCCTAGACATATTGTAGCTTTATTTGGAATGAATGGTTCTTAATCATAGAGATGCAAGATATTATCTGTTTTTGTTGCATTTGCTAGAATATAGCAGCCACTGTGGTCAGTGACCATAGTTGTGGGTTCATTTTGGGATCCACAATTTTTGAAAATTTGTAGAACCAGACTTACAATTAACACCGTCCCAATATCATAGATTTCTTTCTCATCCACTGTGAGTTTTGTCCCATACCAAAAAGCAAGCGCATAGCATCCAAACATTAAGAATTGGGATATTCCCAAAGAAAAATTAGTGGTGATGGTTTTTTTCAATCCAACACTTCTGGCTGCCTCGAGGTTGGCATCATACCTGGGGGGGGGGAGCCAAAAGACATTGTTACATATGAAATTAAGCACTACTGATTTTTCAAAAGCAACATTTAAATATTCTGAGGCTGGTAGAATCTTGTTGCATTTTCCTATCTGAAGGTGTATACTGCTATTACACTTCTCATTTTGTATATTGATAAGGCATGGAAACAAGTACTCTCTGCATGAACTGCATGATACATTTTGTTCCTCCAACTAACAACATTCAGGCATGCATTAAATGTGTAATCACCACGGAGCCTTAAAAGCTACCATGATTTATATGGCTCAAGTTTTGTGAACTGTAGCCCACTTCTTGTGCATCTGAAGAAGCAGGCTTGTATCAAATAAAACATGCTCGTGTTGAGTGCCACATGACTCCTTTTTGTTTGCTGCAAGAGACTAATATGGCCACTCTATCAGAATTTAAATATATAATGCAACTAAAGATGGACTCATAGAGCAATGGCTCAAATCTTCGTACATAGTTACACTGGTGTAGCACAAACAAGCAGCTTTTGAGACAAACTGACCCAAGTTAAGAAACCATCATAAATATTATCCTAAATATACATGACTCAGTGTTCAGCTACAGATGTATGTGATGATTTTTTTAACATGGGGCAATTTTCTTCAAACGGGATGCCATTTGCTTAGCTATGCAAGAGGATTTTGGCCAATATACTTTATATGACAGCCTAAACCATAAGAGTTGGTTCCATATATTAAAAGTTAGGCCCTCCCATCACCTCTTGTAGCATTAACAAGAATATTCAATATTGCGCAGTCATCACTATGGGAATCTGAACATGTTCTATGTGAGTTTAACACGTGGGACATTATGTTTGACCACCAACCTGGAAAGGACTCTTTCATTGGCTGGTCATTTGGGATATTCCTTTAGCTTCCAAACAGAAACAGTAAAACTGATATTGCTTTACATTACAGTCATTACATTTAAAAAGACATCTGGTGTCCAAAGTGTAGGTGAATACAAAGAACTACATGACTTGGGAGACAGGAAACCCAGAAAATTATGGAAGAGCCATAACTAGATAGCATAGCCTCTGTTTTACATGCAAAAGATTCTCGGTACAACTGACATAACCAGGTAAAGTCTGTAAAGGCTCCTGTATAAAGTCCTGATGACCAATTATTAATTAATGGAGATACTGTATTACTTAAGGTTCAATTCCCATCTTCTCCAGTTAGGGTTGGAAAGCTCCTCTGCCTAAAATCTTATACAGCTGCTACCAGCCAGAATTAACAATAGTGGGCCAGGTGGGCAAAAGGTCTGATTCAATATAAGGTTGGTTCCCCATAGCCCTACTGTAACAACTTTGTAATTGTTCTTATGTGCCATCCAATTTATGGTAGCCTAATAGATCAGCAAGTTCCCGAAGGTCCGATTGTCAACTTCCCTATGCAGCTTTATTAGTGGCAGTGGCTTTATTAAACCAGTCCATCTCTTGTCTTCATTTTATGCTGCCTTCCACTTTCCCCAGCATACTGACTTTTTCAGTGAGTCTTGGTCTTGTCACAATGTGTCCAAAATACAATAGGCACTTAGTCACTCTGGCTTCTTGGGAAAGTTTAATCTTGCTTGGATCAGTCTCTACTTTTTTTTAAATGAATGCCATTTTACCTTGCTATTGCTTTCTTTTGTCCGTTAAAAGCAACAACTGTCCTGATGGCTGACAAGATTTCTTCTGCTACAGCACCTGCCTTTGCGTAAGCTGTCAGTTCTTGAGATGTCAACACTGACAGGAGCTGATAAAGCAAAATAATTAAAGTCAGTTTATGGAACTACAGATAAAGGAGGAAAACTGTTTTACATGGTAAGAAACCAGAAGTTTCTTTTCTTGAAATATTCTAATTCTAGTCTTGATGGATAATTGCCATTTCCATTCTTATTAAATGGTTCCTTTGCACATACAGTATGTGTTCTTTGCACAAAAGCAATCCAATCAGCCTGCTTCAGTGCAACTGATGATACACTTTTTAGTTAGGGCAGAATTTATATACAAGATGAGTAAACTCTAGATTACAAGATCCTAAAAAAAAAACATGAGATGTTTTATTTTAATGATGTAAACCATAAATGATGTTTTCTTTCAGCTTAAATATTTTCCTTTCAATGTTACAACTCTCTTTGAGTCTTTGTCAAGGAAAATATAGTGTAAGCATATTTTAAATAAAATAAATAATAAATTAAGATACAAACAAACTCATAAGAGTCATGGGACCTCTTAAATATAATGCAGCTCAGGATTTCAGCGTGTCTTAAATTTTCCCTAGTTTTAATGAAATTAAAAAACAGAAAGCATGACGTGTACTCAGATTACAACAACACATTAAAGGAAAGCTATAGGAAAATGAAATATGATCCACCCAGTTGTGAACCCTTCTATGTGCATTTATGCCAATGCTTAGTGTGTTATCATTGTGTGTCTCAGTCATGTGCCTGGTACTGTGCACAGCTGCACAACGAAGATGCACCTCAGTGTGTCATCAGGTCGCTACAATTAGATATGGTGGTTTGTATCAACACCACATCAAACACTGTATGCAGCAGGAGGATTGCGGACTATAGCTTTCAGAACCTCCAGAGTGAAATTAGAGTTAGAATGTCATTACATATTTATCTGAGCATTGCCTGCCAGGAGCTCAGAATGGCACAGAAGGGTCCTTGTTGCAGGGCTCCCTGAGGTGAAGGAAACAGCCATTTGCTCCCATTAGCTCAGCCTAGGCCTTATGGCCAAGCATGAATTCGAATCACAGTCCGCCAGATAGGCACTGCATGATACCATATTAGTTCTGAGTGTTCTTGAAATGGCCGCTAATTGTTCTGGAGGCAGCTGGGATAATCTTTTAGAACTGAGTTATGCAACTTGATCTGCACATTAATAGAGGACAGTTTTTGTAGAATAATGTTTCCGTGCATTGACACCCTGTTGAAAAGCAGGCATAATAACTATTCATATATCAGGTTTCAATTTCCTCGCCCCGCTTGTCTTTCATTCCCAAATCCCAACTGTTCTTGAAATGTGTACCAGAAGTCTTCTACCACACTAAAAATGCCTTCAAGTCTGACACAGATGCCCTCAAGTTAGGAAATCACCTATATATTTTCTATTTAATATTGAATCAGATAACTTGGTGGACAACAGATAATGTCCAGGTCAATTTAGCAAGTCAATTCTTTTGCATTAATGTCAGTGCAAAATTCAAAGAGAATTTTGATCACACAGCTAATCTGTTTTCTGTTGCTCCTTAGACTAAGCACACAGAATTTTCTGAAACTGTGAGGTGTTCAAGAGTGGAAGGCATTGCTTTGTTACAGAAGGTAGACAAGTTTTATCTTTTAGAGGTTTCTAAGGAGAGCCTGGATTTGGTGTCTCTTCTGGATTCTGCAGCAGTGAATCCTGCAAAGTGCCAAGGAACTAGATTAAATGACCTCATAAATTTGACTCAAATATTCCATAATTTCTAATTGTTCCAACTTACATAGGACCACACGCCACCAGATACAACTAGAAGAGGGCTCACAGACAGTACCACCAAGGTCAGTTTCCATCCATACACAAATCCAATGATAATGCCCGTCAAAAATGTGGAAAAATGTTGAATAGTTATACAGATCTTGTCTCCAATGCCTGCATGAATGGTGTTGATATCACTGAAATTAGAAAGAATGAAAAAACTGAATTGTTGCCCCCCTTGGTTTTCGAATTACATACATTTGTGGTGTAATATACCAACAGAAAGTTTGGGGTGCTGCTGAAGCACTGGAATTTAAAGAACTGCTGGATAGCTCTGTGGTTTATTTATCTGGCTTTAGAGCTGAAAGGTTGGGAGTTTGATTTTTCTACTGTGCCTCCTTTGACAGAGCTTGGACTTGATGATTCATAGCATCCCTTCCATCTCTGCAGCTCTAAGATTGTTATTATTGATTGACTTTTTAATTGATTGACTGTGGAGTGGAAAATCCTCAAAAATATCTTAGATGTTGAAGATCTGTTTTCTCGAAGGTCCATATTTGGGATCTGTAAGGATAATAGTAAGATGGGGATGGGGATACTCCTATTTCTTTTCCAGCCATTGTTGCATATTGGCTAAACAAAAATATTCAGACACAAAAACGGCAGTGCCACGACTGCACATGGATCGCTTGTCACGCAATTACATATGGAAGGACCATCACTTTTTATTGAACCAGAGGGAGGAGGAAGGAGCTACAGTCCACAGCAGATGTGGTCTCTTTCGTCATACCTGGTCACCATTTTTCAGATGTGTTGATAGTCAACACTCCCAAGACAGTGGAGCTAAATAGAGAGTGTGGTATCGCCAAAGAGGCTATTTAATATGCATATTTAAAAATGGGTTTCTTTTAATGAAAAAGCCCCTTTGTGACCTGTAGCATTCATTTTTAATAAATCAAAACTGGTTTCAGTTGTTGAGAGCAGAGATTCCTCCATGAATGCTGGAGACACCTCAACACATGGAAAAATTGTCCCACCATCCTCCAGAATGTATAGGGGGACATAAGAACATAAGAGCCATGCTGGATCTGACAAAGCTTCATGTATCTCACAGTGGCCCCACAAGATGTGTCTGGGAGCACATGATACTAGGTATCTGTCTCCTGATACCACTCCCCTGCATCTGGCTCTTGAAGTACCCTGGTTTAAGCCTGGAGATTACACATCTCCCTCATGGTTTGTAACCTGTGATGGACTTCCCCTCCAGGAATCTGTCCAATCCCCTTTTGAAGGCATCCAGGCCAGATGCCATCACCACCTCCTGTGGCAGGAAGTTCCACAGACTAACAATGTGCTGGGTGAAAAAATATTTTCTTTTGTCTGTTCTTACTCTCCCAGCCCTCAATTTGAGTGTATGTCCCCTAGTTCTGGTATTTTGTGAGAGGGAGAAGAGCTTCCCTCTATCCACTTTACTCATGCCCTGTATTATTTTGTACGTCTCAATCATATCCCCCCTCAGGCGCCTTTTTTTCCAGACTAAAGAGCCCCAAATGTTTTAGCCTTTCCTCATAAGGGATGTGCCCCAGCCCTATTGAATAATATACTGTATACTTGTTCAATAGACCTATTGAACAATATACTGTATTCTTCAAATAGGAAATTAATTGAGGAGGGGACCTGGGGAGGCAGAGATCCTGAAGGGTACAAAATGGCCCTTGAGGTTGAGGCTGAATATTGTCTGGAGTGTTACAGCCAAACTGGAGTGCCAAGTCCAATCAAGTCTGGAGTGTCATAGCAAAAATGGAGTAGATAATAATCAAATATTAATCTTACAATTGCAGAGCTGGAAGGGACCCTATGGATCATTGAGTTCAACCCCTGTCAAGGAGAATCCAGCTCCCAACCTCTGCTCTGCAGACAGATCTCTAAACCACTGAGCAACTAAGCATGCCGCATGCCTGCAGATAAAACACAACTCAAATCATTTTAATGGTATATCAGAATGAATAACCGCTTATGCTGTCAGGTTCAAGAAGCTTTATATGGATATGTACACCGTTTAAGCCTCTGAAAGTTACTACTGAGTAGAGCACAAACAAAACATGACCCACCAAGGGTTAAAATAAATGCTCATTCCCTGCAACAACAAATACTGTCAATCACAAGATACGGAGTGGAGAAACATTATGTACAAACAGGGGCTATAAATCAACAGATGACATTGGGATACACATCCAGCTCCAGGCCAGAACAGGCCAATCAACTCTAAGTCAGTGGTGGCGAACCTTTGGCACTCCAGATGTTTTGGACCACAACTCCCATAATTCCAAGACTGTATTGCCAATGACAAAGGACTGTGGGAGTTGTGGTCCAGAACATCTGGAGTGCCAAAGGTTTGCCACCACTGCTCTAGGTCATGGAAATCTGGTCACCTTCCAAGGGACCCACAGCTACGCCTCCAAATTATAACTTCAATCAACTGATGGCTTACTCAGTCAGTCTAGTGTTCAGTGTTCCAATTTGAATGGTGTCAAACCAGGCCATCTCTTGGTGTAACACAGCAAAAAATAATTTGTTACGTATTCTTGCAGTTTGTCTTGTAGAAGCGACCACAAAAGTCCAGATTTGAAAAAAGCCAAACAGTAGTACGCCAAAGCCAATTCCAACGAAGTAGTAAGCATGTCTGTCCAAGGCATTAAAAGGAAACAAGACATCATAATTTGTTTCTATATGTTAGTCCTGTGCAAAAGAAAGGATGTACTGATGCTAGACAAGTGTACTACTGTTGCCTCCAGGTAGAATTTTACACTGCAAAAGAAACTGTATTTATAGTCTTCAAAATATTTACTAACACACGCATCTCTAAACAAACTCTCACACAAGACTGGGTGAATAATCAAGCATTTTCCTTAAATAAGAAATGCCACTTAATTTGCTGCATGTAGAAAGCATTTTCTAGTGCTGAGAAGCTACCTTATGTTTTTGCTATCGCAGCCACCTTCTTTGTCACAAATTCTTGACTATACTAACTGATCCTTCCATCTCAAGCCAGAATTACTACAGTGGCTCTTATGAAGAATAAGTTTATCAGTTTTGGCTCATGTTCTTACAGAGCTACCTGAAGGAGATGAAAGAGATAGCTTCCATTTAGGTATGCTGAATCAAGTGTCTTTCTTTGTTTTACTAATTAAGCACATATACTATAAACACTATATCTAAGGCTTGGATATTATTATTATTATTTGCATGGCTGTAACTAGTGTAGAAGCAGCTAGCCTAGTAGGTGGTTCATTTGAGCTCTGTCTGACCAGTAGAGATGGGCACGAAACGACCATTTTTTCGTTTCCGTTCTCCGTTACCATTACATAACGGTACGACTAACGACCATTTGGATGGGCCAAGCTTGAACCGAACAGAACCAAGAAAATTTTCTTCGTTCTGTTTGTTTCCGTTACTGGCCTGGCCGTGCAATGAGAATTAGTCCTCCTACCTGCTGGTCCTGCTGGCCTTCCTGCCTGGTCCAGTCTTCTGGCTTCTGGCTCCAGGCTTCCAGGTCCACCTGCCTTGATGCTGTCAGGAGCTGTCATTTCCCGATCGCTGGACACGGGGCTCAATCCAGCCTCCGTGTGCGCGGGACCGGATTGCAGGCCCTCTCCGCCCTCCGGAGATGCATGGTGGTGGGCGGTAGGGCGGAGTCGAGAACGGGCTGCCATCCGGTCTCTGCGCGCGGAGGCCAGATCGGAGCCCCCTCTCACTGCCCACCGCCTTGATGCATGGCAGCCCACCGGGCTGTCATTTCCGGGGTGGAGATCGCTGGACACGGGGCTCCAATCCAGCCTCCGTGAGAACGGAAACGACCCGGATTGCAGGCCCCCAGCGATCTCCACCCGGAAATGACAGCCTCTCCGCCCTCCGGAGATGCATGGGGGTGGGGCGGTGGGGATGGCAGCCCGTTCTCTGCAATCCGGCCAGAAGCCTGCTGGACCAGCAGAGGCCGGATTGGAGGCCCATGTCCAGCTCTCTGCCCCAGAAAATTTTCTTGGTTCAGCCCGGTGGGCTGTCATTCTCGGGGCGGTGGGCGGTGGGAGGGGCCTGCAATCCGGTCTCCACATGCGGAGGCTGGATCGGAGCCCCCTGTCCAGCGATCTCCACCTCGGAAATGACAGCCCACAGGGCTGCCATACATCGAGGTGGAGGGCAGAGAGAGGGATCTTTCCCACGCCGGATGACAGGGCGCTGTCATCCGGTGCGGCAAAGTAAGACCCCCATTTCCGAAAAAAGAATAACGGAAATGAATTTTTTTTAAAAAAAACTGTAGGAAATGGAAACGGAAATGGAGGGAGATGGGCCATGAACAGAAAGGAAATGGAACACAATTTTTCCATTTCGTGCCTATCTCTACTGACCAGTATACTCCCATTTATTCCCACACAACATCTTTAAAATAGAAATCGGCTAGGGTCTTACATGGTCATCTCATCTTCAATAGGTGTAGCTGCTGCTGGGCATTCTGAACTGTTCACTGGTGCACCACCTGTAAATAGATTGCAGCATTATGTAATACCAGAAGATGTGTCACAGGACATTTGGGCAGTGCTACTGTGGCTTTTCATATGGGGTTGCAGTCCTCTAACAAAGCATTTTGTTTAACCCTGTTAAGTGGCTACTCCCTTTCTGAATTTCAGACCTAACCTCTCCTAGGTCTTGTCTATTCTCTTCTGCTTCTTGGGCTATATTCAAATGTTTGTCCCACCTAGAATAGACCCAAAAGCTTTCACATAGCCGATAAAGCAAGCATGCAGAGCTACATGAATGTCACAGCATTTCTCCCCAGACACATGAACGTTGCAGAAGAATGCTCTCCTGATTCCAAATCCTCTTCAGAACCTAGATGGCATGTCCCCCCCCACACACACTTATTTTAAATTCTGCCAGGTATTATTTTAAATAAAAATGTAAGCAAATCACTCATTAAGGTTACAGTTCCATAATCACTACCAACTGGGATAACAGTTGATCTCTCACCTAGATTTCAGATTTTACTGAAAACATGCAACTATGTCAAGAATGTCTGACCTTAATGAGGCTGAGGGCCTTTTCAGATTTTCTGGAAATGCAAGGGTTAAACTGTCTAGGGTTTATATATATATATACACGCATGCATGCATGCATGCGCACGCATCTGCACACACACACACACACACACACACACACACACACACACACACACACACACACACACACACACACACACACACACACACACACAGAGTGGTACCTCTACTTACAAGATTAATCCGTTCCAAACGCATGCTCTTAAGTCGAACCACTCTTAAGTATTGTAGCCCTATCTAAAAAATAAAAATAAAAATAAAAATAAAAATATTGAAAAAAAAAAAAAAAACGTAAGTAGAGGCAGCAGTTAAAACGCAGTTAAAGTCAAATTGCTCTTTAGTCGAGCCACTTGTAAGTAGAGGTACCACTGTACATATAACAGTGAAAAACTGATGGTGTTTTAACTGCTGCCTTACAAATTTTAGATGTGGTCTGTACTACTTACAATATTTTTTTTATATTTTAGATAGGGCTGCTGTACTTAAGAGTTTTCCCAAAGGGAAAAAAATTATCACTCCATTTTGATTTGGCAAAATGAGATCCCTGAACTGGGTCATGGAATGAACCACAAACCAATCTGGTGTTTTTTTTTTTGCTTCATAGTCCATTTTGTGTCCATTTCTACACTCCACCCATCTGAAGAGGTGTGTTTAGAGCAGGGGTGCCCAAACTTTTTGTAAGGAGGGCCAGATTTGGTGGCTGAGAATGTGTCAGGGGCTGTTTGCTCCCCGACCCTGCCACCCCACTGCAAGCCCCACCCACTGACCCATAAGCCCCACCCACTGACCCCTTGCAACCCCACTCGCAGGAAGGAAGGCGGGGACCAAGGGAGGGAGGGAGAAAGGTGGAAACCAAGAGAGGAAGGAAGGAAGGGAGGGAACAAAGAAGGGAGGGAGGGAGGTGGGGACCAAGGGAGGGAGGAAAGAAGGAAGGTGGGGACCAAAGGAAGCACCAGGGAGCCATGGCCACAGGTTGCCCCTTGGAAGAGGCGATCTGTACAACCTTGCACCCCCCAAGCTCCCCAGCAGTGGCGACGGCTCGCCTGCCAGCCCATCCCAAACCTCCTTGGCAGTGGCAGAGGCCCGCTGGCCTGCCCACCCCCACACTTTCCCCTTCAGTGCCGGTGGCAGCAGACCACCCATCTGCCCAGCCGCCCAAGCTTCCCAGCGGTGTCAGTGTTGGCAGAAGATATATTTTTTTAAAAAAATTGTGTGAAGGAGGGGGAGGGAGGGGTGGGGTGGGCCAGCCAGCCGCGGGCTACTCAAAATGGCTTGACGGGCCAGATTTGGCCCCTGGGCCGGACTTTGGGCAGGCCTGGTTTAGAGACACGAAAACCCATAACAAATAAAAACTAGTTAGTCTTATCAATTCTACGTGATATCTGGTTTTTCTCTTTCTAGGAAAGGCTGTCAGCCTTTCCTTTTATGGTATATTGAATACCTGGAACAGCTTTCCAATGATTAGACTTCATGAAATTCTCTATTTAGGAAGAAAACATTAGTTCTGATTATGAGCATTTTACATTTTTGCCCCTTCTAAATATTCTTGGTGATATTTACCTGTGATATTTACATTTTGGGTGGTTGCCACAAAACTGTTTGTCATTTGTCCAAAAACAATAATCAGAAGCGGCTGTCCAGTTCCAGCTATAGCAGCTGCGATCGCCCCTATGATCATTAAAATGATATCTAGTCCATCTGCAAAACTAAACTAGATTAGCAAGGGAGGGAAGAGAAGGAAAATGGAATGAAATTATGGCAGAATAAGAACACACAGAATTAAACATATTCCCTTTGGTTTAAAAGATCTAATCCTCAAGACATTTGGTTGCATACGTGGGCCAAGATTTAAAAAGAATTGAGCTCCATGTATAAATAACAAAGAACAAATTAGGACAGCTTTTGCCAACAATGCACCCTGAAGTACAAGAGAAGTCTCATAATGGGTTTTATAGTTAGACTTCTTTTTCATTCACATTATTTATTCAAGGGTATCTTCTAAAATACTCCAGAGCTTTCACATGTGAACCTTATTTCAATCTCCCTAAGGGACTGGCTAGATAGAATGGCTTGTAACACCCACTATTTCTAGCCAGCATGACCATGTTTGTCGTCGGACATAACTGGAGAGGCTGCATAGTAAAAACTCCAAGACATGTTGGGCAAATGGGAAGTTCTTTGCCATAGTTTTGGTCATACATATATGATTTCTGCCCCTGAATCAATTTTGGAATCCAAATTAGCTTTGTTGATGGGAACCATTTGATGTTGATGGGAAACCTTTCCCCTATAAATTCCAACTGCAATGTTCTTTGTCCACCTTGGATATGCATGATGGCTTAGCCATTTATGCTGGCTGCATTTCTGTCATTGTGGGGGAGGGGAAACAAACAGTTTCTTCTAAAGGACCCAGGAAATGTCTATACATACCTGGATGGGGTGATTCAGGCTCCCTTTCTAATATGACAGGCTGATATTTCCAGAACCATGGCAGCTATTATCATTACTTCTGGTTTTCCTTTTCCAGATTTAAACATGGCAATTAGACATGGGCACGACCAGAAAAAATGATGTTTCGAGTTTTCGTTTGTCGGAACGGGTCCGTTTTGGGTGGTTTCCGTTTGTCGTGAAATTTTTCAAAAATTTGTTGTTTCGTTTGTCGTTTGTCGTTTCCACCGCGATTTAGCGCAATTTGACTTCCAAGAGCATAGGGCGTCCCACAATCAGGGCCAGTGCTAGGTGTTTTTGTGCCCTAGGCGGCGGGCGGGGTGGGGGGCACGGGGGGTGGGGGGAGGTGCAGGCGGGCGGCAGTGGCGGGGGGCCATGGGCCTCCAGCCTCCCTCCTCAATCTCGATCAGATCACACCAGCACCAGCACCCAGCCCTCCTCCCTCAACCACATCCATACACCCGACTGCGATTTCTGGAAGGTGCCTCGGCTTTTTATGCCCTCTGAGACATCCAGAAATGTCAGTCAAAAACCTGGCGATGCCATTGGTGGAATGGTTCAAAAAAATTGCAAGGTCCCATCCCATGCCCAGCCCAAATGGGCAGGTCTAAAATAAAATAAAATAATAAAATAAAATAAAATAAAATAAAATAAAATCAATACGACGTTTTATTGCTATAAAAAAGCCACTGCTGCTACTATTAAAATTCAGGCATTTAAAATAAATAAAATTCACATGTTTCTGTGGTGATTTGGTGTGTTTTTTTGACCACGATTTCAAAAGAAAAATTGCGGTTGCCATTTTGGATCCCCCCCACCGCATGGCATGGCGAGACGACGAGGATGACCCCCCTAGCCTGGTACAAGCAGCCCAGGACAGGAGAAGAGGGGGGGAAAGGCCGGGGACCCCACAGAAACCACCCCTCTGGTAGGTGGCAAAGCCTCAGGCAGGCATATTTTCGCCTGCTTTTTTGGCCGGGAGTTGGGTTTTTTTAAAAAAATTTAAAACTTTTTCTATGCTTCGCATTGTGTGATCGCCGTGATGCCACAAACGGAAAAGAAAAACCCGACCAATTTTTTCTTTTTTCGGTTCGAGTTCGAGTTCTGACGGCTTAATTATCGTTTCCGTTTCCGTTACGTAATGGAAACAATAACCAAAAATAGAAACGACAATTTCGCCGAGTCGTGCCCATGTCTAATGGCAATATATTATCATGGCAGAAAAGTTTAGAGCTCTTTGGGATTCATTACAAAATTGTATTTTTTAATTTTGTAATTACAAAATTTATGTATTTTTGGAATTACAACATTTATGCATTTGTGGAACAACCTCAGTACATAGGAACACCTTCTCATTATTCCTTCCCTCCTCCCCACTGGGGTTTGTGAAAGGTGGTCTGTTTCCCAGAACTATTTCTTAATTAATGTGCATGATGGCAAAAAGAAGTATTTACTCTCCCCTAGATGACAAAGAAAAAGCAAGCCAGTAAGTTACACACTTACCAGCTCAAAAAACCCAACCATTGCTTTGTTTTTTCCCTCTGGTTTTCCATTTTTCTTTCTAAAAGGAGGCAATCAGAAAAGCAAATTAACTGAGGTCATATGAGGCAGATCAGAAATACTGAAGTGCTTAAGAAAATCCTACTTTTTCTTGTTCTTCTTTAAATGACCATTTGGTACAGCTGTTTCATCCGGTTGGAAAGCAGCATTGTCATAGCAATGGGTTGAAAGCTCTACTGACAGAAAATGAGGCTTGAATTAACACATCATGCTTTGTATCCATCCCCAAATGCAAAAGTAGCTTCTTGTGCTGAAGTCATTCAAGTCAACCTAGCCTCTTCACAATACATACAAATGTGCAGACAACTCTACAATGCAACGAAGCACAAAGACAATGAAAGCAAAAGTGTGCATATTTTTATCTGTTAGCAACTATGCTCAATAATATAATGTAGACAAATTATAGCTCACTTCAGATAGAGGTTTATTACAAATCTTTTGTAAAAATATGATTTCATACCTGCAAGCATAAAAAGAAAGTTAGACCCATGTACTGGTGTCACCTGCTCCAAGCTGTGACACCCTTCATAAACCCAGAGACCACATAATTAGCATAGGGCCCATCTGATATCAAGAGATACAATGCATATTCAAGCACATTCTAACACTATTGTAGCTTTGCAACTAGATAGAAGTAGGGGAAAGGTCAAGGACACAAACAACTACTTTGGCTTTCCAAAAGCAAATGGCACCTTATCAGAATTACTTTCTACAGAAGGGTGTGTGTGTGTTTCTTTTCTTAAAGCTCTGCTTTAGAGGAAATGGTAGAAGAGGGGAATCAAGTGCCTTCCTGAATGGAATAAGTATTTCGCTTCTTACTACAGTAGGATCCCCATATCCACTGATTCATTATCCACTGATTCAGTATCCATGGTTGGCAGAAGAAAAAATAAATAAATAATTCAGCCGTCACAAAGCAAGTTACTGTCACAAAGAGCAGCTGTAAAGAAAGTTACTGTCATAAAACGGCAGCTGTAAAGCAAGCTACTGTCACAAACAGCAGCTGTAATGCAAGCTACTGTTGCAAAACAGCAGCTGTAAAGCAAGTTACTATCACAAAACATCAGTTTTGAGGACATTTTGGTGTTCTCTCTTATCCACGGTTTTCATTATCCATGGGAAGGTTTGGAACCAATCCCCAGCGGATACTGGGGTCCTACTGTATAAACAAAACTTCTGCAAAATGTTTGAAGCATGGTTTTCAACAATCCTATATGAGAACATGTGCAAAAGCTATATACAGATGATTCTCCATTTAATATTGTTCCCATGAAAAACATCCCAGATTTCAATGGTGAGCTTAGACCCTAACAAGCTTCATACCTATCCCACTTCTAAAAAGAACAAGAAAAAAGAACAAGAGTAATGTCTGTGAATATTCTCATATTAGACAGAGTAGAAAAGTGGTGTGGAAGAGGAGTCAGGGAAGCCATTAATGTGTGTCCTTAAAATCCCTCTCTCAACAGGGGTGGGAGACGTAGGCACAATCTGTCTCTCATTCATCATATGTCTCTTTTCATCAATCCCTAGCACTTCACACCTGCACCAGGAAGGTAGTGGCCAATGGCCCATATTTAATGGGTGTTGGGAAGGGTTACATAGGTGGGACTTTCACACATCCCAGTTCATTGTATATCTAGTAAGCCTGTTCAGGTTATTGTACATCTGGCAAGCCTATTCATGCTATTATCCACCTAATGAGCCTATTCAGGCCATTGTCCACCTAACGAGCCTATTCAGGCCATGGTAGTGTGAAACCAACAGCCTTTTCACACGACCCCTAAGATCCGCTGGCCACTTAAATTCGGACCAGAGATCTTAGGGGTTTGTCGCTGTTCCTGTGTTCCCACCCCCTCCGCACTCCTGGCTGCTGTCTGCGTGAGGGGAGGGAGAAAAAAAGGAAGAAAAGAATGCCGCTCACCTCCGTTCTGCTGTCTCGCTTTGTTCCCGGCTCTGCATTCAGATCTCTTAAAGGGGCGGGGGCAAAAAAACAACAAACAGAAGCGAGGAGAGCCCAGCACTCACTAGTACATTACATCCGCATCAGGAATTTTCACCCCCGGAAAGCAGGTACTTGAAAAGTGCGCTGGGACGCACTTAGGTGTGCGTGGTCGCACTTAATTTTTTGTAAACTCCGGAGCTGGTGGGGAAACAATTTTAAGCTCCGGATCTGGGAGCCATTTGCCGCAGAGTTTAGGGGTCATGTGAAAAGGCCCCAAGGTGAACTATAAATTGGAAACCTCCCAGCAAAATTGCGCAGAGTGATGAAGCTACTTGGATGAGTAGTGAAACGTTTCAATCTCACAAGAAAAGAAGTCCTGTTGCCATGACTCAACTTCTGGATAACAAGAGTAATGTGCATGAATGTGAATCTTCCCATGACATGCATTGTGATGCTGAGACACTAGAATGCCCATACTTTGTACAGTGTATTTTAATGAATATGTAATATATACTTATCTTGATCATTCCTATGACCATGTTCTCATGGAGAGAAAAAATAAAAAAGAGAGCCAGACAGCTGTGCTGACTCCTAAAGAACGCTCTTTTTGCATGATACATATTCTTCTATAGGTCTTCCATAAAGGTGCTGATGTTTCTTCCTCCTGTTCCTCCTCCTCCCTCTTCTACTAGATGTTAAATGTCATACCTATTGACTTGGGATGTGGAAGTTCTTCTCTCTGATGTTGTTACACATCCAGACCTATCTCTTTCAACCAGCAGGTTCTTCTCCATCTAGTACTCCCCCCACCCCCTCGCTACCACTTATTTTACCTTGGGTAATCAGCCACAGCAAACTCTACTTTTGCTACTCCTTATATGGTCAAATCAATGGGTTTGCATTGCCTTCCAAGACAAAATCCCTTGTATTGTTCTATGGAAAGTTCACACTATTGATGTTTACTTGGGACCATCTGTCCCCTACCCAGCTACTGTGAGGACTGCAGTGAAGCTGAGAGGAACAGGGAAGCACGAGGGGGTGAGGAGCAGGTGATGGTGTCATCCTGGGATGAATCATGCATAGCAAAAAACCATGATAGCAACAGTGACTACTAGATGCAATTTCTCAGCTATCAAGCAAAATTAGGGCAGCTTCCTGTGTTGGAAGCTTCCAATGTTCCATCATAATAAACATTCCTACACAAAAGCACCCAAATGAAAGAGCAACACCTAATATTTAGATATAAAATAATGCATTTTTATATGATAATAATAAAACAATTTTTAAATGGCACAATGTACCTGGTCCAGGTTGTTCATTCACGGTGTAGCTTTTCAAATGACCTTTCATCATTCTGTTCTATGGTACCATTAGGGAAGAAGTGCAAATAATATTTACCAAAAAAAAAAAAAAACCTGCATGAAAAGAGAAAAGAAAGGGTTATTCAGAAAAGATTTTGATCTATTTTTTTAAAAATTAAATGTGTTCATTTTGATCACATTCATCTTCCCTTATTCATCTCTTTCATGTGATGCCATCTCAGTATTGCTGCTTAACAGTATGGAAACAGTTTACCAGTAAAAAAGAGACACCTAAAGTGGAGCCCTCTAAATGCTACTGGATGCAACTTCCAACAGTCCTAGTTAGCATAGTCAGTGGAGAACATAAGGAGCTGCATTTGATCAATTGGTTATTTCCGAATTGAAAAAAAAATGGGTAGAAACTACTAGAGATGGGCACGACTTGAAAAATTTTTTTTCGAGTTGTCGTTAGTCGGGCCGGTTCCGTTTCGGCTCATTTCCGTTTTTCACGAAAATTTGCAAAAATTAGTCGGTTCGTTTTTTCATTTTTTCATTTTCGTCTGTACTGGGTTTTTTGACCCGCTTATAAAGGGAAAGTGGGCTCCTGGAGGCACCCGTGGGTGCCTCCTATCCTCCCACTAGAAAGGGGAAGCAGGCTCCAAGAGACCCCTCTACATGGGGGTCTCCCCTCTTCACCTGCTGCTGCTGCAAAATGGTATGCAATAGCCATATGGATATTGCACACCAGTTGTGCAGACAGTGAGACCAGTGAGAGTGATAGCGTCATGCCTTCCCTGCACAAAGCTCTCGCACCGCCATGTCTCACACAGAAGGGAATTGTACTTGCTGCGTGTAGTGCAATGCAAGCAAGTAGATCTGGCTTAGGGTTAAGGTGGGTTAGTGCAAGGGCTAGGGTTAGGCTAGTGACGGGTAAGGTTACGGTGGGCTAGTGGGTTGCACCTCTGGGTGCCTCTCTGACCCACTAAGAAGACAGTCTGTGACCTATGGGTAAGGAAGGAGTCAAGGGTTAGGGTTAGGGTTCGGGGGCTAGGGCAGGTTTTAGGGGGCTTTTTGGCACATCCCAGAAGTCTCCGTGGCCAAGTGGCCATGCGATTGGTGGGATGGCTCCAAAAATTTGCATGGCCGTCCACTCCCACATGGCTGGCCACTCGGCCAGCCCATCATTGTGCAGGTGTAAAAAATAAATAAAATAAAATAAAATCAATGGAGGACAGAGGAGGAGAGGAGAGACATTTTGTTGCAAGAAAAAACCCACCGCTACTGTGAAAAATCTGGCAGTTTATAAATTTTTGCGTGTTTCTTTCTGTTGTGCTTGTGTGTTTTTGGACCACGATTTCAAAAACAATATTGCGATCGCCGCCCCATTTTGGATCCCCCGCCCGCACTGCATGGCATGGCGACTCGAGTCTGGCTGCCCAGGATGGGGGGGAGGCGGGACCCCCCCTCCAGAAACCACCCCTCCGGTAGGTGCCCTGCGCCCTTAGTCAAGCAGGCATTTTTCCGCCTGCTTTTTTGGCCCGGGAATGGGTGGGGGGAGAGTTTAAAAGTTTTTTCCTGTGCCGTCTGTGCCACTTGCTTGTGCTTTAATTGCGGCGGCTGGCGGCGAGACTGGGCTTTTTGCTGGCTGTGAGCCTGCGGTGAGTCCCACCAGAGCAGCCCAGGACGGGGGATGGGGGGGGAGGCCGGGGACCTCCAGAAACAACCCCTCTGGTAGGTGCCCTGAGGCACGGCAGGCATTTTTCCGCCTGCTTTTTGGCCGGGAACCGGGTTTTTTTAACTTTTAAAAACTTTTTTTCTGTGCCGCGTGGCATCGCTCGATCATGCGATGCAAGGAACAAGCACGGCAAATCAGACCAAAATTGTTCGTTCGTCGGTTCGAGCTTGAAGTCTGGCGGAGTAATTCCCGTTACCGTTTCCGTAGAGTAACGGAACCGAGTAATGGAAACAGAAACGGGAATACCGCTAAGTCGTGCCCATCTCTAGAAACTACACATGACAGAGAGGGCGAAAGCCCAAATGAAAGCAGCATAAAACTGCAATAAGAGCAATAAAATTAGCTTGAGACTACACCCAATGTCTGGTGCCCAAAAGTCAACAAAGTTGGCATCATATGAGCATCTCAGGGGTGAGTGAGTATTCTGCAACCTATTCTACGATCTATTAGCGAGAAGACCTTGCAGATGACTACCACCCTTGCTCTCTTTTGCTGATGGCAACTGAACTTGAAATGGAGTCTATAATAAAGATTTTAAATGAATTGGTGCATAGAGTTTTGTGAATTAAAACAGGGAACAAAATGGAAGGCAGTGCTGAACTGCCAGACTCTTTCTATGCAGCAAGATCAAGTTTAAAAATCCAGCTGCATATTCTAAAGCAGCCATTCTCATTGGGGCCATATGCCCCCCTGGAGACCTTGTCACATTTGAAAGCAGCCACAGATGGGAAACAATTATTTACATATCATCTTATAATATCATCTGACATACAATCCTGATACAGACTATATTTATTTTATTTTATTCATTTATTTTTATAGTATTTTTACCCCACCTTTCTCCTGGGAAAAGGACCCAAGGTGGCTTACAGTAATGAGGGACAATATACAGTCCAGTACAAATAAGACATATTCAAGTTTGAGAACAGGGAATTGAGGGACATCTTACATCATTAAAAGACAACATTAAAGCTACAAGAGAATGCGAGCAAAAATTCCATGGAAAAGTTATGAGGGATGGAAACTAACATTGAAAACATAGTGTCAGTGCAATCACACAAGGTTATAAGTGGTTATAAACACAAAATCTGTGTAGCTACATATGGTAGATTCATATAAAAGTCATATAATAGGCAGTCCATCATTCAGGGAAACCTTGCCTGAAGAGAAAGGTCTTAGCCTGTTTCCAGAAAGTCAGCAGAGATGGGGCAGTCCTGGCCTCTAGTGGGAGGGAGTTCTAGAGTCTGGGCGCAACAACCGAGAAGGCCTTTCATGTGTTCCCCCATGATACAGTATATATTTCTTTCACAATGTGTTTATGGCCGTAGTTGAAATAGAGTTGAGAACAGTTATTCTAAAGCAACCAGCATTTATTTATTTATTTATTTATTTATTTATTTATTTATTTTTAGAGCTTATATACCGCCCATCTTCCAAAAGGAACTCCTGGCGGTTTACAACAGAAATAAACAATAAGTTAAATACAAGAGCATTAAAATAATAAGATCAATATAGACACATAAATAAAAAAATGACAAGGGGACAAGTGGCGGGCAAAAAAATAAATAAAAAAATAAAAATTAACAAAAATTAACAGTCACAATACACCTCCCAAAAAGCAAGGTCTTTAAAGCTTTTTTTTGAAGGCTGGCAGGGACTGTGCAAGGTGCAACTCACTCGGGAGGTGATTCCATAGTGTGGGAGCAGCCACAGAGAAAGCTCGGCTACAGGTGGATGTTTTCCGAGCCTCCCTGGCTAGTCCAAAGTGACAGGATACAATCCAGCTTACATGGAAGAAGATGCATGTCTTTGCATTGGAATGGGAGGAGGAACAAAGAACTTTTGTAGATTGTCCTTTACCTGTGCTGACAATGTTCCTCCTCCATTAGCTATAGACGTTCTTGGACTACAATGTCCAGAAGTCTTAGCCACTAGTTGTTCTGGGCAGGACTTCTGAGAGCTGTAGTCCAAGAACACATGGGGACCCTAAGGTTGGGAATCACTGACATTCCCTAGGTTTGCTGATGTCACTTCTCTGTCACTTGGGAGAAGACAGAGGAAACAGCATACTTTTGTTCTCAAAACACAAAGGGCAGCCATGATTGTTCATATCTTTACCTTAGTTGGCTAGATGTTGGGTTGCTGTTATCTTTCCTATCTCAATGTTTTTCTCAGTCTAACATATACAGCATTAGAATCTACATTTTCTCAGAATAAGTATACATGTGAATTCTTTCCAGAGGAGAAGAGTGCTCTGTTCTCCACTGCAATATTTAGAAGATGACATGATTTAGAACACCTGGATTGGGAGTTCTATTCCCCACCAGGCCTCCCAGGAGAACAGCCAGCCTCTATAACATTGGGCAAAATGGTGTAGGCCTCGTTGTTGTTGTTTTGTTACATTTGTGACTGACCCTTCATGACCCCACGTCCATGGAGTTTTTCTTGGCAGGAATACTGGAGTGGCTTGCCAGTTCCTACTCCAGGTGCCTACAGCACCTGGTATTCCCTGGTGGTCACCCATCCATGTACTAGCCAGGCCTGACCCTGCAGAGCTTCAGAAATTAGGTTAGATCAGATGTGTTTAAAAGGAACAGATAAACCACTTTTGTGTACTTAGCTGCAGTTTGCTCTGCTAGCGAGTCCCACATACAATACATTGCAGCAAAGAATTATGGACATCAACAACTGTTAGTGGAGAGGGAAGGAACTCTTCTCTTTATACATATGAAAGTGTTGAAAGGGTCACCACCACAAATAATATCAAATACATGGCACATTGTTGCTGTCGTTGAAAACCAAGACACCATAGACCACAACTGCCTTTGGGGCAGAACTCATGTTTGTTGTCAGTACTACCTCTTTGAACTAAATAAACATGCAGAAAAAGAAGCAGTGGTTTGGGTTTATTCCCAATTCCTATCCCCCAATTGGTGCAGAAGTTGACTCTGGTGTCAAAATATATTCAAACAAATTTAAAGGAGATCTGGAATTGACCAAAAGCTGGATCATCCAAGGAAAAGAACTATCTTATCAAACAAATTTAAAGGAGATCTGAATTCATCAAAAGCTGGATCATCCAAGGACAGTTTGTTAAGAACTATCTTATCAAACTTACATTCCATTAAGTTGCTTCTTCAAACACTACAGAATACCAGTTGATGATGGCCTCAGCCCTAAACCTCAGTAAAACCTTAGATTGGTATCTAAGCAAAGTCAGTGGTGAAGAATCTAGTCCTTTTGTCTGAAAACAAATAACAAAGTTCTAATCAACCACAGCAATTTCTCCTTCCCAGTCAATAGTGATGCTGCATTGTCAAGAACCCAGGAAAAGGCAGCTCCCAGAAGCTCCCTATATTTAGGTCTTGGGAATGCAAGACATGTCAGCCTCTTTCATCACTGGTTGGCAACTGCCTTCTACCTGCCACTGGAGATGGTTGGTGACCACTAGGATTGGTAATGCTGAAGGGTCAATGAAAGGGAAGCCGATGAGAACAATAGGTAGAGCCAACTAATTCTCCCCCCCCCCTTCTCCTCCACTTCAACAGAATAACTCCTTAGCATTCACCATGAACTGATGTGAAGAATGTACATTAGTTCAACAGGCTTCACATTTTGTACTCATTTTTTCTGTCATGGAAAATTACCACCTCCATGTCCCTCCTAGCCACCAGGATCTACTTCTCCCGATGCACTAATTTCCAGTGTATGGAAATTGGTCCCAGGACCTCCAGACTTAATGGTTTTTTTATTTTTTTGTTTTTTGGCTGAGCTATGACAACAACTTCTTTTGCTGAGAAAATAACCAGAGGCAGGGATAGCTTTCACCAGGACAACCCCTTTTCCACTGGGGTAGCCCTCCCACTCTCATATCCCCTCTTGTCTGATTAAGCAAGGTACTTGCTATTCCCTCAACACTTTGGTCTCCATTGACAGTTTTAAGAAAGGATTGGACAAGTTCATGGAGAACAAAGGTATCAATGGCATTGGCTATCATTATGGATGCCTAAGGACAACCTCTGGGTTGGGGAGCTAGGCAGGATATCTCTCAATGCCATTTGTAGGGAATCATAAGCAGGTGAAGACATCTGCTTGGGAATACCCTGAAGCACGTGGTGAGCCACTGTGTGAGACAGAATGCAGGACTGGATGGGCTGTGGCTCAACATAAGGCTGTTCTTATGTTCTCTCAAGATAAAAATCAATAACATGTTAAAACTGAAGTGATAAGATCCTACATCTGGTGTAGCTCAGTGTGGGCTGGAGTAACAAGTGCCAAGAGTTCAAATCCCTAGTATTTTTCCTGGGAGAGGGGCCAACACAGGTCACCCACACTGTGAATGACTAGTGGAGCTAAGCACCTTAATTTTGTAGGGCGTCAATATTATAATTCATTTACAATATCATTTATATTCTGGTGATAACATCACTTGCCCCAAACTGTCTTGCAAATTCATTCTTCTGTGTCGTGTTTCTCATTTATGAGGGATCCAAAGGCTTATTTCAGGGTGTAACTAAACAGGGGGGGGGGTAGAGTAGGGATTAAACTTTGAACTGAGATCTAGTTTTGCAAAGTGGCTCCTTGCTTCTTTCCATGAGTGAAATCATTGTATTTACCCAATGGCTAGTAAGTTATTCAAAAAAGAAAGATGATATGACTACACTGCCTAAAAAAAAATCTGAGTGTTGTCTCAGAGTATCGTCATCTCAGTTCCTGTCATATGCTGTTTGAGCCCTTTTCTCTATCCTCAAAGGACAGCCTGAGCTAAATTGGGTTGATTCAGAGAACCACACCATTCTTTTTATTTAAAAAATAAATCAATCAAAAAGGGGAACAGCTCAGATAATAAGCATAATGGCTGATTTCCCCACAAGAGAGAATTCTGCAACATCTCAAACATGTCACCAAGATGCCAATACAGGAAAGACCCAAGATATAAAATAGAACACAGCCATTCACACAACTAGCAATGGGCAAGAAAAACAGCAGAATGTCAAGTGATTTAACATTAAGAACCTCTTCATATGGCAGTCACTCCCGAAAAAGAGTTAATAGCAATGTGAATCAGACAATCTTATTTCGTCTTAAGAAAAGGTCATCTGACTATCAGAGTAATGTCTAAGGTTTTTTTTTTCATTGTTGGAATAATTCCAGGCAACATTACACTGGTTCTATGTTCCATAAGCATAAAATGAAATCCAAACTGTATTCCCAAAGGCTTTCACAGCTGGGATCTTATAACTTGTGAGTTTTTTGGGCTGTTTGGCTGTGTTCTGGAAACATAGCCAAACAGCCTGAAAAACTCATAACAGCTATGAAATCCAAACTATTGAAAACTTTCTGAGAATCCAACTCAGTCACAGTTCATCAAAGAACGGGTTGCACCTATGGAATTTTCAGCAAGCACACTTCCATCAAGTTTGTGACTGGGCACATCAATATGAACCTGACGCCCCGGAAGAACCTTAATCCCCAGACTCATACATGAGAAGAGAGGAAACCCTACGCTGTCCCTTACCTTAAACTTACAGACCACTCTGCTGGGTCATGGGTAGTAGTAATGCAACAATTTCACATTATTCACAATGATCTTGAAGGTACTGGGAAATAGCTGCCAAGATGCCCTAAGAACATCTGATCTCGCCTGATTACGGAAGCTAAGTAGGGTCAGCCCTGGTTAGTACTTGGATGGGAGACCACCAGGGAATATCAGGTGCTAGAGGCGCCTGGAGTAGGAACTGGCAAGCCACTCCTGCCAAGAAAACTCCATGAACATGGTGTCAGGAAGAGTTGGTCACAACTGTAAGGACACAACACCCACCCACCTCTTTCCAATGCAGAGTTCAAACCTATGCTATGACCCTGTACCTCGTTACATGGGAGGGAACCCCATTAAACTCAGTAGCGCCTACTTCTTCTGAGTAGATACAAGCAGTCAGGCTTTTGAGGAAGCCCCGCTAAAAACTCAGTATCAATTCTTTCCGAGCGGATACAAAAACATCTTCCCTGCAAACGGACATAAAAGGCTTCTATAGTCCCGATAAGTTTTGTCAGAGAACAAATCCCGCGCTGAATTTATCAGGAAGGCTTCGTTAAGAAGACGCAGGCAAGGCATCGCGCCGCTCCGGTACCTTTAAAAGCGTGGAGAAAAGGGGATTTTAACAGGCAGTTTGACAAGCTCCTGCTGAAAAGTCCTCCCCGCAGGAGGGAAAAAAACTTAAAAAGCCAGTAGCCGCCGTCCTCTTCCGCACCTGGGTACCCTCTTATCAATGATGCTTCTTCCTCAGCGCAATTCAGTTCTGGCGATCCTTACCTGTACCCTGCTGCCGAACGACTCTCCGCGGTCGTCTGGCGGCGCTCAAGCCGCCCGCGGTTTTTCAGCAGCCGCGGAAAAAAGCTGGCGAGTGCCTTTTCAAGCGTCACCTCGTTTACCTCCGCTGATGGGAGGGCTCCGAGCAGCTATTTTTTTTTTTTTTTATAAAAAGACACACCCTCTGAGAGACAGGTCACATCCTTCCCCAAAGCGTCGGGTTTCAGGAGTAGACAAAATGAAGCCAAGTCCAACGGTAGAAAGCTGTTTTAGCAGTCCTTAAACAGAAGGGAAGAGTCTGCTCAAAGGGGCTTTATTTAAGAAAAAAAAAAGCATTTTTTTTAACTGTCAAGAAAGGCAAGTGGAGGATTGAGAGATATTCAGGAACAACTGAGCCCTACAGCAACTGTTTTTGTTTATTTTGGGTTTTTTTTTTTTTAAAAAAATATGAAATGTACTTGACAAAACTCCTGGAGGCAGTGGAGGATAGGAAGACCTGGTGAGCTCTGGTCCATGGGGTCACGAAGAGTCGGACACAACTGAATGACTGAACAACAAAAAATTTGGTTTGGGCCAACACAGCTATAAATAAGTCTGTGCTTCAGGGACTGTGGTGGCTGTTTTTCACCTTTAGTATGACTCTGTCTACTGAGAAAATTCAGAACAGAGGGTGCCATTGCCCTCCCACCTGGATGGTGGTCTGTGAACACAGTTCTGGAGGAAAGGGCTTTTAAGCTGATCAAATGCAGCACTTCTTTGCTTTTCTTATTTCTATTTTGGACCAGACAGAACAGCTTAAAAATCTGATAGTTATCTAGGAAGAAACGGACAACAGTTGTGTATGTGGTGGCATCATTCTGCAAGAATAAATAGTCAGGTTACAGGCATCCAGGAAAGGAGCAACGGGGAAAAGAGGAAAATGAAAGATGAGCTGGACTGATGCCCTAAAGCAGTAGTTTCCAACATTGGCTAACTTAGGTGTTCTTGGACTGCAACTCATAGAAAGTGGTGAAGGCTTCTGGGAGTTACAGTCCAGGAACACCAGGGTTACCCAAGGATAGAAACCATTGTTCTAAATCTAAAGGAAGCCACAGGCTTGAGTTTGCAAGAGATGAGTAGAGGCATTGGGGACAACATATTTTGGAGGTTGCTCATTCTTAGTTCGAGATGCCTAGATGCCCTAAGCACATCCGATCTCGCCTGATTTCGGAAGCTAAGCAGGGTCGGCCCTGGCTAGTACTTGATGGGAGACCACCAGGGAATACCAGGTGCTGTAGGCGCCTGGAGTAGGAACTGGCAAGCCACTCCAGTATTCCCATCAAGAAAACTCCATAGACATGGAGTCACTAAGAGTCGGTCACGACGGTAACGATACAACACACATTCTTAGTTCACCATAAGTCAGCAATAACTTGGTGGCAGATATCAAAATCTTAGTTAATACAGTGGTACCTCGCTTAAGTAATTAATGCATTTTGTATTCTGACAAATTTGTAAACCGGGACTTTGGTTTGCCCACAGGAATGCATTGGAAATCAATGAATCCATCCCAGAGGTCATAAAAAAAGTCAGAAAAAGTATTTTATCTGTTCAAAACTCCTTATAAAGTACACTGTAAAGGCATGCACACTTGCACAGCAGAAACACCCCCCACACAATGTAGAACATACAGGCATGGAACTAAACTTAGCTCACCCCCATGCAATGCAATGCAGAATGCCCAGTAAAAGGCATGGAAATGATGAAGCTCAGCTCTCTACCTCAGAGTCCTCTGAGTTGTCCACCAGGCATGTCCAAACTTTGTCCCTCCAGATGCTTTGGACCACAACTCCCACATTCTTTTGTCATTGGCAGTCTAAGCTTAGAATTCTGGGCATTGTGGTCCAAAACATCAGGAGGGCCAAAGTTTGGACATGCCTACGCGGTGATATCCAATTTTAGTTTTTGTAGTTAGTTAGCCCAAAAAGGAGTGGGGAAGCATTGGTTTTAAAGGGTGACCAGGGCACACTTCCAGCATTCTTTTCTTTTCTCTTCCCCTCCCCATGGAGGTTTTTTTTTTTTTTTTTGTAACCCAGAAACTATGTAACCCGGGGCGTTTGTAACCCCGGGTACCACCATACAAGGTTGCTGCAGGAGACTCTGAGAAGCTTTCCCATCTTTTCTTCTCTTGGGCATTTTTGGACAAGAGGAGAGAACCATGTGGGAAATGTGGAAAAACCAGAGGTGGAAGATGTTTCCTAAGAGGTAGCCATCCTAGCCTGTTCCAAAGGGAAGATGTGATTCAGACATCTCACTTCCCACCTCAACCTTCATGAAATGGTGTAAACTGGACAGGTGGCATAAAACTGGTACAATAAAAGCCTGGTCTGGAACCACCCAAGAATTATTCCAGCATTCAAACAGATTTCTATATGTAGCCAAGAAGATACAGCCATGGTGGAGGCAGTTTTCTGCATTTCCCTGTAATTATTGCCAGCTTCCCTGAAGTAATTTACATCTTTTTATATGACTGAAGCTCTAGGCCTGCTGTTTGAGGTGAACTATTAGAAATGGATGGGAGTTGTTTTCCTTGAAAACCAGTATTAGCAGTGCCAGGAAAAGGCCCTCATTATTCATAACAATGCTTTGGTATGAATACTTAGAGAACAACTGAGTTGCCAAACTATCAGAGCCTAAGATGTGGCACATAATAGAGCTGCAATGAAACACCACAAATTAATGAACTTCTGGCTGTAATTATTTCCCCTTTGATGTGGAACTATGTCTCAGGGAGTTCTGTTAGACTTGCTTTTGTGCAGAACTGATAGGGTTGCACTGCCAGAAGCCCCTGTTTCTTCCAAATTGAACATAACATTTCCTCCTTTAAATTCATAGTTTGTTAAATTATTTTGAAATGTAGATACCTCGCAACACAAACCTGTGCATGTTTACCGAGAAACAGAGCTGGCCCTGGCATTAGGTACAGTGAGGCAGGTATCTATAGTGACAGGGTACTGGCAATTGGGGCTGGGGGGAATCACATTTCTCACCCCACCTCTGCTACCCAGTTTAGACTGAGTCTGCTTCATCCATTCATGTTGCCAGAGGAGGAAGAGATGGCAACAATACAAACATGGCACCGGCAGCCCCCTTTGAATCTCTGGCTCTGAGGAGGCCCTTGGAGTCAATACATTACAGAGATGCTGTGCAGCATCTCCCACCTTCCATCATAGACAGTCTTGCAGATATCTGTGGAAAAAAAGCTAGCTTTAGGTGGTGCTGCCCCAGTTTCTGTCACCAGTAACACCAGCATTAACTCCTCCTGCTGTTGTGGCATCCACAATGTCCACCAACAGCATTTTCTTGTTGGATGCATGTGGGGATGAAGGAAGCATGCTGCATGTGGAGGTGGTTAGGCAGGTAGATGGATGGTAGTGGTACCCCACATGATGAAGGCTCTGCCCCACTTACCACCCCTCCCCAGAAGTACATCCAACTGTTCTGACTTATTTACCAAAAGGTGAATGAGTTACTTTTGCAAACAATGAGTAGGAGCGGCTGCATATGGTATATATCTTAGGTTTATAGCTCTTGAAGAAGAATACACAGTCCAAAATGCTTCAGCACATCAAATATTAAAGTAATAGTCACCCTTCTAACATTAGACATCCCCCCACACTTATTATTCTGTAAGCTGGACATGCCAGTTGTTCCATACAATTCCCTACCTCCTCCCAATAGCAGTTTTAAAACATACTCTGTTAGCATAGGAGCCGTTCCAGGAGAAATGATTCCTATGGGGCTTAGGATATGTGTAGCTTTTCATAGGTTGTTGGAATACAAATCCCATCATTCTTTACAATTGTTTACATGGATAGCAAGGGCTGACGGGAACTGCAGTCCAACAGTATGTCTCCCTATACATAGACATATTTTATTGTATTTATGTTTGATTTTGATCTTTGGTTTTCACATTTTTTGTTTTATGTAAACCGCCCAGAGGTCCCTCTGGGAAACTGGTGCAGTATGCAAATATAAAAATAAATAAATAAATAACTACATGGTTCCCACCTCTGTTTTAAAGGCTTTCTATAAGTCACCCCACCACACTCATTTGAAAGAACTAGATTCCTCATAAACCTGGCTCCTAAGCAGATGGTGATTCACACTACATAGGGTATGAACATATAGTTAAAACTGGAGGTATACAAAAGTAGAATATACATGTATCACAAAGATAAGATCGATTGATCTGTCTCATGCATTTCTATACTGCCTGACAGTGACATGTATTACTGCAAGTGTTTTGTAACACTTTAAACCAAACTCCTCCCCCTACCTAAATCCCAACACAACTCATAACAACAAATATAACGTAAAATTAAATAATGAGAACCTAAATAACCACAAAACACTAAAGATGGTGGTAAAGACAGAGGAGACCAGGTTCCACACACACACCAGAAAAGGATGTTATTAAATGTTTTTAAAAATAAAGCTCTGTCTTGATCATCCTTTTATATAAATGGGATTGATGGATCTCAGGAAGAACCCTATTCCACAATGATGGGGCCACACCTCAGAAGGCTCTATTCCTGGTAGCAGTCTTCCCAGCCTCCCTAAGTATAGCTACCCACAATAACAAGGCTTGAGAAGACTAGGTAGGATGAGCAGAAGTTCTTGGGGACCAGGTTTTCCCCCTACAAAAGTAATGAAGCCCCAAACTGTGAAAGGCTTTTACAGGGTTGCCAGAATCTTTGATCTGGCTCAGAGAGGAAGCCAATGCAGGCCAGCTAAAACTGGAGAAATAGGATTAAACTTCTTTGCACCTGTAATCAGTCTAGCCCTACATTCCTCACCTGCTGCAGTCTCCAAAAAGTCAGCATCAACAGCAGCCCAACACAGAGCATTGCAGTAGTCATTCTACAGGATCACAGTGCATGAGCTGATGTCATTAGGTACCCTTCATCCAAGTAAGGGTGCATTTGGGCAATCGGGCTAAGCTAGCTGAATGCTGACCTAGACACAGCAGATATCTGTTGTTTCCATGAAAGGGTTGAGTCTAGGATCATCAACAAATTCCAAGCTCAGTCCCAAAGAGGGATTGTAATTCCATCCAGCTCAGGTAGATACCCATCAACCAGCCCAGGTGTGTGTGTGAGAGAGAGGGGGGCAGCTCCAAATAACAGGATCTCTGTCATGTCTGGGTTCAGTATTAGCTTATTGGCCTTAGCTCACTTCAGAAACAAGGCTAGACAACACTCCAGCACCTGTACAGCATCCAATGCAGAGGATGTAAAGAAGAGATAGAGTTGTGTGTTATCAGCATACTGGTGACAGCACAGTCCAAATTTCCATATAATTGTACCTTAGGCTACTTGGAGAACGAAATTACACATTTAAGGCCATACTTCCAAGAAGTCTTGATTGCTACATAAGCAAAGTTTGACTTGACCCCTTCCTGGGCGAATACATGTTCTCAATCTGCTATCTATGAGCTCACAGGGAGTCAATTTTTGGTAGCAATTACAACATTCATTTCCTTCTCTGGCATCATATGCAGTACGATTGTGTAAATTTTCAGGTAGGGGAACTAGTATGGCACAGTGGTTAGAAGTGTGACCCAATACACCAAGGAATGAAACTCATTCGGTAACTTTAGGCAGTCACAGTTTCTCAGAATCACCTGCTTCACAAGGTTGTGAGGAATGAGTGAGAAGGGGGAAGAGAATGTCATTAGGAACTCAAAAGAGGAAAGGCAGATACAAAGCAAAATGGAGCACAGGGAGACAAGGAAATGAATTTGAACCATGTTCTGCATCATCTTAAAATGGAACTTTGGAGACAACTGCAGTTAGTCATCACCCAGATGTTTAGATCATTTCAGGTTGTACTTAGCGGTTCATTCTGTCTTCAGTTTATACCCCTCCCAATTTTTTTCCACAGAATCATAGAACTGTACAGCTGGAAGGGACCCATGGGGGCCACTGAGTCCTTCTCATAATTTTTTAATCATGTCATTAGATGTGCTTTTGTACAATTGTTAGGTAACACTTTTTGCAAATCACTCCTTTTATGGCACAAGTCAACTGAGAATAAGTACTGATATCTGCATCGTTAAATTCTGGCAGAAAAAATATGCAAGGTCATTTATAAACAGAAAGAAATATGAGGATACCTCCAGATTACAAATAATTGAAAAGGAAAATGAAGACAATATTAACTGAAGTAGGACCTCCCTAATAATCATCATCATGTACCATTAAGTCAATTCTGATCCTTTGCAGGGTTTTCCAAGTAGAGAATACTCAGAGAAGTAGTTTACCATTTCCTTCTTCTAGGGGTGACTGTGCAGTTTGCCCATGGCTATGTTGGTTGACTCTTCAAGGCGAAACAGTGGGGAACGTCTGGCTCCACAGCCAGATACCTAAACTGCTGAGTTATCCAGCCAGCTAAAACCTCATTAGCACAAGATTAAACCTGCCTTTACGTCTTCGCCCTTCCTGTTTTCCACAAATAGGGATATGCCAGGTTCCAGAACTGGTGTTTTAATCCTTGCTGCTATTGCTGGACACAAATCCAGTCCCAGGCTTTCTGCTGCCCCCTTGGCCCCATCCTTGTGACGTCACTCTTGGTGTTTGGTTTTTGACCTTCTAAATCTCAGAGAACAAATACTCTTGACATGGCGATTCTATTTAGCAACATGGCATACAGAAATTATGTAGCACTTTCCTCTTCTAATTCTCTGATCCAGAAAATAGAGTATTATCCCCTTTCTCTGAAATAACTGATAAAGACACAGAAGCAAGCAACTTAACAGTATGTAACAAGAAGTAATACCACCTCCAGCTTCTGTCTAACCAATGTGCACATCACTGGTTAGACTTCCCATTGCAAACAGGCAGAGGAATGGATTTACATGGATAAACAACATAAATCAGATGCTGCAATTGTAAGTTAAGGTGTTAGGTTGCTATTCAAAGACCTGGCCAAGTTAGTTTTGGCACTATGAGAGGGGAAATTTGGAGTTATCTGGGTCATATTTAAAAGGCTGTTATCTTCTGTGTGATGCATTTCCCCCACGCTTGCATGGTCCTTCCTTTTCTCTCCTGTGAGAAAGATCCAGGTAGCAGTTCAGATTGCTCCAACTTTGCCCCAGGCTGTGGAAATCTCTCTCTCTCTCTGTTTAACTTTGTAAGTGGCACAGCACTACAGCAATAAAGCAACCTAGCATGGATATTCCATTATATCTGAAATAGCGCTATATCACTTGGGAGAATTTTTTTAAAATTGAGAGAAAAGGAAGATGGACGGCATGATTATTTTGCCAACTATTCTACTGCCATGAGCCACTGAATATGTCACAGAGTTACCATCAAAGAAAATGTCACCCTCAACTCTATTTGGAAGTAAATTAAAGCAACAACACCAACTGGAGAATGGGATAATCAGCAGCACTCCGAATTACAAAAAAATAAGTGCAGCCCTAATGCTGACCAAGATAGGAGGGCCAAGGTAAAAGGACTGGAGCATCCACGGACAATGGCAGTGTGGGAGAGAACACTCTCAGGATGCTGATAGGAAGTTTATTAAAAGTTTATTAAAAGAGCCCAACGCGTTTCGGCCCAAATGGCCTTCTTCAGGGACTTTTTCACTATAGAAAAGGGTAACATTTAAAAGACATAGAGTCAGAGAATTTTATATATGAACAACAAACAGAAGCATTAATTATCAAATGCATGCTTAACACTTGGAATGCTGAAATAGTATGCATAATGGTCAACACTAAGTATAGTGGGGATACTTTGTAAGCTGACTGACTTGCTGTCTCAGACCACTAACTATCTGGCACCCATAGCATTCTAGGCTTTTTTTCAAATATACTGTTCTAAGGAACAATCGTGTAGAACATGGTATGCACATATTTCATATGACTCCAAAGGTGTAGCTTCAAAGGAGGGGTGATATTGACAGGTACATGAACCTTTTAGCTGTTTGTCCCATTGCTTTACATATGAGATAGCATACATATGCTTGCATGTGTGTAGGTGTTATTCACAACTACTTCCAAACATACAGAAACATTTCATATCAAATGCAGAAAAAACTTAGGATGCTGAAACAGTATATATGATGGTCAATATGAAAATCACTAAGTGTTACAGGGATACTTTAAATGCAGTCTGGCCTGCTCCTCATTATTGACACCTCTTCCACTAGCCTGTGCTCAAAGAAAGTCTGGAGACGGTTTAATGTCTTGCTTCTCAGTCTGTTGCTAGCTACAGCTGAAGACTTTTATAATTGCTGGTAAGGTTACCCAGCTGATGTAGCATGCAAGTGAAATCCATTTGTAGCTGTAGCCTTGACCAAAACTTATATTAATGGTAAAAAGTCTATTTCTTCATTTAAACCCATAGGGGATAAGGTGTTTAGCCTAATGATCCAGTCTATTTCTTTTTTTAGAAGGATTTTTTCATTATTTTTCACAGTTTCTATTGCCCAAAATTTAAGATCTTTTTCTGAATGCTTGTATTCTATGAAGTGGTTTACTAAAGGAGTACCTATCCTTTTATGTCTGATGTTGCTAATATGTTCCCCTATCCGTTTTTTTAGGGGTCTGGAAGTCTTTCCTACATATAGTTTAGGGCAAGGACAGCTGATGACATATACGACACCCTGAGTATTGCAGTTTGTGAATTGCATTAAAGTATATTTCCTATTTTGTATGTCTGTAAAATCAGTCATTTTAGTGGTATGTTTACAATAAATACAATGCCCACATGGGTGATGACCAGTAGGTGGCTTTTTGGTCTTGAGAATGTTATCTTTTATCTGATTTTTTTCTTCTTTGAATTCACTCCTGATTAAAAAGTCAGCTAGGTTTTTTGTTCTTTTAAAAGTAATTAAAGGTTTTTCTGAGCACCCAGGTATGTTATTTAGAATGTGCCAATGTGTTCTAATGCTATTTTGTAGTTTGTTGGTGATATGATTATATGTCAACACACAACTAATGTGGTTATGGGTATCTCTCTGTTGACTTAAAAGTAGATCTTTTCTTCTAGAGTTAATTGCTTTATAGAAATTTCTTTCAATGATGTGATTTGGATAGCCTCTATTTGACAATTGTTTTTTTAGAAGATGAGATTCAGATAGAAAATCATCTGTGTTGGTGCAATTTCTTTTGATTCTTAGGAATTGTCCATATGGTAAATTTTCTCTGAGGGATTTTGGATGTGAACTGTCAAATCTGAGGAGAGAGTTGCAGTCTGTAGGTTTTCTATATAGGCTGGTGTTCAATCGTCCAGAGTGTATTTTGATGGTAAGATCTAAGAAGTGGATTTCGGAATGGTTGTATTCTAAATCAAATTTCAGATTAGTGTCTAGAGAATTTATCCATTCAGAAAAGGACTTTATGAGCTTGTCTCCTCCTCTCCAAATAATAAAAATGTCATCAATGTATCAGAACCATTTGACAATATGTTTAAAGAAGGGATTGGTGGGGGAATAAATGTGTCTTTCAAAAATTTCCATATATAGGTTGGCTATTTCAGGGGCCATAGGACAACCCATGGCAACCCCTTTAATTTGCCAATAAAATTTGTTATCAAACTTGAAGTAATTTTTTGTAAGAGATAGTTCAGCTAAATCATGTAAAAAGAATGAGGGGGTGTTCTTCTGTTCTTTTCTGCAAAGTGTCAAGTATAATGGATAAAGCTTCTTCTATAGGTATGCTGGTGTAAAGAGAGTTGACATCCATAGTAATCAGGAGGTCATGTTCTTTGATCTGTATGGGTTCAATTTTATTAATGAAATCCCTAGAATCTTGAATGTAAGAGGGGATTATAGGTATGAAGGGTTTTAAAAAATAATCAATGAATTTTGAAATAGGCTCTAAAACTGAATTAGAGCCTGAAACAATGGGTCTGCCTTTTACTGGATATTGTTGTTTATGGATTTTAGGAAGAGTATAAAAGACCGGTATTCTGGGGTTTTTGTTGAGTAGGAAATTATATTCAGACTTGGTAATATATCCTAGAGTTAATCCTTCTTCTAATATGAATTTAATCTCCTTTGAGATGTCTTGTGTGGGATCTTTGGAGCACATTGTATATGTGGAGGTATCTGCCAGTTGTCTGAGGACTTCCTGTTTGTAATCTAAGGTATTTTGAATTACAATGGCTCCGCCTTTATCTGCTCGTTTTATGATAATAGTGGGATCTTGGGAGAGGGACCTTAAAGTGTCCATTTCTATTTTACTCATATTGTGCCAAGGGTTCCTGTGGGATTTTTCTAATCTATCTAAATCTTGTAAAACTAGTCTTTCAAAAGTGATAATGGAAGGATCTGGATGATCAGAGGGCATAAATGAGGATTTACCCTTAAAAAAATGACATGTACGAGGGAAGGATTCAGATGTGCCAAAATGCTGGCGTAATCTTATGTTTCTAATAAAACGAAAAAGATCAAGCCTAATGGTGGTGGGGTCATGTTTGGGAGTGGGAACAAAAGATAGACCTTTGTTTAACACCTCACGTTCTGTATTGTTGAGAGTTCTGTGAGAAAGGTTCACTACCATACTCTTCTCCCGGTTCTGTTGGAGGAGTTGTTCCTTGGTGGTCTTCTTTTGGTCATGGAGGTGTTGGGATGTCCTTTTTGTTTGTTGTGTCTTGTATCTGTGTCTAAAAAACTCCTATGATTAACATCTGTATCTCTGTTGTCATCTATGTCCGATTCCCAATCTGTGTGTGATGAGAAGGAGCTGTCTTCTATGTGGAAAGATACCTTTTTGGATCTTTTGTATTGCCATGGGTAAACTTAATTAGAAGCATAATCTCCTTCATCTCTTAAAATTTTTTTATATTTGAATGCTTTTAGTTCCTCATGGAATTTCTTCAGCTCCTTATCCAAGTTCTCTAAATTCTTTTCTTTATCTTTCGTTAGATGTTGTTTGTATTTGTCCATATTTTCTTCTAAGGTTTTTTTCATTTCAATATTGTTTTTGGAAGAGGTGTCAATGATGAGGAGCAGGCCAGACTGCATTTAAAGTATCCCTGTAACACTTAGTGATTTTCATATTGACCATCATATATACTGTTTCAGCATCCTAAGTTTTTTCTGCATTTAATATGAAATGTTTCTGTATGTTTGGAAGTAGTTGTGAATAACACCTACACACATGCAAGCATATGTATGCTATCTCATATGTAAAGCAATGGGACAAACAGCTAAAAGGTTCATGTACCTGTCAATATCACCCCTCCTTTGAAGCTATACCTTTGGAGTCATATGAAATATGTGCATACCATGTTCTACACGATTGTTCCTTAGAACAGTACATTTGAAAAAAAGCCTAGAATGCTATGGGTGCCAGATAGTTAGTGGTCTGAGACAGCAAGTCAGTCAGCTTACAAAGTATCCCCACTATACTTAGTGTTGACCATTATGCATACTATTTCAGCATTCCAAGTGTTAAGCATGCATTTGATAATTAATGCTTCTGTTTGTTGTTCATATATAAAATTCTCTGACTCTATGTCTTTTAAATGTTACCCTTTTCTATAGTGAAAAAGTCCCTGAAGAAGGCCACTTGGGCTGAAACGCGTTGGGCTCTTTTAATAAACTTTTAATAAACTTCCTATCAGCATCCTGAGAGTGTTCTCTCCCACACTACCAGATAGGAGGGGGAACAGCTTCCAAAAAGGGCAGGATGGATCAATCTAACTTAAAACACATGTGGTTATCAGAAAATAGGGTGAACAGAACTGTATCAAAAGCTAACCAAATGTTGAGCTATATGCTTATCTGACTACAAATAAGGCACCTAGACTCCTGAAAAGCAGAAAAACACCCATGTTGTGGTAAAGCTATGCCTTATTCCTAGAATTTTAGACATTTCAAGGTAAGAAAAGGTGGCTGTGTGGTGCCCATGACAGCCTGAGGAGCTTTTGATCCAGAGAGTATAGAATTTAGTGGAAAGGTCAGTACCCTCTTTAGTTGGACTCATGTGTGACTCATTCTAGGTACAGTGCAATGACCAGTTTGCTATTTGACATACTTCAGATCCGGAAATATATTTTGAACTTTTCCTGATACAGTAGGACAATGATGTCATTCTGTTGTATAAGCACGAAACACTCCCTTCACCTTTAAAGTCAGCAAGAGACTTGCAGTACCAGAGTTAAAGAGTGTGTCCCATTCAAACAGAACCTTCAGACATGTTCCTGAAAAGGAAGAAGGTTTGTATAGTGACTTTTATATAAGGACAAGGACATTATAATAATTTCCTTTATTTTCATATGTAAAACACAAGGCCGTAGGTTCATCTCTCATAATATTATAAGATCAAAATAGATGTTGCAGCGAGCTGGTTGTTAAAAATGGAGCATGGTTAAGAAGTCAAATTCATTAGTTTATCATACTCTGAGGCTTCTCAGCCCCAGAAGATGCAAAATGACTTTGTTTTCATATGGAGCTAAGGATTCCATTTGCAAGATGACCACACACACATGACATTTTCCTTTGGAAGGAAAATGTTTTGCTACCTTGTAATTGCAAAGGTAGAACCTCTTCTAGATTGGCCTCTAACAGTCTCTAACAGGTCTGTGTTCTCCCTGGCTGGGTATTTTGGGAGTTGTGATCTATAATAATAATAATAATAATAATAATAATAATAATAATAATAATAATAATAATAATAATAATAATAATAATAATAATAATAATAATTTCCAAGCTCCATTTGTCTATCCAATGAACAGATGGAGGAAAAATTTTAAAGGACTAGCATTTAAATCGCATATTCTGGTATTTACACTTATAAAATGTGGTGTCAAGCCAGCTGCTTTTATTTCAAGGGATAAGCAGCCATGTGCGGCTGATAATGGAATACCCTCCCAACCCAAACGAGGGCTCTCCACCAGATTGCCATCCAAAACAGTATATCCTCCCACTAGACACTGTTTGCTATGGAAGGTGCTGCACATAGGTTTAACAGAATGCCCATGGACGTGATGGTCTGCAACAGGTTTTCTTAATTATTAGAATGGAGTTGTACATTTCCATGGGCATTTTGCACACAGACGGGGTCACAAAGAGTCGGTCACGACTGTAACGATGCAACACACACACACACACACACACACACACACACACACACACACACACACACACACACACACACACACACACACACACACAATACATATAAAAATGAAGAACACCAAGGACTCTCCTACCATTTTGCTGCAAAAATTAATGGTAGCAGGAGGGGAGCTTAAATGTTACAGTACAGCAGTGTGGTTCATTAATCCAATTACATTAGCCATGCTTGTTGCTTACTGACAGTCCCTTTCTTTTCTCGGATATCAAATACAGTACTAATCTAGAAGAACACCAAGGACTCAAGGCTATGAAACTTGAACATTGGCAGGAAAAGAGTTTGAGAACTACTGCCTTCTAGATTTTGGCTGCAAAAATTAATGGTAGCAGGAGGGGAGCTTAAATGTTACAGTACAGCAGTGTGGTTCATTAATCCAATGCCTCTCTGACCCACTACATCAGCCATGCTTGTTAGGGTTAGGGTTAGGGGCCTAGGGCAGGTTTTAGGGGCTTTTTGGCACATCCCAGTCTCCATGGCCAAGTGGTCATTTTGGTCGGATGGCTCCAAAGGAAGTAACAGGCCAGCCCATCATCAGTAAATAAAATAAAATAAAATCAAATCAATAGAGGACAGAGGAGGAGAGGAGAGACATTTTGTTGCAAGAAAAAACCCACTGCTACTGTGAAAAATCTGGCAGTTTATAAATTTTCTGTTGTGCTTGTGTGTTTTTGGACCACGATTTCAAAAACAATATTGCGTTCGCCACCCCATTTTGGATCCCCCACCCACACCGCATGGCATGGCGACTCGAGTCCGGCTGCCCAGTAATACAGTACTAATCTAGTCAATTCATGAAATTATCATATTAAAGCATAGGAGATGGCTTGACTTCTTGCCTGCACAGGAGTTCTTTACCACTTCTTTTGCTGCTGCATTCCTGAAGTTCCTTCCTACCACATCCAGACCTTGAGAGGTCACTCATATCTGTACGAAATGCAATGAATGGGGAATTCTGTTGTGTTTGCCCTAGCTTTGTGAAACTCTGCCTGGAACAGAAGTAGCACCTAAAGGTCCAGTTTTCATGAAATGTATGAAGATGCAGGAATATTCACTAGGAAGCCAAAGTAGTTTCCAATGTAGAGAGAAAAGTAATACCCATAAAGTGTTGCCATGTATCCCAAACAGGGATATTGGTAAGTCTGTGGGTCCAAGTTCCAAGTCTGAGTCTGAGTCTTTGGTACTGAGTCTCTATGAAAAAATAAACTTTCCCCTCCAGAAAAAAAGGGTGGGTGGATTGGTGGGCTCTGAGTTGTGAGTTGAATCTGAGACTGGTCTGATTAGGTCACTGGTGGGACTTAAGTTTGACTTGATAGTGAGTCCTGGGTCTTGAGTCCCCATCATTGATTCCAAATATGAGTTGGGTGAACTAAAACAGGAGAGCTGAAGTTGTGCACCCCCCCCCCCCACACACACACCAAGTCAACAGATGAACTATCCTCACTCTTCCCTACATTTGTGGCAAACCAATATTACATCTGGTCTGAAATATGTTTGGATCTAAACTTCTTCACCTGTCTTTTCTCCACCTTTTCTTGGCTGTTTTGCCAGCATATTTTGGATAGCAGAGAAAGGCATTTCTATTGCCAAAAGGGACTTGTTCCTAATTCTAGCCCCCTAACTACTGGTACACCTTTGAGTCACAACTGTATGTGGCCATCTCTCCAATTTACTTTTCAGAATAAATTTTGGGGATTGAGCAGTCCCAAATAATAGATGAGGATTATATGCTAATTTTAAATATCTCTTTCTCCCTGCCCCTTTCTGTATTCTACTGTTCTTTAGTTATTGTTGCTTTGTTGGAATTTATTTATTTATTCAAAATTTTCCTTAGTGGAATTTATTTATTGTTGCCTTAAGTGGAAAGGTTGGGCACCTTATGAAAAATGATATGCTGTTTTGTCATTTTGTAAGCTTACAAAACAAAACAGCATGCCATCAAGAAATGGAATGAAACACCATTTTTTTGTTTCAGAAATGAAATGATTTGTCCTAGTCTCTTGATCCAGCCCTCTTGAGATCAGGAGGTTTATTTTTCAACTGATTAATTTGTTTTTCTTTCTTCCTATGCCTCAGCTGTTGAGATAGCTTACCTCCAGTTTTGATCTGCCTGGCGCAGCTATCCAAGCGTTGAGCTCTTCCCCTCGCTGGCTGTGTCTGCAAGTTGATTTATACTGATTGCTATGTTTTCCTTTCCTGAATAAGTAGGACTGTAGATAGAGCTGTTTTTTTAATACTGTATTTTAACTTCCTTGTTGTGCCGCCGATAAGCTGTTTAGCTTATCTCTCCAATCTCTCTGTGCAGCAGCTAGCCATTAAGTTTCTAGCTTGTTTACAGAGGGTTCTTTGCTTGAAAGCAAATTGATTGGAAGGCTTGAGGGTCTTTGATTTAGAGCAGATGGCTCCCTGTTAAATAATAAAAAAGAAAGCTCCCCAATATTTATAGCCTTACAAAGCATTTTGTTTTGTGACGAAAATTCTTTTTAAAAACCGGTTATTAATGAGATGAAATTAAGACTGAAACAAAACAAAACAAAATGAAACGCTATATTTCCGTTTCATGCCAATCTCTAATATTAAATATTAAGGTGGGGAAAATCTATTGGAAATCATTATATTTTATCCTCGTCAGTCTTTATGCAAGCCAAATGGCTAAGACACAACTACTGAGTTAAAAATGGGAAGAAATCAGACTTCTGATGCACATTAACTCAATGATGGATAACCTTTTTTCAGCCCCAAAGTTGAAATTTTTTAAAAAATCTACCAGTAATTAAGATATTAAAGAGCCATTTTCACTCTTCTAAAGAACCTGTAGAAAAGCTAGGAACTATCAAATGGTAGTATCATGGCAAAGAGTATCCCCAGAAAGCTAGATTGGGACTTCAGAAAGACTCTAGGATTCTCCACGCAAGCATCAGATTTCAATGGTAAAAATGACAATTTGTTGTTCTCTCACACCTTCTTCCTCCATGGAACAAAAAAACTGGTTTATCCAGACAAGCACTATGCAGACATACCAAAGGCCGGTGCTGTAAATACATTTTAAAAGGATTGCTGTCATCAGTCCCTCCACCATTGCATCCCAAGTCTTCAATATGGGTGTTGAAGAGGAGATGTTTCTACTTTAGCATAGGCTCAGTCTAGGTTTTTGCTCATGTCTAGCACTTGCATGTTGGCTACATAGCTCAATGAGATGGAGCACCAGTGGTTGGGAATTCATTTCCGACTATGTCTTGCAGGAGAAGAGCCAACCTGCATAGCCTTGGGCAAGTTGCACAGTCTCAGGGTTCCTCCAGAAAAAGGGAATAGTAAACCAGTTCTGAGTGTTCTGTATCTTGGAAACCCAACAAAGGAATGTCATGAATTGGAATTGTCTTGTTGACATGTAATTATTACAAATGTTAGAGCTTACAAACATATAGGACCCTCCTGCTCTTTACATGACAACACTGAAATTCTAAAGATCATTATGACAAGGGACAGGGATCGGCAATCCCATATAAAGATGCCCACCTTGCTGCCGTTTACACTACTTGAATAGCGCTATTGTTTCCCACCAATTATCCCATGTTTTAGCATGGATTCTACATGCCTGAGGTTGAGATAGAGATGAATCACTGAAAGACCTGAGCTTTGCTCAGTTTGTGGAAACAAACAACATGCTTTAATATGTATGTGATACTGTACACAGATATGTATGTGATACTGTACAGAGAATCCAGGAAATGTACTCGTAAAATAAAATAATCTGGCTGTTCCTCTTAGGTCACTAGAGTTCTCTTATGAAGGTGATTTGCACATTCGTTTAGGTCAATCTAGTTTGCTTCATACCATAAAAGGAGAGGCATTCTATTACCTGCCAAGAAGGACAGGAGGGTCAGCTCTACAAACCAAACAAGCAGAACATCCTATGTTTCCACTGACAACGTTCCCTCTGAACTTCTGACTTTTGCTTCTGTTCAGGTTCTGTTCAACTCTATACATTACAATTATCATGAGGAAAATGTTTAATTTTAGCTTGAATGACTGATGCTACTGTTCTAAATATATTTACTCTGATGTATAGCTCATTGAGTTCATTTTGACTTACTCCCTGGTTTATTTAGGATTGCATAGTCTCCTGGTGAAATGGTAGGCACTTATATGTCTCTTCCCATGTTCTGTGAAACAGACAAAAATAGGGAAAAAACTACTGCTTGTCTGATGCTATAGGATATCATCATCCCCAGCATCATAGTCCTGGTAATGTAGTAGAGCTGGGATTATCAAGAGGCTTCACACAGTCTAATGAGAGGTGATGTCATCACAGGCATCCTTATTTCCATTGTGTTTGGTAGCAATTCTTGCAATAGTGGAAGAGGCTAGGCCTCTTTTTCCTATAAGACGGGAAAGGGCTGCCCTTTAACAAGTAATGGTTCTTCAAGTCTTAAGAAATATTGATGTGACCAGGTTTTTCTGTTGTCATGTAAAGTATTTCGGAAGCCTGCTTTTGAGCAAGCCATTAGGACCCATTAATCTGACAAAATACCTTCTCCTGGTAGATAAGTAAATGGTTGTTATATGGATAAACCCAGCTATCAACATTACTGGACAGTCTTTGGGGGCTTACTAAGGGGACTGTCATTATAAGCACATTTGCTTGGCAATTTGCCACTGTATAATTTGTATGATATATTGTAGATGACAGCACATGAATTCCGAAGTTCCATCCCCACATAAAAGGGAAGTTCTGAAGCATTTATCTGAAATCTTGATTTTTCTGGTGATATGGTGAGCAGATGGAAAAAGAACACATCAAACAGGTTCTTTCTGCACATCATGATGATGGTACCACCAGGCAAATCCTCTTTAGTGACCTCCAGCACTGTAGACTTACAAAGCAGAAGAGAAACTTGATATACCTAATTAAGGGTTTTACTTTGCAGGCCATTGCATTCATGATTCTAATTTCTTTCTTGATACATAATTTTCCATGGATGCCCAAAGACTGCTCAAGTGTTATCTGTGACCATATAGTTCAGCAGAATGTGAATGCACGGAATCATAACAAAATAAATCACTTTAATAGCACACACACACACACACAAATAATAGATTTCTTGGCTCATGGGGGGCGAAATCCAAATTCTAGATGCTGCTAGATTAACACCCATCATGGTTTGGATGTCAAATTTTACATATCAACTTCAGTTTACAAGGTCGAAGAGGTGTCTGTCAGTCATGGAGAAAAGAGCTGCAACCCACAGTTCTAATGCCCACGTGGAAGTTTGGTAGCTCCAGTTATTAGAGACTAGCTTTGGCTCTGAGCCCTAAATACCAAGAGATGTACATATAGTTAGTTAGTTATTTCTTTCCTTAGTTTGTTCCTTAGTTTGCTTATTATTATGGCATCAAGGCTACATTGCATCTGGTAGGTAATATATCATAATATATCACAGAACATTCAAGTGGACTAATTGTTCAGTCCAAGAGAAACTAAGGCCTTTGGGTTTTGGAAATTGTTAAAATGCCAATTTCTGTCCATTTAATACCAAACCCCCTTTATGTGGTATTTTAAGCTTAATGTTGCTTCAGTGTTGATAATCTACTCTTAGTGTATACTACGTATTGTTTTGGGTCTGGTGTTATGTTGATGGATGGCCTCAATCCATTTTTCTCAGTCATAGGAACAAATTGAGCAGATGGATTATGCTTTTAGCCCCATCTTGTTGTCTCTTAATCTTAGATCTTAGAACTGCAGATCTGGAAGGGACCCTTGGGATTATTGAGTCCTGCTCTATGATGACAATGAACTCCAACTCTCCATATGACCTATCCCAGTGATTTCATATAGTCAATGAAAAGAGCGGGGAAATGACCAATCTCTGAGGGACCAGATAATGGGAAATAGGTATTATCTGGGCTCATTTACACCACTTTATTACAACTACTGATGTGGCTTAAGTTAAATTTTTAAATATCTGCCTCTGTACATCAAGTAATGACTGATCATTTTTATAGCACTTAAAAGAAAATGTCTTCTCACAACACCTCAGCCTAGCTTGGATAATACTAGAATATTCCAATATGCCTGTTACACAGTCCATGCTGGGAATGAGAAATAAATGAATCAACATTCTAACTTGGTGAACAAGATAACCTAATAGAAGAGTTAAGGAAATTCATTTCTCTTCATAACTTCATGGGTCCTGAACTAATAATTGATAAGTTCAGTAGAAATTAGCTTAGAGCCTTTGTACATGACCCCTAAACTCCGCTGCAAATGGCTGCCAGCGCCGGAGCTTACAATTGTTTCCCCACCAGCAGAAAATTAAGTGCGACCACACCCACTTAAGCACGTCCCAGCACACTTTTTATGTACCTGCTCTCGGAGGGTGAAAATCCCTGATGCGGATTTAAGGGAGTGAGTGCCAGGCTCTCCTTGCTTCTGTTTGTTGTTTTTGCCTCCCGCCCCTTTAAGAGAAGGTATCAGGACGACGACGGGGCTCCGGGCAGCTTTGGAGGTGAGCCTGCATTTTTCCTCTCTTTTTTTCTCCCTCCCTCACACAGACAGGAGCAAGGAAGTGCGGAGGGGTGGGGACGTAGGAAGAGCAACGAACCCCCAAGATCTCTGGTCCGAATTTAAGTGGCCAGCGGATCTTAGGGGTCGTGTGAAAAGGCCCTTAGTTATCTTGTGAATCATTCACAGAACATGTCTGTGAAGATTCTCAGTCATCCAGGTGAGGTTATCCGGAAGCTGAGTCATGGCAAGTGGACTTCTTTTCTTGAAAGGTCAAAACATTTCACCAGTCATCCAAGCAGCTTCGTCATCCATGGAACAATTCCTGTCATATTTTACAGTATTTTGGTTCCCTAATCTGTGTTTTGGGTTGGTTTATAAGGATGTGGTTGATGCTTGACTCAGCAAGTAAGGGCCATACACTTATTTTTTTTGAGCAGCCAAGGTCAGGTATGTGTTTTTAAAAGAAAGTTTACACCAAGGTCATATCAAAAAGATCAGTGGCACTTGTCATACTGCATGCTTGGCATAATGTTGCCCCGCACAAATACAATTGTAGAAAGAGAAGCCGATGGTAAAATTCACTAATCATTCAAAAAAATTGTGCACATAAGAAGTTATATTTGTGGAGGGGGCATTGCTTAGGTGTTGTTTTATTCAGTTTAAGACATGCTGGGGGGAAACTGGCATGAGTGGAATATAATGAAGGCAAAGGGTAGAATGTGCCTCAGCATAGTATTTGTGTGCTCAGGGTGGGTGGGTATGTGTACTCCTGCAGCAAGTACTCACTGGTGGGCTCACAACCTTCCAGCACAAAATTGTTGCACTGTCTACATCTGGCACCCTGGGCCAAGGTTTCAGTCACTCCATCCTCCATACAAGTGCAAATGAATGCCTTACTATATGTATTAAAACAATTATAACCATTCTGCTGAATTTGGAACTAAATAGGGCTGACCTGATTTGATTTCAGTCTTTGTGCAGCATGTTCATTACTTCATTTATTTTTCTTCACTTTTTCATATCTTCAGTTTTATCTTGGGTCTGTCTGTCCTAAGTGTGCATGCTACACAGACAGGGAAAGTCTTGGCACACTAGGACTATCCATTCCATACTACTATAATGCCAAAAAGCAGCACACACATCTGCAAAGTTTTTATATTATAGCAGTGGATACTCAGACATTCAACTTTCTGCATCCTTGATCATTGGCTGTGCTGGTTGTGGCTTCTGAGAGCTCAATTACAAAACATCTAAAAGATCAAGATGTTGAAAATCACTGTATTAAAGCAAGTATTAAAAGTGGGGAGCAACTACCTGATGGGAACGAAGCTTGCTTAGTTCCTTCTGAATAACACATCTCCAAAAGCCATGCCATTAAAGGAAAAGCAGGACAAAATGTAACTGCCATTTTAAACATGAAGATTTAGAGCTGATTAGCATATAACTTAATGATATTTACATCTGTCTGTGAAGATCGCTGCTCATCCAAACAGCTTCATAAGTTTGAGGAAAGCTAGTTGTGAGCCCTCCATTTTATACTTCACTTTGACCTCATGTCACCCTGGTCTGAAATAGGCTCATAAGACGAACAATGGCCTGAATAGGCTCGTTAGGTGGACAATAGTCTCATTCTAAGAGGAGGGTGTACACGTGTTAGACAGTGAGGATAGGCGGTTTGAGAGAGGGGTCAGGGGAGCCATTCATGGGAGTATTGAAAACCCCTCTCTCAACAGAGGTGAGGGGCTCAGGCACAATCTGTCTGCTACTTATCAAGCAGCCATTTCAACAATCCCCAGACAAATCAAGAATACTTCCCACCTCCACCAACAAGGCCATGGCTAATGACTCATACTTTATAGCTGTTGGGAAGGTTGTAAAGGTGGGCCATTGCCCATCTATTGAGCCTATTGTCCACCTAAGGAGGACATCTTATGAGCCTATTTCAGACCAGGGTGACATGAGATCAAATGGAGGACTCGCAACTAGCTTTCCTCAGGCTGATGAAACTGTTTGGATGAGCAGTGAAACGTTTCAATCTCTCAAGAAAAGAAGTCCAGTTGTCATGACTCAATTTCCAGATATTGACATCTAAAATTTGGCATGGTTAATCCACTCCAAGGTGATTTCTATGCTTGCTGATTTTGTGCAATTATTTAAAAAGCCCTCCCACTAAAAGTATGGCCTTTTCTCTCAAATGCAAGTCAATTGGGAAGATGAAGATTAAAATGTCTGGGCTATGTTTTGGATCCAAAGGTTCCGATTGACACAAATTGAATTGGGATTGAATCTGAATCACTGAATCAGGCTTCAGACTGAATAGATGATCACAAAAGAAAAACTGGTTCTTCAGGTTACAGAAGATATGTTTCTCAAACCATAGTAAAGTGTTGCTTAGTGAGCTGCTTAGTAGAACATTACAAATGTAAGGTGTGTAATAAAAATTCAGAATAAACATCATAAATGGATCAGTGTGGTCTGACTTCTGAAACCTTCCCCTGTTACCTTGTGTAACTGATGTGATTAAAAGGGTTGGTGACATAACAGGGAAAGTATCTATTCTGAGAAAGCATCGGAAACCTGTGAGGGATTTGACAGGGTAAAAGTTCTATTGATTTTTAAAAACAGAGACAATGCAACTCACATGATGGATTTCCCACCCCACCCCATCCCCACCCCCAATTTCCAAGTATTAAATAACTGCAGTATTCTCCATGGAAATCAAAGTTAACAGGTTGACTTTGCAACAGATTATGACCTACTGCTGCAATGATGAAAAAGGCACTTTGATTCAATCACACATAAAAATCTTTGGTCCTTGTTTCCTAGATGTCATCTTTTTCATGGATATTGTATGGATCCTATCAATAGGTGTGTGTGTGTGTGTGTGTGTGTGTGTGTGTGTGTGTGTGTGTGTGTGTGTGTGTGTGTGTGTGTGTGTGTGTGTGTGTGTGTGTGTGTGTGTGTGTGTGTGTGTGTTGTGTCGCTGCAGTCATGACTGAGCCTTTGTGACTCCATGTCCATGGAGTTTTCTTGGCGGGAATACTGGAGTGGCTTGCCAGTTCCTACTCCAGGCGCCTGCAGCACCTAGTATTCCCTGGTGGTCTCCCATCCAAGTACTAACCAGGGCCAACCCTGCTTAGCTTTCCAAATCAGGCGAGATCTGATGTGCTTAGGGCAAGAGGTAAAAACATTTTAATACAAGTCAATGTCAAAACCAGAGATCATTTGCAATAATTGAAAATGAATAGAGGTACAAACTTTTTGTGGGGGGGAGAGTATATCTCAATTTATGTCTAGCTAAACATAAAATATACATTTACAGTTTAGAAATAGTAGGAACTCAAACAAAACTTCAGGATCCTTGACTCTCCTTACTCCAGAGGACACTTAGATTACTTGGGAAGTTGGGATCCTCTTTTCTGCTCAAGGTTCTAGTTGGTTCCAGGCATATTACAATGGATGACACAGAAAGGACACATTTGCTTCAAGACAAAAGGAGCAAGTACACCATCAGACTTTATTATGCAAAGTGAGGAATATATGAAAATTAACTTATAGGTTCTCTTGCTGGCCATTGCACTCTATGTTTTCTATCATGTTTATAGGGCTTTTAAACTCTGGTGGCCACACCATTTTACTGCTTCTCAGGTTAATGTATAAGAAGACTGTTTTAAAAAGGAATCAGAGAAGGTGAAAGCAAACAATATATAACAATCCTCAAATCCCCAAGAACTTCTGTGCAGAAAAGACAGGTTACTCATCTGTAACATGGCTCTTCAAGCAGCCCTCTTGAAAGAAACAACAATTTATGTGATAACATGTTTTCTGGACAATGCCTTCTAGTCATCCCATCTCATCTCAGAATGGTGGCCTGGCTCTACTCTGCCATTAACTTGGTGCGACAGCCACCTAAAGCAGTGGCATTCTGGAATGGCAGTAGAAACACTGTTCCCTCTTTCATCCTACCACTACAGTTGTCTGCCATGGGAGCATAAGATCTGCTTCTCAGCTAGTAGGAAGAGGAGGACACCAGCAGTGGTAGCTTCAAAGATTATCAAAGCAGCATCAACAGTGACACATCACTGAAGAAAAGATGGTGCAGATGTTGACACTGAAGGCCATTGCTGCCACATAATCTCTCTCTCTCTTACATTTGGCTGCTTTTTGACTGGCCATCACAAAAATGGCTAGCTTTGAGACATGCTTTGGGGCATAGATTTGGTAGGTATGACAACAACATTTTGACCCATAGTGCCTTGATCCCAAAGATCACCCCCATTCCACCAGAGCCATGTATTTTTGAGCCAGCTGGTCAAACCTCATCTGAAATTGAAATATGTTGGAGGGTACTAAGCACCCTCTTGAGACAATGGCCACTCTGCTTCTTCATCAGCAGCTTGTGTGTTTGAGAGAACGCTGCCATCTTTGCCAGCAACCTTCTCGTCTTCTGAGTGAATTTTTGAGTGATGTTGGTTTGGTAATGGGTGGTGCTCATACAAGAATCTAGAAGACCTTGTGCCTTCACTGTGGTGAACTTGGACTGTCAACAGAGCTAAAAGCAAGTATGCATTCTTACTAGGTCCTGCCAAAGTGGAATGGCTTTCAATGTGGCAGTGAAAATGGACTGCATGCCTGCTCCATAAGGATTGGTCAAGCTAAGTTTGGAGAGGCTTGTCAACAAAAGGTTGGGCAGCTAGAAATGAGCTGGGCATAGCAACTATAAACACAATGAGGATGTGAACCAACTGTGACCTGCATGATGGAGAAATGACTCATACCAGGGAAGTCAAAGCTGTCAAGGTACCCATTGCATTCATATTACATTGGTCCTCTGATGAACTCAGAGTGGCCCATATAACTTCCTTCCTTCTTGCCACTTTGACAGAGATCATACTGAACAAGTGTGACTGGACAAAGATCACCCAATTTATTTATTTATTTATTTATTTATTTATTTATTTATTTATTTATTTATTTATTATATTTATATACTGCCACCATGAAATAAGTTTTATGCTTCAGTATGGATCCAGTGTGGCAGATACCAAGTGTGGTGTAGTGGTCAGAGTGACAAACTAGAACTTTGGAGATCTGGGTTGGTTCCCAGTTAGTGACAGAAACTCATTGGAGGAGTGGAACTGGTAAATGAATACCATATTATGGTCACTAGAGATGGGCACGACCAGGGAAAATGATGTTTTCGAGTTGTCGTGTGTCGGAGCCGGCCCATTTTGGCTCGTTTCTGTTTTTCGTGAAATTTTCCAAAAATTTGTTGTTTCGTTTGTCGTTTTTTCGTCTGTCGTTAGTACTGGTTTGGGGGGGGAGCGGGCTCCTGGAGGCACCTTTCTGGGGTAGGTGCCTCCTCTGGCCCACTATGAAGGGAAAGCGGGCTCCTGGAGGCACCTCTCTGGGGTGGGTGCCTCCTCTGGCCCGCTACAAAATGGCATGCATAGCCAATTGGATATGCATACCAAGTTGAGTAGAGAGGCACCTCTTTTTTGGGTGCCTCTCTCTGTTGACCACAGGCCCACTGCTAACTGCAGTGTCACAGTGCGCACACTGGGGGGAAGGCTCCTCCTCAGTCTGGGCGCTCTGTGGTCCACAACTGTATTCAGTGCAATGCACAGATTTGGCTTAGGGTTAGGGGGGTTAGCGCAAGGGCTAGGCTTAGGGTTGTTATGGGTAAGGTTAGGGTGAGTTCGTGGGGTGCACCTCTGGGTGCCTCTCTGACCCACTAAGAAGGACAGTGTACTGGTGTATGGGTTAGGGTTAGGGTTCGGGTTCGGGCTACGGTTAGTGGGCTTTTTATGCCTGACAGGCACATCCCAGAAGTCTTGGTCAAAACCTGGTCAAGTGGCCATGCAATTGGTGGAATGGCTCCAAAAAATTGCATGGTCCACTCCCATGGCCAGCCCATCATTGCGCAGGTGTAAAAAAATAAAAATAAAAATAAAATAAAATAAAATAAATGGAGACGTTTTGTTGCAAGAAAAACCCACTGCTGCTACTGTAAAAATTCAGGCAGTTTTAAAATAGCTATTTTTGCATGTTTCTGTGGTGCTTTGGTGTGTTTTTGGACCACCACGATTTCAAAATAAATAAATATTGCTTGCGGTCACCCCATTTTGGATCCCCCGCCCACACCGCATGGCATGGCAAGTTGGCGAGACAACGAGGATGCGCAGCCCAGGAGAGGAGAGGGGGGGAGGCCGGGGACCCCCCCCAGAAACCACCCCTCTGGTAGGTGCCCTCACTCAGGCAGGCATATTTTCACCTACTTTTTTGCCCGGGAATCGGGTTTTTTTTATTTTTAAAACTTTTTTCTGTGCCGCGCCGCTTGACGAGTTCACGAGACGACGAGGATGCGCAGCCCAGGAGAGGAGGGGGGGAGGCCGGGGACCCCCCCCCAGAAACCACACCTCTGGTAGGTGCCCTTAGGCAGGCATATTTTCGCCTGCTTTTTTGGCCGGGAATCGGGGTTTTTTATTTTTAAAACTTTTTTCCTGAGCCGCTTGGCATCATGCGATCGCTGCGATGCCGCCAGGAACGACCACGACAAATCAGACCCAATTTTTCTTTAGTTGGTTCGAGTTCGAGTTCTGGCGGAGTAATTGTCGTTCTTCATTTCGTTACGTAACGGAAACGAGGAACAGAAACGAGGATTTCGCCGAGTCGTGCCCATGTCTAATGGTCACTACAATTCCTTTGACTTGATGTCACATAAGAACAACAGTGGCTTGAACCCAGTTTTCCAAGTCCTACTCCAACAACTTATTCACTGAACCAACCTGGCTGTTATTTGAATTCTAACATGGTTGGATGAGTGCTAGAAGTAGACTAGCTGCACACTGAAAGCCAACAAAGTAGGGGTGTTAATGTAAAATCTGTGTAGTCAACAAAATTTTCTATAAGAAGGGATTTTCTTTCTAACTGGTCTGTTTGGTCACCCAGCTCCTCTCCACAATTACCCGCTGATCAGGTGAGAGGTAGGAAAAATGTGCCTTAGCAGGTGTTATTAGTACAGACCAGCCATAAGTCCTTCGGCACACAAAGACTAGGTGAGGAAACCATGGCCACTTATATCAGTACTGTAATTGCTGAAGCAAAGCAGTGTTTAGGGCAAGAATGAATTACGGTAGTATGAGTTGCTTCAACTTTCTGTGCTTTTTCCATAGTGTGTAAAGTGCAGTTAACAAGAGCCTGAAGACAAGTTGGGAAAGATTCATGATGGAGAATGAGGAAAGTAGTGAAGCAAGAGGCCGAGGAGTGAAGAATACGGAAGAAAGCCAGGGGCTAATGTGTTTGCTATTGGCTGTACAAAGTCATTGTGAAAAGATTTTAAAAACAGCAGAAGGATTTGAGGCTTTTTCACATCTACTACATAACCAGAGCTTGGAAACATGGCACAGTGGTTAAACTGCAGCCCTGCAGCCAAAACTCTGCTCACAACCTGGGTTCAGTCACAGGCAATCAGCTCGAGGTTCACACAGCCTTCCACCCACCTAAGGTCCATAAACTGAGTACCCAGCCTGCTGGCAGGGAGGGGGGCAGAAGGAGTTTCTGGCTTGACAGAGGCACACCCAAATATCCCATGATAGTCATGGACTGGCAAGCAGGTGAGCTTGGCCTCAGGATGCATATGTGGAGGAGGGGGGAGGGAAAAGGCAGCTGACCCAAGGCTGTGTCGAGAGATCGGGCCGCACAGCCCAGCCACCAGGCTTCTCTTTCTTTCTCTTTCCGGCAAGGTGAGCAGCCACCGATGGAGAAACAGAAACAGACTCAAATCCCACCACACTTGAGAGCCATCACTTTCTCCACCAACTACCTCCTCCCCCTCTTTGCCTCACCTCCATCCTGGCTCTTGGCTCAAAGCCCGCTCCTCTTCCTCAGCTCCAACCGCTAGCCTGGAAAGGGGAGGAGGGGGAAAAAAAACCTTCCCCCTCTGTGAAATAAAAACACACACTAAACCTGTGCACAGCTGCCCAGCATGTGCTTCTCACCTCCCCTCAGGAGTGGGAGGAGGAGGAGGAGGCATATGGAGAATTCCTTCCCTCCCCTTCCCCGTGGTTCCTGGTTATCTCCCTCCTTTCCTTGCTCACTCGCAGGCCTTCCTGAGGCAACTGACCTGGCTGCCACATCCCTCCTGCCGGACCCCCCTCACCCTCATCCTCACCCTCACCCTCTCCTTTTCCTCCTCCCTTTCAGGCCCCCTGGGTGCCACATAGATGAAGTAGAGCAGGGCTGTTCAACTTTGAACAGGCCAAGGTCTACTTTTTATGGCCCAAAGTGCCTGAGGGCTACTACACTAAAACCTCTACTTACGAATTTTATCCATTCCGAGCACATGCTCATAAATAAAAACTTTTGTAAGTAGAGCAGCGGTTTCCCATAGGGATGCATTGAAAACAAATTAATCTATTCTGGAGGGAACAGATTTCTATGTGCCATGGCCCTTGAACTGCCCCACTCGGCTGAGACAGTAGGCTGGCAGACCCAGAACTTTGCTGGGGCAGTAGTGGTCTTTCGCATGGGGGAGGGAGGGGTGGAGAACTTGTCCTCACTTTTTTATTGATGGCCGGCGGGCTACTTTTGAACCCTTTGAGGGCTACCAGTAGCCCGCGGTCTACCTGTTGGATGAAGAGAGCAAGAAGAGAAAAAGTGCGGCCACCACCGAGTGCTGGGGAAGCTGCCAGGGCCCCCACGGGCTCTGCTTCTATGGCATGATGGTCCAGCCCCTCCTCACTCCCGCTGCTGTTCCAGGCGATCCAACTGAGGAGGAGGAGGTGGAGCAGCAGCAGCAGCAGCAGCAGCAGCAGCAGCAGCATGGGCAGCCACTGGAGAGGCTGCCGATTGGGGAGGAGAAGGAGGAGGGTCTCCTCCCTCACAAGTGAGCAGGCTCCCTCCTTCCATCCCTGCTGCTGCTCTCTCCTCCCACCCAATGGCATTGCTGCAGGAATGAAAGAGTGAGCTGCACTGGCTGTTTGTGCCTTTTTCTTCACCAGCTCACAGTGACCCCTGTTGTGACCCTGGACTGACAATAAGGACTCTGCTATTTCTCTGGCTCCTTTCTCTTGGCAAAGACTGATTCTGTTCACTCTCCTGGCTTCTGAACCTTGGCAAAGTAACAGACTCTGTTTGCCTAGGCTCACCGTGTGGGGCTTTGACAACCTCTGGGAAAGGGTTGTCCAACCCCCAAAGGGGTCACGGCCCCCAGGTTGTGAACCACTGTGTTAAGGCATAATAGTACATCTTTTGAACTGAAGTCATGTTAGTGTTTATGAGATAGGATTTACGCAATCTTTTGTGCGAAAGAAATCAAAAGAATGTGTTTATGACTACACTATCAATCACAAAATATAAGTAGGTAATTTATGCATTACAGGAGGTAAGCAAAGCATCCTTTACGACAATCACAGTCAACCAGCATTTAAATACTTCTTTTTTCTAGTTCTGTACTGTATATATTGTGTAATGTATTGCTGGGCCCTTTGACATAGTGCTGTTTGATATCTTTACAGGAACTTGATCTCACTGATCTTCTGTCGAAGCCTTTCACCCATATAGCACTTCCGTTTATCTACCTACTGCCTCTGCTCCACCCTACTATACTCAGCACTTGGTGATGTGACAACAGGATGGCCTTGTGTCTTATTTTACAGAGGACAGTCTTTCAGTTGAAAAGCTGCCAGAGGATAGTCATCTTGCGGAAAGTGTGCCCTATGTTGAAGTGGTTAAACATCAGTACCACAGTCATGCTTCTGCTCACAACATGAGTTTGATCCTAATGGATTCAGGTAACTGGCTCAAGGTTGACCCCATCTTCCATCCTTCTGTCAGTACCTTGAGTACCCAGCTCTCCGGGTGAGGGGGCAAAATGTTCCTTGCCTATGTTGCAAATTTATATAGCACTATGAGGTGGTACAGAAGTCAAAACAATAATAAGAAGGGAAATCCACAATTAGCACCTGGACAACAGGTGTATGTATGTATGTATGTATGGATGGATGGATGGATGGATGGATGGATTTATTTATTTATTTATTTATTTATTTATTTATTTATTTATTTATTTGAAACATTTTAACCCTCCCTACATTACAGAATTTCAAAGTGGATTGCAGAGAAATATTAAAAATTAAAAAAACAAGAGCTTTAAAACTACTTAAAATGAAGCGATTAAAATACAAAATCAGAGTTAAAACCATTGTATTAAAACCTGCACAGACCACACTTTTCAATCCCCAAAGGCTCTAATATAGAACTATGTTTTGATTTGGTGTCAAAATGATGACAACACTACTTCCAATCAAACCTTCAAGGGGATGGCATTTGCCCTCTGGTGAGGGCCTACAGCAAAATTAGCCCTCCCTCCTGCCATTATACAATGAACTGTTCTCAATGGTATGACACAGAGAGGGCATCCTTCGCAGATCTTACTGATTAAGCAGGATCATATAGGTTTATATAGACTGGGCATCTTTAAATACTCCAGTTTGCTATTATGTGCCTGTTCATTCTGGTATGTTCAGTTGGAACATTTGTAGGGGCCAATGATGTTCAGCTATTCACCTAGGTACAACAACATTTATGGCAATGTGCTTCTTTCTTCAGTTATTTTGGGGTGCGGCTTGAAGCCAACGGTATGTCCTCTGAAGCCTTTAGCTTACTTTTACTTCATTTTTATTCTTCTCCACAATCACTGGGAGTAAACCAGATTTTATAGCAAACTGTATACAAAGAGCCTGCTGTAGGATTAATCTGAAGACATCTAAAATCCCCCACATTCCTCAGGTTGAAGGTGGAGGGATCTCCCTGCATTCCTCAAGGCATCAGCAAGGCCCTTTAAATCTCCACAAGATTGAAGCCATCATAAATTTAATTTGCTACCTCTCCTGTATTCTCTAGGTCTATCCAAATCCTACTATTGCACTTATTGGAAATAGCAAGCCAAGGTGATTAAGGGGACCTTGAAGATAGGCATCTAAAACAAACATTAGAATTGAAACAGAACTGACCAATTATTTGCTACTAATTTGCTACACATCAAGCACTTATGCTGACGAATTAACAAATCTTTTTAGAACTCTGTTCCCTAGATACAACCCTCAGATTTTTACAACCTCTATTTATATAACTTTTTTGCTGTGCTCAGAGCCACCAGTGCAGCTACTATATTTGTAAATCAATATCCCTGATGGATGCAGAGGTACTAGAGATACTGGATCTCACTCTCTCTCCTCCAGTGTTATGCCAGATAAAGAAGAACACTCCAATTGCTATTATACCTGTTCATGCTTTAGCCATATATAAGGATGATTTACAACATCACCAGTCACCATCCCAGAATAATCTTCATATCCCCCTTTGCTTAGTGAATTTATACAAAATTGTGCTAATATCCAGCTAAAGGCAGGAATTTGAAGCATAACATTGAGGAAAATGCACCAATCTAAAATAAGATACTTCATCAATGCACACAGATGCCCTCCACATGCAAGGCAGACTACACATCTGAAATCGGGGGTGATTGTCCTCTAGAAAATCTTGCAAATTCACAAATCGATCTACCAGAACAATTTCCTAAGGATGACCAGATAGTGGGTGGTGTATCCCTTAATTGCAGCCATCTTAATAGTACAGTGAACATGGATTTTGGAGAATTAAATATGAACAACTTTCTGTCTCCCCCTGCTACTTTGCCTGAGTACCTGGTGAAGACCAATCAGTTATGGAACTTGAGTAATTCACAGCCTGAACCCTTTAGAGTTGAAACACCCACATTATCCAAACCAGTACTATTACACCAGCTGTAGCAGGTTGTGCTTATGCTCCTTCCACCATTGCTAGTCCAACAGCTTCTCCCTCAAGCATTCCCATATTATGACAAAATAAATCTAGCAAAGGCAGGGAGCAACTGCCCAACCCAGGCCTGCCTGGTGGAAATTAGAGATACCCTAGAAATCAAGCAGCTTATGTATATTATGCTGAGGTCTTTGAAAGAAGCAGAGAACCCCACCATGATGTTCCCTGAGGGATCATCAAGGAAAAATAAAAATGACAACCTCTCACAAGGTATAGGCAGCATGGACTACTATAATTTATCCCCCCAAAACATAAATAAGATAAACAGTTTGTCTCTGGAAGAACTACTCCTGTAAAAAAAACGGGGACCTCCAAAAATCTTAAAGCTATGGCCCCAGTTAACGTGGACAGTAATGCACCTAACCAGGTACCACTAACTGCTGCAGTAGCTATGGTTGTTTCCAAAACTGTTGAGGTTGCCTGTCCATTACCGGTTCCTTCAACCAGCAAAGCAAAGAATGACCCCTCCAGGAGTATTTCACCCACCATGATCATCCCGAAGAGAAAGACTACCTACAAGATTCAAAAGGAAAAGGGGTTTTTCAAGAGTATAGGTAAGAAAGCAGGAAGTATGAATTTCAAGCCCCTATACAAATTGTTAGATTTTGTGGTTACCAGTCCAAGGGCAAAGCACATTGGGAAAAACATGCAGTCGAACAATATTCAGATACAATATCAACAAAGAGTTGAACCCACAGCAGCTGAAGAGAAGATTTTTGGAAGCCATCAAGATAGTACTGTAGTATCAAACAAACCATAAATAGTATTCCCCAATGGGGCACATACTCCATTACCTTGAAGACCCGATCACAAGTTCAGTGTCCTCAGAATCTTCAAACCATGACTTCAGTAGACCAGTATACCAGTCAAATGTTTGGGTTCCCTGACTCCTCAATGGGCATGTCTATCCCAGTTCTAATCAGAGACAGGAATGTGCATGCTAGAAATAAAAGAAGAAAGTTCAGAGAGACAGTGATGGAGAGGAGACCCTCAATAAACCATATGAGGTCAGACTATTGGGATCCTGAGATGCATCAAAATTGGAGAAAGACTCAAACGGGCCAGTACATGAGAGATGATTAAACTCAATACAATATGGTCTTATATGGGGATATCAGGCTCTCTTAATCTCATAGAGCCACATGCACTGGAGATGGGGAGGTTGTGAATATACAAACTTCTGGAGTCAATAAAGGTGGTATCTGAAAATCCCTGTATTTGTTTCAGAAGGGGAAAATGGATCATACCCAGTTTATCCTCAATTCCTTTGCATCAGAGCACAATGCAACAGATTCTCCTGAGCAAACTTCATTGTATGGTGTTACCAATCAGACCATATCCTCACAGTGGTCACTATGCAAATATGGCATGAATCATAACAGAAAATCATCTATCAAGATACTTTTTTGAAATACAACAGGGTGGTCTACCAAAACTTGGGATACTGCCTTTATTGACTATATTGCTAAATTTGACATCTTTTTACTTCAAGAAACATGGACTCAAGAAGATCTGATTCTAGATGGCTATGCAAACCATATCCCTGAAACTGCACCCACTGAAAGGGATAGACGGCAAAAAGGTGGTATGGCCATCCTTATATCCACTGAACTAAAGACATCTGGAAGTTGAGTCACGGCAACTGGACTTCTTTTCTTGAGAGACTGAAACATTTTGCTGCTCATCAAAGCAGCTTTGTAAGTCTGAGGAAGGTTAGTGGTACATCCTCCATTTTATAGTTCACCTTGATTTTGAATGTGTTTGAATAGGCTCAGAAATTGGACAATGGCCTGAATAGGATTGTTAGGTGGGTAATGGCCTAGGGTGCATGAAAGTCCCACCTATGCAACCTTCCCAACATCCATTAAGTATGGGTCATCAGCTATGGCCTTGCTGGTAGACTCTAAGACATCTTGGTGGGTGTCAAGCCCCGCACACAGAGCACACACACAAAGAGGGTTCAGTTCTTTGCCAAGATCTTTAGTGGAAAGCCAGGCAAGTTCAAGTCCTTTGCTAACAATCAAGTGCCAGATAAATAACAGAATCCAACTCCCAGCAATTAACAGTCCAAGTCAAAACCAGAATATCTCACAGAAACCAGATGTCAAACCCAAGGGAACAGATCAAGCCGTTGTCCAGGAAGCAGTCCAAAGTCAGGAAACAGAGCCAAGGTCACAGACAGGAATGTGGTTGCAAGTTGAAATGACAAGTTGCTCCCACAGAGAGCTCAAGGTGAGCTTACCAGCTTTATCCCAAAACAGGGAACACACCCTTACTTCTGGAAAGGCTTCTGCTAGTACTCAGGGCTTCCCGACCTGATTCCCCGTCTAGCATCAAAGACCCTTTCCCTAGCTCTTCTGGTAGCATGTCTTTGCAGAATTCTGCTCATGGCCCTTCTAGGAGGAGAAGATATGTTTTCAGCTGAGTCATCAGACCCAGCTGCCTGCTGATTTGATTTGCAAGGCTCGTCCAGCAGCTCTTCACCATTTAACCCCTCAGAGTAAGGTTCTGTGACAGGCAGGGTCCTGGCAGTGGGAAAAATATTTTGAGGTAGTCGGAAAAATGATGAAAAATCGGTATTGTCACAGATAGGCAGATTCATTTCTACAATGGCCGTTACTTCACGAACCTCTCGCTGCGCGGCGAGCCGTAATTTCCGTGCGAATCGACCGCTTTTGTCCGCATGCTCCTCCTCTTTGGATTCGGCGCCACCCCGACCACGCCCCCTAAACCGTGCTCCAAGCGGGGCGAGAGATTCCCCTGCCGGAGGCCGGGAATCTTTTTCGCTTCGCATCCCACTTCGCATCCAAAGTCACGTGTGGCCACTAATTTTTATTTTTTTTATTTTTTTCAGTTACTTTTTCTCCGAAATACTGATGAACGCGAGGGAGGCATGATAGCTTTGTAATGGTAGTTTGAGGTGGAAGTTGCTTGGTCACTGCTCTAGGGATTTAGGAAGGGATTACTCGAATGCCCTTGGAGGACCGATGGATCATAAACAACAAATGTTGTGTGCTGGTCCACCTTGTGGCCCTGACGGGGAACAGCATTTTTTTTATGGCCGCCAATGGACGAAGCAATACAAATCGGGAGTGGAAAAGGAAGGATCATACAGTAATTCAGCTTTGCCGCAAATGACAGCCGGGTATCGATGCATCGATACGCCGCGGTAATTTTTTTTTAAAAATAAAAGAAAGCGAAAACCGGATGTTGAAAGAAAGCACCCGAATGCGAAGGGAGCACGTGAGGTGGCAATGGATTCGAACAGGACAGAGAAAGAGGGGTGGGGGCGAGGAGAGACCACAAATTCAAAGCGAAGGCAATCCCGCTGCGAAGCGAAGTACTTCGTGAAGTAACGGCCAATGTCTCAGCATTTCCTATAATAAATGTTCACTCATCAATGAAGGACATAAGTCATGATAGCTATAAGGTAGAAAAAATTAAGACAAAGCATAATCATTGTAAATAACAGCAAATTCAGACTGGAGAAAATCAGCAATATATTTTGTCATCTTACTATAAAATAACAAAATATAATGGTAACATTCTGACTTATACTAGATTTGTAGTCCAAACTTCCATTAGTTTTCTGTATGTTATCACAGAAGAGTCATCACACAAGCACCTTTTCTTTCCTGTGCCCACTTGTACACTGATCATGAAATCAGGGAGTACATGACTAGTATAACTACCATTATTGCAAAGTTTAGCCTCCTGTTTGAGTGCCTTTTGTCTACATTGTTTTTGATGGCAGGATTTTGCCCATAATATTTTGGGAAAGTTATATCCTTGTGGACACAGAAGAGGTAGCAAATGGGTCCTGACATTCTTATCGGAGCCTTCTAGAGCATTATAACCACACATAAAAGCCCTCAGTTTCTCGAAGAACTTAACAGTTGAATTTGTATGGACTCTGTGTAGAGACTGAGTATTTGAAGTGATGTGGTATTGTAAGGATGCATGCATTTTGTAAAAGAATACATTAAGTCATTTTGCATGTGTTGTTTTTCTATTTAGGATTACTTTTGTGAGCACTTTGCTACTCTTATTGTGGTCAAAATTATTTTTGATGGCTGGATTTTGGCCATAAAGTTTTGTTGAAAAGCAATATCTATCTATTTAGCAAACTTATTTTGAATAATCACAAGAAAACTCTGTTTCAGCCCCTCTCCTTGTTTTGCTTATCATAACTGATTTTCCCTTTAGTAGCTTCGAGTTATTTCCCCCCCCCCCCTGCTCAGTTACTCTGCCCCATTCATGGGATTTTATCCAGGCTGGACAGTCCAGCCATCATAACTAGCCATTTATAGCTTTGTCCAGCACCACAATTTTTGCTGTAGCTGCCAGGAAATCAATCAAGGAAGGGAGAAGATTGCTGTCCAGTGTGTGGTCATAGCACAACTGCACTTACAGGCTTAGGCCCTGTTCTTATCATTCCAATGTAAAATTTCAATAGGTTGCTTTTTTTTTTTTTTTTTTTTAGAAAATCAGGGTGAAGTAGAAGGTTGTGATCACTGCCCTACTAGCCAAACTTGTATAGCAACCTATATTTTTCTGCAGTATCTCCTCTGATGATAACCTGTGATATGATGAAAGTGCATAACCTTGAGCACAGTCCCAAACCAGTCCAAGCTGGAATTATTTCAGAGTTTATGTTTGCAATACCTTTATATTTATGTACCGTTTTGAACAGTCTGCTCAATAATTTTATGAAATGAAAGCTTCTATAGACTTCACAGAAAAGGCATATTCAATATAGTTGTCTTATCAACAAAGACATGAAGAAGAAACATCAAATTCCTTGAAAAGACCTAACTTGCTGAACATTATCCTTAACTCCATTGCAATTAAAATATTTGTAATGTATCTTTTTGGCCTGGATCTAATTAATGAGATAGCCACTCAGTCAACAGGTACAAAAACTCTCATAGATTATTTCCTATGTACTTGGATAAACCGGAAACATTGTTACAGCTGCATACCAAAATGCAGGACTTTTTTGGGCAGCAGAATGATTGCAAGAAGGAGTAAAGTATACTGTACATAAACTTCAGGGCATAGGCCTTTAAGTGACTGTGAAATAGTGTGCTGAAATAGCTTCATACATGTACTTCAATTTCGTTAAGCTTCTAGTTGGTGGACCAAATGCTGATAATAAAGGTGATGGAAATAGAAATAACTGTATGTCAAAGTCAGCATCATCACCCTGGATTTCTAGAAAGTGGTCAAAGACTTTTTCATTACTGCTACTGTTATGTGCTATAAAGTCTGACTTATGGCAATGCTATGAATGAGAAATCTCCAGAAGATCCTGTCTTCAACTGCCTGACTCAACTTTTATAAACTCAAGCCTGTGGCTTCCTTTAGGGAGTTGATCCATCCCTTATTTGGTCTTCCTCTTTCCTGCTGCTTTCCACGTTTGCCAGAATTATTGTCTTTTCCAGAGAATCTCGCCTTCTCATGCTGTGCAAAGAGTAGGACAGCTTTAATTTAATCACTGTTTGCCCCCAAAGAGATAATTCAGGCTTGTTTTGCTCTAGGACCCACTTGTTTGTCTTTCTGGCAATCAGGGGACTGAACATACCTAGCCTATAGCAGGATGATGAGTTGACAAATAGCACTTACAGTGTGAGTGGCTCATGGGCCAGGACAGGGGGTGAACCTCACCCACAAAGTTCAGAGGGCATGCACCCCAGTCATAAACCATCATTGGCTTTAAATTTTATCCTAGTTTATATGACTCCAGTATTCCTGCCAAGAAAACTCCATGGACATGGGGTCACGGAGAGTCGGTCACGACTGTAACCACACACACACACACACACACACACACGATTGCAGTGAACAGAAAATACAGAGGCTTTTCCTTTTCCTTACAGCACTTTGAAGCCTCCTTGTCAAGAGTTTCTTAATAAAGGGGATTAATCCTCTAATTTAAGGTGTCTATATTAGAAATGATATTTCTTGTTTGAAATTAAGTTGTCTGTTCTTTCAGTAGTGACAGGAATTCTCCAATACAAAAATGCAGTGAACTGGGAAGCTCTCCTTGTTGAATTTCTGTCTCTTGTGCAGCTGATTCAGACACAGGAGAAGATGGGAAGCATATTTGGTTAGATTGGAGGTGTTTTCTGTCAGGGCTTATATGGGGAGAGGTGTATGCCATTGTTTAACACATCTGCCTGTGGGGAGAAAAGTGTCACACAAATAATTTAAAAATTATTAACAATTGCCTTCTAACCGTGTAACTGTAGCCCTCTGCTGGATGTCTGAAACACAGTCCTTGTCTCTCTGAGGAGATTCTGAGATGATTGGACACATTTGTGAGGGAGAATGGAAAAAGAGATTGAGAAAGTTGCTGGGAGAGTTTATGAATTAAAAACCACTAATTAGAGAAGAATTCCTTTGAAGCATTCATTCATCCACAGCCTTGAAGAATGCCAGGGGTATAAAATACATGCATTGGCCAAAATCCTGTCTGGGTTTTGACCATGAAGAAAGAGGACTGTGGCTAACTGACATGCGACCCTGACAGCTGGGAGCAAGACCAGCCCCTTGGCAGTTAGCTAAGACAATGTATGTGATTCTGCTTGTATATGAAATCCCAACAGGATTTTGGCCACTGATTAATTTAAAAACAACAATAACCCTGCAAGGAAAAGATTTAATGTGGTTGAAGTGGACTAATCAACATGAGTAACCATGCCCTGAACAATCAGCATGGCAAAGCTATAACTGGCACGGCCTCCATTTTGACATCTCAGTGCTGCCTGCTTACCTGTGAGGAAGTGGTAAACCCTGTTTCTCACCTTCTCTCCTAAACTTAGATGAATGACATCCTTTTTAAAAAATGACATCCTTTTTTAAAAATGAGGAACAAATGGTTGCTCCTTTTCTGGCTTTCCAAGAAGAAACCAAAAATGACCAAAAAAAGAGAGAAGGCAACCCACCCCCACAATCATTGAAGAAAATAAATCACTCTGCAGAGAAAGCTTCATCTGATATAGGAACAATGCATACAGCATACAGTTTGTGTGCTGTATCCTATGTAGCCCTGGCTGTGAGGAATGCTCTACCATTGATCAACAGGTTCATCACACAATAGCTAGGAGATACAAGATTTACTGAAATCTCAAAGATCTACTAATACATTGAATGAGAGGCCAATTATGATTTAACATTGAATCACTATGTTATATCACACTGCTCTCACTGTTATATCATTTGACTTTTTAGCATTATATATAATGGATTTTGTGATCTTGATGATCAGTTATTTAACTTGTTTTAATTGTTTTCTTATGACTGCTACTTTGAAGAGAAATGGCAGCATTAAAACAGAAACTGGAGTGCATAAATCCTATTGTTTTAGTTCAAGGAAACTGAATGAAAATGACTGCAGGCTATCATGATTTTCGCCCAACTTTAGAGCCACCAGGATTCTGCCCTCGTGACCTGCACAGAACTGGAAAGTGAAGAATAAATATAGCCTTTCAGAATGTTCTGCTTTGAAGTCTTAAATTTCATTTTTATGCAAACATTTAGAATTAGAACTACTCCTTGGACCACCAGATGCATAAAATTAAAAGAATCCACTCAGTTTAGTCCACTTGTTTTGTTATACTTTCCCCCAACCACTAGATGTCCTTATGTGTACAATTTTGTCTCTATAACTTTGTATTTGCTGCAAAGCTATTGATCTCAGAACTTTTGTTCTGGAATTCATAATGTTTGTACAAATCATGGCAGCATCAGTTTTTGGAATAGCTAACATAGTCAAGTCCTTCCTGTTGCCTTCTACCGTAGCTGTTGAAACATTTTACTGCTACTTTTGAGAGAAGAAAAATGGAGGGATGGCACCATCTATTATCCATGTACTGTATTCATTCAAACATAGGTTCCACCATGTTTTTTTTAACAATAATCCACATGGAAATTAATACCTAATTGTTCCCTTCTGACAAAATGTGTATTTCTAAATGTATTTAACCTCAAAAGAGGCTTTCTAAACATTTTAGTCTAATAACAGCACTTGTTACGTATTTGGTACAAGCTTTCACCTGTGACCTACATCACAAATTTTTGACAAGTTTGAACTTTGTGTCCTTATTCAAAGATTGGAAAAAGTCATTTGTGGATTCCTACATAAATTTGAATAGCATCCATGGGAAAATTGTCCTAATCTGGCCTACTGCCCCGGGGCAACAACCTAAGTTAAAACTAATGCTCTGTTGGGTAGGAACGCTGGCAACTGGAATCCTATAACAGCCATGCTGGATCAGGCCAAACGCCCATCTAGTCCAGCTCCCTGTATCTCACAGTGGCCCCACAAGATGTGTCTGGGAGCGCATGAGACTAGATATCTGTCTCCTGATACCACTCCCCTGCATCTGGCCCTTGAAGTACCCTGGTTTTAAGTCTGGAGATTACACATCTCCATCATGGTTTGTAACCTGTGATGGACTTTCCTCGAGGAATCTGTACAATCCCTTTTTGAAGACATCCAGGCCAGATGCCATCACCACATCCTGTGGCAGGGAGTTCCACAGACTAACAACGTGCTGGGTGAAAAAAAATATTTTCTTTTGTCTGTTCTTACTCTCCCAGCCCTCAATTTGAGTGTATGTCCCCTAATTCTGGTATTTTGTGAGAGGGAGAAGAGCGTCCCTCTATCCACTTTATTCATGCCCTGCATTGTTTTGTACATCTCAATTATATCCCCCTTCAGGTGCCTTTTTTCCAGACTAAAGAGCCCCAAATGTTTTAGCCTTTCCTCATAAGGGAGGTGCCCCAGCCCAGTAATCATTTTAGTCACTCTCTTCTGCAAAAGTTCTGAACCTTGCATCACTAAATGTTACCTCCACTGTTGGACATATCTCTAGAGGCTCCAGCCAGCAGGGTCAATTGTCAGGGATTCTGGAAGTTATCATCTACCATCATCTGGAAGATCCAATGTCAGCTAAAGGACCAAAATTCATTGAGGTTCTCTTAACACTCTTAAGATAACTCAGGAATTCTTTCCTGTTCCTCCAGGCTATTATGGTGTTGCATCAATATTTCAGGTGAAAACAGGCAAAGAAAAGTTTGACACCTTCCAGCTGTTCCATCCAGATCTTTGCAATGCCTAGTCAAAACAATTCCAGTATTCTTCTTGTGAACCTAGGCTATTGGCAAATCCACTGTAGATGCTGGACCATTCTAAACAAATGTGCATTTCTACTTGTCAAGACTTTTAGGTGGTCTACAAACATAAGAATGAATAGGGAAAAAATGTTCCCAGGGAGCAATAAGGAAGATAATGCAGCTATGGAAATCTACAGCATCATTGACAAAGATTCTGTGTGGAAACCAGGGCACAGAGCCAATTTAGAATCACAGGGACTGCAGAAATAAAGCAGATTTTCAACAGACACAATCCAGCTACAGATGAATAAACATTTGAATGAAAAATGGTTGAGTTCAGGAATGGAGGAGGAGGGATCTCGTTATGAGATTCCCCAAAGAAATGGCTGTAAAAAGGAGCCATGCAAAATAGACGCAAATACTCCCACACACAATTACAGTAAAATCAGTTAATTCAGCCATTTAGAGTATTGTGGAGACCATCTATAATAATAAAACAGAATGTTCACTTACCAGAACCATAGCTAAAAGATCATGAAACCCAGAATCTTGGCATGCATGCTATGAAGACCTCAGGGGAGGGTGCACAAAGTTATTTTTTTTAAAAGCATATAAAATAATTTTACTTAATGTAAATACATCACCCTAAAGTACTTTTCAGTTGGTGGAGGACCTTCCTAATAAGCACATAGCCAGTACAGTCTGAAGTCACAGGAGAGTAGTTCAGGGGATACAGTGTTAGATCTGGCCTTTAGCTGACTCTAGGATTATCTCCTTTTCTCAAGAGAATTGAGTGTATTCCCTCAAGGGCCTGCATTAAAAGGTGGCATCAGTCATGATTTCAGTCAGATGAGGGAAGATGACATGTGTCCTCATCTGAGGACTACTTGCAACCCATGGATAGCTAAGATTTGCTAGTATTCTAATGAAGATAGTAGTAGTTTACACCAATCTTTAGCACCATATTACAGTACGACCTTCTTATCCACTGATTCACTAACCGCAGATTCAGTTATCCGTGGTTGTGAACAGCTGGGCAGGGGGTGACAAGGAGGGGGGGTTAGGGTTAAATAAAATGTACTTTTGCCGATACTGTCTGCTGTCCTCCTCTCTGCCACTGTGGGCTAGTCAGTCACCCTACGGAGGGGTTGAGGACCTGCCTGGCCAGCCAGCCTTTTAACTTCCTGCTTGGGTCCTTGGTGGATTGGAAGTTTTGAACTTCCCGCTCAAACTTCTGGTCCACTGCATGGGACCCAAGCAGGAATTTCAAAGGCCAGTTGGCCATGCAGGTCCCTAAAGTGACCAGCCCACTTTAGAGGCGCACTGAAAAAGAGGCATCCATGCTGCTCACCCAGAACACCAGAGGTGGTGGCAGAAGAGGCGCCCATGCCGCACCGCTCGCCTGGAACACTTTGGTAGAAATGGTGCTAGGCGTATGTCGGTTGAGCAGTCAAAAGTTGCGTTGTCACTTTCCTCGATTTTTGGAGGACTGAAAAGAGGTGGACTTTGGTTTCTTAGACTTTGATGAAGCATAGGTATTGAAGGAAGAGGTTCTGGCGTCCCTGTCTCTAAATTGTGGTCTTGAGTAGGATGGTTGGTAGAATTGCTGAAATGTTTGCTTTTTCCAAGGGTAACAAAAGGAGCACTGAAGGAAGGAGTGGATCATAATGAGTGTCCATGGACTTGACCAACGTTGAAACCAAAGGCTGCTCAGGCTCAACAGGTGTTGATAAAGAAGCGGATGGTAGCAGCTTCCTTTTTGGAGGTTGTTCGATCCATACCGGGGATGCCTTCAAGGTTGAACTCAAAGATTGGGTTCCTTATGGGAAGCCAATCTCGAAGATTTTTTTGAAGTCTGTGAGGCTGGAGAAGAAACTGTCGATGACTGAAGCTTCTCCATCTGGGGACTAAGAGCCTTCTCCAACAGATATGAATTAAGACGATTTTGGCAGTTTTTCACTGCTTGAGTACTAAGACACTGACAGAATTCGCAGAATACCCAAGTCTTGGGTAGATGACTTTCCCTAAGACAATACAGGCATTCAGAATGCCCGTCGAGTGGGAGATTTTCCCCATACAAGCAACACAGTGCTTAAATGGTGGCTGAAATGCCATAAAAGTGTGAAAAAAACGTATGAGAAAAATATATCCGAGTAGACTAAACAACATGACCATTTCACTGCTGCGGTGAGAGGGAACTGAGGGGATTGGGCAGGAAGCCTCCTACTCATGCGCAGTAGGAGGGGAGGAAACTAACAATCTTTCCATTGCTAGGGAAGTCTGGAGCCTTGCACATGCATCTTGGGAAACCCATCTGTGTGGCTTCACGAAGGCCACAAAGGATAATCTTTTTATTGTCAACATCAAAGTTCTGTATTTCCTCTGTAATCATCAATACAAGTCATGCACCAAGACAATGAATTGCTGAGGCACACCAATTTCTTTCAGAAAAAACGATAATTTCCTGTGATTCACACAGTTAAAAGTAGTGCTGTGGTCTATACAGCATGGATGTCAGTGAATATTCTCAGTCATCCAGGTGAGGTTATTTGGAAGTTGAGTCAAGGCAACTGGACTTCTTTTCTTGAGAGGTCAAAACATTTTGCTACTCATCCAAGCACCTTCGGGCGTTTATACACGACCCCTAAGCTCCGCAGCAAAGGGCTGCAGGCTCCGTACCTTAAAAATGTTTCCCCACCAGGTCCGGAGTTTGCAGACAATTAAGTGCGACCCCGCCCACCTAAGCGCGACCCAGCTGCACTTTCTTGTACTTGCTTTTGGGAGGTGAAAAATATTTGATGCGGAGAGTGCCTGAGCTCTCCTTGCTTCTTTTTGTTGTTTTTCTTTCGCCTCCGCCCCTTTAAGAGCAACCAGGAAGTAAAACCGGGGCTCGGAGCAAGCTTCCACGCAAGGGAGGTAAGGGTTTCTTCTTTTGTCCGTGTCTAAGGCTTTTTCCCCCTCCCTCCCCTCCTGCAGTCAGAACAAGTAAGTGCGGAGCGGGTGGGGACGGAGGAAGAGCAAGGAACCCTCAAGATTGCTGGTCCGAATTTAAGGGACCAGCGGATCTGAAGGGTCATGTGAAAAGGCCCTTCCTCAGTGAAACAGTTTGATCTCTCAAGAAAAGAAGTCCAGTTGCCATGACAACTTCCTGATATAGCATGGACCTATCTTTCTGAAACTCTTGATACATTAGTGACCTCCAAAAGATCCTTTTGTCAACAGCCATATCTGGGTCTTGCAAACTGAAGGTTGTGGGTTCCTTTATTGACTGATTTATTCATCATATTCAGGCTTCATTTTTTCCTTCTAGCTTCAACACGTCCCAAGCATTATTGTCTTTTCTAGCATATCTTGTCTTCTCACAGTGTATCCAATCCTCAATAACCTAAGTTCAGTCTTTTTGCTGCTGGAGAGAGTCCAGGTTTGACTTTATATAGCAGCTGCTCATTTGTCTTTCTGCTTGTCCATGGTATCCATAAAGCTCAACTCCCAGATTACATTTTAAATCAAGTGATTTCTCCCTTGCTAAATTACTTCACTGTCTAGCTTTTTCTTCTATATATATAGCAATCAGGAATACCACAGTGCAGATTATTTTGGCCTTGGTCTTCAATGATATACAGTGGTAACTTGGTTTAAGTAATTAATGTGTCCTCTGGGACGTTTTGTATCCTGAAAAATTTGTAAACTGAAGCGTGGTTTCCCATAGGAATGCAATGAAAACCAATTAATCTGTTCTGGAGGTTGGAACCAAAGTAACTTTTAAAAAAGTGCAGAATGCATAGAACAAATGCAGAAGCAATGAAGGATCAGCTCCCTACTTTTCCACCAACTGAGAAATGCACCAAAAAAGTTCAAAAAGTCCAAACCGGCTGCAAAAATGTCCAGAATGGCTCCAAAACTTGGGGGGGGGGGAACCAGCTCCAACTCCTCCCACACCTCCACAAACTACAGGGGTACAGTGCATCCTGGGTATACCTTTTCACAATGCCTAATTAAAAAATGTAACCCGGGGCATTCCACTGAAAATTTTCTGAACCTTAAAATTTTCCTATAATTCCTTTTTGTAACCTGAGTTTTTCATAACCTAAAGCGTTTGTAACCTGGGGCACCACTGTATTTTTATTTTTAAAGTTCTTTCTATATTCCTTCATAGCTGGCTTTCAAAGTCTCACTCTTCTGATTTATTGGTTATCGTCTTGAATTGGATTGATGACTAAACCAGGGTCTAGAAATACCATGCTGTTTCTGTTCCAATTCCTGCCAACAGGTAGCATTCCATGATTCCCACTGGTACTTTCTGGGGTTTCCCCTCCTTTTCCCTAAGTGTTTTTTTTTTTAATTCTAAAGACTGGGTTTTTTTTTTGCAAGGCTGTTTAAATTTATTTATTTATTTATTTATTTATTTATTTATTTATTTGAAATATTGTTATGGTTATACAAATAGTGGCACTCACCTTGAACATTCATACAGGGAAATATTCTGTTTTGCTCTTGTTGCACACAGACCATATTATATTTTGAATTCATTGCCAAGTTCTCAAATTATATTTCCAGCTACGTATTTCCACAAAAAGTAGAGTACTTGAGAATGTGTGGAGATTATGTTGAGCAAACAACTGGAACCACAAAATAAAAAAATAACAACAGTAGTGAAATCATAAGCTTTATGGAGATTTAGCTGTTCCCATTGCAATTCCACTGCTGATTTGCAATAAAACCTCAAAGCAGAAGAATAAAGACTCAAGGATTTGCTTGTATTCTCATGGATACTGCAACCCAAAATTAGTTTTCTTGTAAACTGGACATTGGAGCAGGAAAGGCTGCATAAGTAAAACTTGGTCTCAAAGTACAATTTTTATGGAATGGAAACCGCTGAACAGTGAGATGGGCAGCTGGAAAAATCAAAGGTCTGGGAGAAAATGGCTGTTTTTCTCTCTGAGGAATACTCCAGAATTGCCAGGTTGTGCAAAAGGCAGCAGCAAGGTCAGATGAGATTTTGTTATTTACTACCATATATACTCAAGTATAAGCCAACCCAAATATAAGCTGAGGCACCTAATTCCCCCCCCCCAAAAAAAACTGGGAAAACTTCTTGACTTGAGTATAAACCTAGTTGCCTTCTCCAACGGGCAGGACTTGCCCTCCACCGCCCTCCCCAAGCCAGCTGAGCCCTTGGGAGGCGGTGGAACAGGAAGGACTAGTCCTCCTCCACCTTCCTCAAGCCGGACAAACACTTGGGAGGCAGCAGAAGTGCGGTAATAAAAATAATAGTAATAACTTTATTTTTATGCCGCCTCTCTCTCCAAAGGGACCCAAGGCGGTAATAATAATAACTTTAACTACACAGTATTCACTCAAACTGTATATATTCACTCATACCGAATATAAGCCAAGTGCATTTTTTCCAGAAAAACTCAGCTTATATTCAAGTATATATGGGTAATTGATAACAGTGTTGTACATTAATACACAGATTCCCAAATCATTTTTAGGCTCAGTTCTCTTTTATCCTCAAAGCACTGGGTTTGCGCTTAGGATCTCTGAAGGACAATTTCATAACTATGAACACATCTGTGGCATGTACATTTTCAACCATGAGCCTGCTAGGGATACATGCCCCACCAGTATGCATCGTAGAAATGTGAAATACAACAGCAATGGGAAATATTAGTACCATCCAAGTAGTTTTTACTTAACTCCCAGGAGTCTCCGACAGCACAGTCAATGATGGATTATGAGGATGTAACCCAAAATATCTGGAGGGCTAAAGCCATTCCTGCCTTGAAATAAAGCATACTTAATAGGTGGAACAGATTGTAGCATTCCTCGATAGGAGGGTTTAATATCTCACTGGAAGATAGATTTAAATACTTTTTGATGTGCACAATGTACATAGTGCAAAGCCATGAGTATCAATGATCTGCATAGTATTTATGAAGCTTTTCCACTTCCTGGAAAAATTCCTGCAGGCTCTCTTGGTCATGAGGTGTTGGTATGATATTATTTCATCAAATGTTTGTTATTAGCCACCTGGAAGGATTCTTTTAGGCATGGAATGACAAAATACAGTACATACATTTTTGATCTAGATCTTCCACAGGATCTTGATAATAGGAAACAATTGAATGACAGAAGGATGAAGTTTTAAAATGAGCATTTGTCAGATTTGCACTGAAGAAACACAATGGGGATAACTTTTTTTAGTTTTGCATTACTGTACACGAAATCTGGCAACACAATAAAGACAGGAATAAACCTGCTAAATTTCAGACAGCTGTTTTCTTCAACACTTTTCTTACATGGCACTTTTAAATTATGTTTCCAATGAATGAATGATTACAGTGGTATATGGCTCATCAAATTCAACTTGTGCTCCATATCAGCATCAATTTATCCATGAACTTTTAAAATTTTTTTTATTTTTTATCAGAGACCTAGAAAGGCATCACCTATAGCCCATTCTTGCATTTAAATGTAATTTGTTTTCCTACAGAATCCAGTATTTCACTTTTGTTCCCATTATCATTTGAGGTCAAGAGAGATTAAACCTCAATTTTAGAGATGCTCTTAGAAAACACATTCTGATGATGAATGGAAATGGGAACAAAAAAAGGCAGAATATTCAAGTTTAAAACTCTTACTGCTAATTAAAACTTCATAGAGTTATTTCAGCTTTTTAGGAAAAAGAGGGGGCACAACCCCCAGAAAGCTCTAATGGATTGGGACCACAGAGCAGCAAAGATACACAATTACTGCTCTATACATCCATATAGATTTAAGTAGACTCTACCACATAATACCAAGATCACATGATGATTCTCCCAAGAATCTTTGCTCTTCTGATTGCTCTCAGTTGCAGTACAACCCCTGGAAGCTATACCTGAATATTTCAAAAAAGTTTTTTTAAAAATACTCTCTTTGTGCATATAAACAGCATATTGATTCAGTTCATGTCAATGGGATGTGTATGAGAGTTATAATGGGTCATGGGACTCTCTGTAGTGAAAGCTGTTTTTATTAAAGAAAACTTTTTAAAATAGCAAACTGGAGGAGACAGACATTCACATTGCTACAACAAAGTTCCATTAATGGATTAGAGACTTTTGTTTAAATGTTTGACACTGTTCAATAACTTTGCATTAAATTAACATCAAGTTATAGTTACTAGAAACTTCATAGAAAAATAAACTATTTCACAATGTAGTAAGGTGACAAATTAATAAATAAACCAAAATTTAAAAGAGTTAGTCACAGACACTACAAAAATACATTTTAAATACAATATGTAGTAAGTTTCAACGGAAGTTATGGCAGTGATTTTGAAGTGTTTTAGATTATAACAAAGAACTGGAAAATTACATGTACACTTTGAGCTCTTCTTTTTCTTAGTCTGCATACTAAACACTGAATCTATAAAACCAAAGTTCTCACACATATGTTTTTATAAAAAGAATGTCACACATGAAATGACAAATAATCACTCCAAAATATACATTTCAGATTAGATCTTTTCTTCTGTTCACATCATATAATAATATCTATGTATGAAACGGTTCATGGCAACATAAACAGCCAGAGAAGTTCTCGTATTTGTATGGAGAAATCACAGATGTCATAATATAATATTGGCATTTAGCCTTTGCATTTGGAAAGAAAATTGGTACCTTTGTTCAAGATTATGTAAAATGGGGGTGTGAGAGGAAGAAATTTAATAAAAACTCAAAATAAAGATTAGGTTGCCTCATGAAATTAATGGTGGGGTTGTTTTTTTTTTTTTTTTTGCAGGACAATATATTCCAATTCTAAAAGTGCTAAGATTGTGCAGTTTGAGCATTTTATTCTCCGTTGAGCACATTTCAAAAAGATCTAACAAAATAAACAATTTTCTGTCAGAATTCAAAAAGGCTCACGGGGTCACAGTGCACAGTTCCAGATGTGCAAGTTGACCCCACTTACTTCAATGCTATAGGAATTGATGTGAACGATACGGGATGTGGGTGCACACAATTTCTAACAACACGGTCAAATGATAACTCAAGTGCCATTAATTTATGGACATTAACAGTGCAATCCTATCTAGGCCTACTGAGAACTTTGCTCGGTAGTGTTCAGCTCCCAGGTAAACCTGCTGACTTTATGTTTTTGGTTGATACCGAATGCTTAATTTGACATCTCAGTGACAAAACATCACCCTTAGAACTGCAGAACGTATGTATGAATACATTTTATAAGCATTATATTAAATAGAAACTAGTCAAACTGAATTCAATTCTTTAAGGGGATAGAATCCCGGGAACGAAAGAACACATTAGAAATTTCCTCATTTTTTGGCTTGAAGAAATGGCTCCAGTCTTTTCAGATATTCCATGACAGATCCTCCTGTACAAAAAGACCAGCACCTTTGCACTTCTCCAAAATTAGAAAGTAGGATAAATAAAGGCACAGGGGAAGGAAGGGAGGTTTGGATGAGTTCTGCTTTGTGACACAGGGCTAAAATGATTCTGGGACCTTGGAGTGTTCTAATACCATAACAGGATTGATCTGTTAATGTATTTAATAGATGACATAATGGATGGCACAGAATTTATTCCTAACCATAAACCACTACACAATCCCATTTTTTTTAGAAAAACCCATAAAATTCATTAGTTATTTAAACCTTATTCCAGTATTACATAAAAAGGATTTTTATAAAATTTTAGAAAAACCTTGGAATGACAAGATCAGCTCAGTCAGTACAGAGAGAAAGTGGTTTATCAAAATGTGCTTTGGATGCAATCATATTTGCATTTTTATTTGGTGTTTTTTTTTAAGTACACCACAGTTAGTGACATCACCTGATTTGCTACCTCACAAATAGCAGTGGTTCTTCAAGATAGGAAGTGAGGGGTACAGGACAGCCAAGAGGAAGAAACTCTCCCTTTAGACCTGCCCTAGCCTCTGAGCATTTGTACCCAACATTATTTGTAGGTTAACCCCATGGAAATCAGTAGGGACTGGTTCAGATAAAAGATGCTTTGAATTGTGGGTTTAACCTATTTTTGCAATCATTCAGCCTCTTCCAATATGAGTGCAATATAGATACACCAAGGCTTGAACCATCAGTGCTGGGAGTGATGGTAATATGGAACTATTGTGACTTTTTCTGCTGGACTCTTGAAACTGCCAGTTTTCTCTCTCTCCAGGGGCCGTTAAGCTTGTCCTCCATCCTGTTTGCTCAGGATAGGACTAAACTCTGAGAATTGACTTGTCACTGATATGTACCAACAACATTTTTAACACAGCTTGAGAATGCCTGCCACAAACTGAACCTGTGTTAGCTACCTCTAAAGTGAGATCAGTGCTTTTTTTTGTCATACCAGTTTAGATTAACATTCTATGCCACAACTAAACAAGTTGCCTTATGTTAAAGTGCTACAATGCAGAGTGGTGTTGTGAACTGATCTGAAGGCCGCTTATGTCAGAACATCATCAAATTTAAGCCAATCTGATCCTCCTCCCTTAAATGGGATTGAATTGGCTTTCAGTCAAATGTCTCTGTATTTGTCTAATTGGCAATGCCATTCTGGTAATCAGTAGTTAATGCACATTTGTCTTCAGAGAAGGAGCAGCTCTACTTGAGTCCATGTTGTTGTGCAACAAGACTTCTAGGTCAGTTTTTCATTACAGTGTTCAAAACTAAGAATGTCCCAAGTTTTCAGGCAAGGTCTTTAAATAAACCTCTTGACAGTGAACACAAAAACTCTGAAGAAAACAGTCTTCAGGAGTTGCATCTAAAAGTTTCATTTCCTTGGAACTTGCTGGTGTTGATGTTTATGTCTTCAGGCTTGTCACGCCTGTAGGTTACTGTCTTTGTACAAACAGTAGGCAGGAATGTATTATCCTTGAAGGAGAAGATAACAAGAGGTATTAGAATCAAATAGCTAGCATTTTATGTTTAGTCAAATCAAGTATAGGGATCATTCATGACCTATCTAGTTCATCACTTACCTTTTTCTTTGGAGATGTCCTGTAATCAGCTGATGATTTAATTTTGTTATTGCTCCACTGCAGAATTATCTGCCGGATTATAAGCACATTCAGCAAACCAATCAGAAATGTAACTATAAAGATGATGGAAAATATTCTGAAGTGGCTTGGATCATCGGAGATGCATTCTGTAACAGAAAAACTACAGTGGAGCCTTGTATAACAAACAGTTTGTATAACATAAATCTGTACAACATAAAAATTTCCGGAGATAGGGAAAATTTGCTTAACAGAATCGCCTATGGGGCAAATCCGTACAACATGAAAATGGTCGCGATTAGGGATTACTCTGTTTTCAATACATTCCTATGGGAAATTTGTATAAAGGAAAATTTGCTTAACATAATTTTATTTGGAACGAATTATTTCCTTTATACAAGGTACCACTGTATATGTAAAATTTCCTCTGTTGCCAAAAGAGCCATGCAGTAAATCTAACACAGAGACAAAACAATAGTGTGATATTCAGGAATTTGGCATTACTGTTCTGTTTATACAGAAAAAATATTTTACTCTTTAAAAGTGGTATCTAAAGCAAGGGAAACAGATTAATACAGAAGGTATATAGTTATAGCTCTGATGTCCAAGATACTTTAGTATATAAAAACACACTAGCTGATATCAAAAACATACCTGTATTTTCCCATCTATAAGACACACCATGTATAAGATGACCCCCACTTTTCCAATCCAAAATTAGTTTTGCAACCATGCGGTTCTCTCTTTGGCTTACTTCTGTGCATAAGACATCCCTCAATATTTAGTCTAACAATTTTAGACAAAATATAATGCTGCATTTTGTTAATCTCTGGGACAGACCATGGACTTTGATGATTAGTCCCTCCCTTCAAACATTATATAGCTGGCTGGATATGTTAGTAAATTAAAGTACCTGGCTATTGAATCAAGAGATTTTGATTCCCCACAGTGCCTCCCAGAAGAATAGACAGCCTTTCAAGTTTTGTGCTACCTGCAAAGTTCTAGAGCACCACTAGAAGGGACTGATAAACCACTTCTGAAACCTCCATATTTTTATTTATTTATTTATTTATTTATTTTTAATTTATTTATTTTTATATTTATATACCGCACCTTCTTCCCGGACCGGGAACTCAGGGTGGTTAACATGAGTAGTTAAAAGGTTAAAAAAAAGTTAAAAAGTTAAAAGGAGGACAAGGACAGCAGCAATCCAAACTTGCATTGGGAAAGAGGAAAAAAAAAGACTAGTTGATGTTAAAAGCTTCCCAGAAGAGCATATGTAGGAAACCCTGTCATGGGTTGCCATAAGGTGGAATTGACCTGATAGCACTTTATTATTTAAACATTCACTGTTCTCCAGAATTTTTTTAAACATTTGCTATATATAAGGTTATGGCTGTTCTAATTTTGTAATGCAAATCATTGCAATATTTGGTTTTCTGAATTTTCTACTCAGATTAGGGTCTAAATTGGACTAAACTGGGTCTGAATTTGCCTGAAACGAATCTCACCCAAACTCATATTGGATTCTGAAGCAAATCATGGGACCTTTGCAATGCCCAAACATTATTTCAACATGTTAGTGGTATCTCAAGGGGAAGAATGGAAGAAGCTGAAAGGTGATATATTTAATGCTTCATTTGTCTACACTTGGCAATTCATCACTAGGAAAGACTCATCATGTATTGTAAACTGTCCGGAAAAGATAAATAAAAGTTTTGCGTAGAAGCACCATTCAGATCTCTTGACAATGTAAGCAGGACCTTTTTAAAAACCTACCTAAAGACTGCTCGTCATAATGCACCTTGTAAGCACATGAGGTTTTGCACCGATCAAATGTGATCTGAGATGAATTGGAGTGACAGGGCACACAATTCCTGCAAAGCAAAATGAAATGGAATGAATCCTTCAGTGTATCTTTTGTGCTATAAGCCGCTATCTGTGAAACAAACCAAATCCAAAATTTTGCTCCTATTAGCAACTAGAGCAAGTACAACACCCAAGGTTGCTTTGGACAAGTTGCCAAAACTGAGCCACTGGCTGTAGGCTAGTGACAGCCAACTTCCAGAGGACTGCGATTGCTTATCCCCATTCCTGGAACATGGAAGGAACCTGGTCTACGACTTCCACTTTTTTCCCTTACAAAAATTGTGGTTTTTTTTAACTCCAAAGTTACCATGCATCCTGCAGTCACCAGAAATAGATTTTAGAAAGAATTCATACTCCTCTTTTCACTATAATTCCTAACTGTACCAATCAGCATAGTCAAAGGTGAAATAGCAGTTGCAGTCCACATTTTTGATGGGTAGTAGGCTGGGAGAGAAAACTTTACTTAAGGGCTTTCTGTGGATTGTAAAGATTGTTAATGTACAAGAATTAACCCTCAGCAATAGATACTACCTTGAATGTCACAGTTATGTTTTTATTGAACGCCTCTTGGTTCTCTGTTTCCTCCTGGAACCACTTGCTATTGGCAAATTTATGTAAATTGGTAGCAACACACCACTTGGATTCGAGTAAAGATCTGGAGACTCAGTGGGATATATAATGTCCACATTTGCTTTGGGAGAACACATACTGTATCAAAAGTAGTGAATGACATTTCAGTGTGAACCAACGTACCGCTTGTCACTGCAAGTTGTTCTGCAACCAGGGCAGAATTCACACAAACGGCCCAAACTGCTGGGATCGGTGCACCTGCACCTTCCACACAGACATGTTCCTCTTCCACTGCAGATCTGGCCATTTGCATTCATGCAGTGTTTTCGTAATGATGATGAACACTGACACCGATCACCTTCCCAGCCAGCAAAGCATTTGCATTTGCCAGCTTCACATTCACCGTTGCCTACAAGAATAGAGAAAGAATCAATGCCTGTCAGTCTGTGCTTCTCTACTTCCATTAGCAACTAGGAATTTGTACCCTTGCTTGTATTATGTTGTAAAGGATTTTAATTCTACAATATAAATGTTTTAAACTGAACAGAACAAAGAAATAAGGGCTAAAATCAGACTGAATTAGTCACAGGAGAGAGACTCTTTTGAAGTATTGTATTAATCACAGCTACTGGAATACCACTCCACCTTCAAACAAAATCTGTTCATGTGATTTTAAAGAAAAAACATTAATGTCATCCCTTCCTTCCCGGTGAAGCTGTGATGAGTTCTCAAGACGAGCAAAATGCCTGAGAGGTTAAAAATATATTTGCTTTGATATGACTAAGATGCTACCTTGGATTGCATATGTTTCAAATCATATATTGTTTTATATAATAACTAAGGGGGAAAACTTGATTCCATATAGCATGTGGGTTATAACAGAGAGAACTGGTTAAAAAAATTCAGATTTTTTTTCAGAAATCAGCTTTTAATGAAGAACCTTAAACACACTGAAGACATTAATTACAAACATGAAGCTAAACAATGTTGCCTAGCAAACCTTGGATCAAGAAAACCATAGCCATGGGACTAACTGTTGTTAGGATAAGGAAGACAACATTGCTTTTAACTATTGCTCCTGCTTAGCATTCCATACACACCAACTGCATCTACCATAGTTAGTATGATGCCACTTCAACGGCCATGGTTCCATCCCATAGAATCCTATGATGAGCCTTTTCAGGAGATGCCTAGAAGCCTCACTTTGCAAAAGTGAATTAGAGCTCTTAGCAAAGAATGTTATGTTCCTCACAAAATGACAGACCCCAGGGTTCTGTATAGTGGAGTCTTATCAGTTAAAATGCTATCAAACTGTTACATTGTATAGCGTGAATACACTTGTGGGTGCACAAACACATGGCTGGACAGTACATTGGCTTAGCAAAATACTCTTTGAAACTGTACATCAATATTTTCTGGAAGCAAGCATATTCAATATTTTCTGGAAGCAAGCATATTCAATATTTTCTGGAAGCAAGCATATTCAAAGCTACCTACTTCATTTCTCAGATCATCACCCAGTATTAAGTGTGGTTTAATATCACCAGTACCTGGTGTAGACCAAGTGACATACTAGAACTAAGCACATCTGGGCTCAAATTCCTGCTTGGCCATACAAACTAAATGGGATGTGTGTGGCACTGGTGAAAGCACTGTGAAGTATCTTATATCCTAAGAAAATCCTATTAGGGTCTCCCTAAGTCAGATGTGACTTGATGGCACATAACATACACAGATTTGTGGTATTTGCCGTTCTAAATAAGAAGGCAAGTGGGAGCATAGTGGCCTGGGGATAAATTTGTGAAGGACAACAGTTCAAGGGGAACAACTGCAACTTCTTCTCCATCTGGTGTCACATAGCACCATCCATCTGAGTCAGTGGCAAGCCTTCCTGAAGACAGATGTTAAGAATTAACACAGCTCACCCGAGTTTCCCTAATGGTGCATCAAATGTGTGTCTAATTACCAGCATCTGGTATGAAGACTACTTTTTTTAGATTCTCCAGCAGGATATAGAGAGATGAGATGTTGTCAAGGGCATTGTTGAACAAATTACTGCTACAGCTGGCCTGCCTGAAAAGCTATCCAATGTGAGACTATTTGGAACCAACTCCAAAGTTTTAAAGGTAAGTTTTAAAATGGCATTTTCAGCCTTCTCCAACTATATATTAATGCTACAGAGGCGTATATAAATGGAAAAATAATCATGAGGTGAGTGTTAGTCAACCGGGGCCTTAGCTTTCAGGCAGCTAATGAATGTTGAAAAGGCAGCTACGAACTCAGCAGGTGCATTCTGGAACTTACCAGCACACAGGTTTCCAAGGTGATACGGGCAGGAAAAGTCATCCTTTTCACAGTATTTGCCATATATTATGCCAAGTTTGGTTTTGTGGCAAATACATTTCCCAGCTACACAGTCTCCTTGCCCGTTGCAGATCAGATGGTCCTTCTGCATCTTGCATTGCTCAGAAGAGACTTTGTCTGTTGGACCACAAACACTCTCCTTGCAGTAGGATGTTGGAGCATCCTGAAACGTTTCATCGGCACATATCCTTTTTGGGTTTATGCCTTTCTCACACTGACAGGCACATCTTTTGTTTATATTAACTCTGGTGGATTCATTGAAACCAAGGGTTTTTATCACCACATAGCTTCTTCTGTCACTTGTCCCACATTCTTTCATGGCAATGGAGATGTTAAAAAATGTCTGCAAGAAGAATTATACATTAACAAGAACAAGGCATTGGATTCCTATAACACCAAAAACAGTCTCAAGTTTTATAGGAACAGTACTAGAAAATACAAACTAGATTCAGTATTTTTTTCAAATAATGACTCCCAGAAGAAAAATAGTCACTTGTTACTATTCCTTCACCAATTTTTTTTATTTTAGCCATTTTATAAATGAGACAAAATGGGGCATAAAAATTAGTCATCATCTGAATTAATGAAGCATTAGCTGGATCTTATTTCTCTCTTATGATCATTTCTTACATTGGTAACACCTACAAATAGGAAGCAAAGCCCTACAGTATATGTATGGTGTTACAACACCCACATGGCAGGCGTATTAGTCTGTTGTAGCAATAAAAGCAATAAGAGTCTCATGGCACCTTAAAAATTCAGATATTTTATTATGCATAACCTTCCATGGGGGGGTACCATTCCACATAAATGCGCAGCCAATCAAGACTGGAATCCTACTGGTGTTTACAAAGTTTTATGTAACTTACTGGAGCTGATTAACAGAGTGCCAGCCTGCCTCATGCACAACTGGGGTGGGGTGGGGGTGTAACCAGACACCTGACCAAGAGGCACTCTGGCATTTCATCATTTAGAGGCAATGAGCCACACAAGCTATGCAAAACATGCATGAAGATCAATAAAATACTGGCCCCTAGTTCAAAGCGACAGAATTTTGGCAGTTTTGAAAATTCCTAGACAGAACCATTCCAGCAGCATCAAGGATACTACATGGACTGATGGACTTTAGACATCATCAAGCTGTACTGCAACCGTGAATACTGTAACATCTACTTGCAAAACTCACCAAGCAACATCATAAGTGGCTATTTACTACCTGGCGAATTAAACAAAATTTATCCTGCATTTAGAATAATAATGGCCGGGTCTCCATGTGGCCTTTCTTCCCTAACCCTAACCCTAACCCTGTACCCTGCCAATAAGGAAACATGATTTCCAAGCAGGCAATATGAGTGAGGTTGGAGAGGGAGTTCATTCAGGGACGACAAACGCCTTGAGACTGAGTGGAAACTTCCAACCAAAAAGCACCAGGGGCGAGGCAATTTAAAAACAGCCACCTGAAAAATGGTTGAATCCACCTCCCAGCTCACCTGAAGCAAGGTACTGGCTAATCTCTGCCATGACCAATTTGGGACTTCCATGAATAATTTTTCTACCCTATGCTTGAAGAAGTGAATTTTATTCATGAAAGCTTGGACTGAATGTTTGATTTTTAGTGACCTAATAAAGGCATCATCTCTTCTACATCTGACCACTCTTCGTTAAATCTTTTGTTGTATCTTTGTTGTAATCTCTGCAAGGCTCTTTGTTGTAATACAGATTCTAAGATCCCAGCCCCTAGATATATTGAAGCATATAAAGCCCAATTGGCCACTAAAAGGATATTTGTGGCACATCATACAGTGAAGTGCATACCACTTTTTTGAGTCTGCCAACCAAAAGCAGTTGATGTGCCAACACATCATCAACCCTGTCTATGGTGAACACTTTTAAAAAGACACAGTTTACATGCTATCACTGTTGTTCATCTGAGAGTGAAACACCCATGCCATGAAACTCTCAAAAATGACATATATCATGCCTTAACTGTGTGTTGGCGACTGCTTTTGACAGTGATGTGATGCCCTGACAACTCAAGTCCGGAAGAGTGCTTCTATGCCTCCTGCCTACTGATTTAAATTGCAAATGTGTGGCTGGGATGTTTATGAATACTCTAATCTGCATAGGGCTTCTCTCTCTCTTTTTTCAGAGAAGCATCATGGAAACAAACCAATATAATAAACAAACCCATAAGCATCATGTAAACAAACCAATATGGAAATGAGGACACTGAAATAACAAATACTAGGAATAGTTATGGATGACAACGAAGGCCATCCATTGTTTTTAAAACTACTGACTCTGATTTATGGTTTTCAGTTGCACTCACTTTCTTAGAGAACACCTCAAAAATCTACTACTGCCTGAGGCTAAATGGCTGTAGCACCTTTCCACTCTAATTTAAACTGTGTAGTAGCCATGGCCACAATTTGTTTTGGCTTCTGAGAAAGGAACTCTCATAAAATCTTCATCAGGCATAAACATACAGTAATAAATGAAATAACCACTAAATAGCTGCTTTTTCATGTTATTTGTGAATCACTTGTCCAACTGATGCTTCCTTTTAACTAATGCTGGGATAGCCACAATACTTAAAAAAACTACATGTCTTTATGCACATCTCTTTAAAAGACATCGGTCAATTAAGACTTAGAAAGTTTGAGCAAGCAAAGTATCTGTTAACTAAGGAAGTAAAGCAGAAATATTTGTTCTTCAATCCAATTTAAAATAATGCTCTGAAGAAATTTTTTTTAAAAGTTTACAGGGCCTATGACTGTGGTCCATAGAAATCTACTTTTTAAACCACAGTAAGATCCTCTTCCACTGAAGACCATTATAAAAGCATTAACAAAGTATTTCTTCTCCTTTGTAAATAAAGGAATTCTTCATACTTCAACTGTAGATTTCACATTTCTGCATCCTTCCAAGCCTGTTCTTCTACTTCCATCAGGACACAGTGCAGTAACGTTGACATTTATGTCTTTGTCTATATTATCCACCTGAATTTTCACTTCAGAGAGTAGCTTCTGGAACAACAAACAAAAGAATCCCATGTCATTGCATGGCAATACATTTTAACGTAAGCAATTCAGTAAACATTAACAGGCCTGACTCAGTGGATTTAGATGAAATGAAAAGTCTGTCTCTGAATAAAGGATTGTATTGTTTTCAATCTTTTTCAGAATAAAGGCTCTATTATAAACCAGTCAGTTATGCCAGTGGAATCTGTAATCCTGAAGAAGACAAGCAGGATAGCAATTACTGTGTTTCCAGCAATTTTTAGAGTTGTACAGTTCAGTGTTTACAATAAGCCTGTATTCCCCTCTAATGGTACAGGACAAGCTTGCATATTTTAAGCTTGCATAAAAGAAAATATTTTTTCACCCAGCGCATTGTTAGTCTGTGGAACTCCCTGCCACAGGATGTGGTGATGGCATCTGGCCTGGATGCCTTCAAAAGGGGATTAGACAGATTCCTGGAGGAAAAGTTCATCACAGGTTACAAACCATGAGGGAGATGTGTAATCTCCAGGCTTAAAACCAGGGTACTTCAAGGGCCAGATGCAGGGGAGTGGTATCCAGAGACAGATATCTGCCCTCTTATCCCCTGATGTGCTCCCAAACGCATCTGGTGGGGCCACTGAGATACAAGAAGCTGGACTAGATGGGCCTTTGGCCTGATCCAGCATGGCTCTTCTTATGTTCTTATATTTATTTCTTATTTTGGTACCATGTCCATATACGCACCCAACTATTATCTGGATACCAATTCAATGCATACTGCTATCAGCATCTGGAAAAGTCTTAGTCTCACCACTAGGGTTCTGCCATTTGGGTTTTTCAGACCCTAACCCCTAGAATTCTCCAAGCATTTCATAGATAGACTTCTGCAAAGTTCCTATCAACAGACATACACCTACAAAGACCTACACACACCTACATTTTACTCACATGGAACAGGACCGATCATCCAGGCTGTCTCAGGAATACTTCCTCTATATACTGTACTTCCTACCTGTCTACAGACAATCACTCAAGTATGGAACTGGGTGAAACTCCATGGGGACATCAAAGCATATGGGGATTGGCACCTTTTTTGAGATGCCATCTCTGCAGAACTGATGAACAGAGAAACTGTTGTCCCTGTAGTCTTTCCAGTAAGATATATAGAGGATGTTTCTTAGAAACAACAAGAGCCTACCACTCTTTAATGCCTTGCTATTCCCATGGAGTTTGGAAAGCTCCATCCATGTCCATACTTGAATGGCCATCTGCAGGGAGAATCTTGGCAAAGGGACTCGTGAGGATCATGAAACCCCTCTGCAAACAAGGGACTTTTTATCTAAAACTTCCAGAATGTGAGCTGGTGGAACTCCTGTTGATTTCTGGTGGGGTGGGGGATGGGGGAAATTGTAGTGGAAAAAAATTTCCCAGGCTTAGTGGCTAGTGCATTAAGGCAACTGGGATGCTACAGCATCTCAGACTTAGGCTCTGCCTAGTCAGCCCACTCTTTCCCGATTCCTTACTAGATGGGGAGCTCAGGGCCCCACTTGTGTTCCTCTCCTGCTGAGCTCCCAGTCTCACATTGTATATGAATATGTATTTGAGAGAGAGTGAAGGAAGAAAAGGGAAGCACTAACCATTAACAGATGGTTGCACTGCACATCTGATCTGGCCTGATTTTGGAAGCTAAGCAGGGTCAGCCCTGGCTAGTACTTGGATGGGAGACCACCAGGGAATACCAGGTGCTGTAGGCGCTTGGAGTAGGCACTGGCAAGCCACTCCAGTATTCCTGTCAAAAAAACTCCATGGACATGGAGTCATGAAGAGTCGACGCAACACACACACACACACACACACACACACACACACACACACACACACACACACAGAGGCCCTCTCATGCCTCCACCCACTATTGGCTGTGGTGCCTTCTGTCCCACCAATCCCAACGCACACCACCCGACACCACTTATGAGTTAATGTGTGTGGGGGAACCAGGGACTGCTATGTAATTTGCTAAAAAAAACAAGAGGGAGGCATTTGTATGCTCAAGGGAATCCCAAGGTCTACATAAGGGGTGAGGGAGGAGATACCTAAGCAGGGGACCACATGATGGTGATGATGCTGTCAAGTCAATGCTGACTTATGGCAACCCTTTTCAGGGTTTTCTGGGTACAGAATGATCAGAAGTGGTTCACTGTTCCCTTCTTCTGGGGGGTGCCTTGGATGTGTGCAGCTTGCCCAATGACATAAAGGCTGGTTCTTCTCCCTTGAGGCACAGTGGGGAATAAAACTCCCATCTTCTGTCTCTGCACTGAACTATCCAGCCAGCACCGATGAGCCACAACTTCAATAACAGCCCAGTGAGGACGGAGCATGCTCAGTAACCATGGAATGCTAGCGGACTGCTCCAAGGAGAGGAGTGGAATTGATTATCTTAAAAGACCTTACACCGCAACATTTTACTGTTGGTACCAAATGCTGACCCACAAAATAATCAGCTGAAAAGAAACAGCTATCTTCTTAAATTCATAAGGAAAAAAATGGTATTTTAATGGTATAGATAGAAAGTGCTGAATGGACAGCGAGTTAGGTATTTTGCAGTGGAGGCTGGGGGTTTAGTTCTCCACTGTGTACCCCCAAAGTCAGACTGTGAGGCCTTGGGCAAAATGCATAGTCCCAATGCACCCCCAAGAAGAAGAAAAAACAGTAATGCACTTCTGAGTACTCTCGATCTAAAAAAAAAAACATGGAAAGGGTTGTCATACGACCGAAGGTGGACAGGACGCCATTTATTATTAGTGTGTGTGTGTGTGGGAGAATTCTTTGACCATCATGCCATATTTTGTGTCACATCTAGAACCAAGACACTATTTATTTTAGTTGATGCTTTTCTAAAATATGAAAGAAAAAAAAGGAACATAATTGGACATGAACTTGAAAAGCATATACCTTGTAGGCATCTACCACCAAATCACCAAGATTGGCTGCTTGTGCTTCTATCTGTCTTGCAACAGTTCCAGGCAGCAGAGGCAGAAGATCCTATGAAAAAAACCAATTTACAGTTACAATCCCTGTGTAGTTACTGTACTTACAGGACACAAAATTCTGATGTTTAAAAATACCTTATACCAGTGAAATTGGCTTCCTTGGACTGCAAAAATAACATTAATGTTGTTGTTGATCAGCTTTTCAGAGAGCTGGCCAAGAGATGGATGCTCCTGTTAATCACAAAAGGGAACATATATTTTGGCCTTTATAAACTAATACAATATATAGAGATAATATTGTGGATATGAACTTAACATGAAACTTTGCCACCACAGAGCTGCAATACTTTTACCAGAAACACATCAGTGCTTGAAACAGAATGAGGTTTAGGATGAAATTACAAATTACGTTAGGTCACAAAATAATCTTTCAGTGTGTACGAGTACCACAACCAACTATGATTCAACACAAAGGCTTGAATCATTAGCTGTCTGTCATAATGGCTATAAGCTATGCTTGGTATCAGAGGAAACATATCCCTGCATGCCTCTATGGCAAAGGAGACATGGGATTGGGAGAGTGTTATTGCTAATCTCTTCTGTGTGCAGGATTCCCGGATGAAGAAATCTTTGCTTTATTTCAGCAGAACTCTTACGTCCTTAGGAACCTCAAAATGAGTGTCAGATGGAAGCATGACAAGTGAAAGTAGCTCAGTTTGGGTGTACTCCCTGCCAACATAATTTAGATACAGAGGCATGCTGGACTATCTCGGTCTACTAAATAAAGGACTAATAAATCCTACTTATTAAAGGATTTTGTAATAATATGTTGTTCATAATAGTCTTTCTTTCTTTCTTTCTTTCTTTCTTTCTTTCTTTCTTTCTTTCTTTCTTTCTTTCTTTCTTTCTTTCTTTCTTTCTTTCTTTCTTTCTTTCTTTCTTTCTTTCTTTCTTTCTTTCTTTCTTTCTTTCTTTCTTTCTTATATAATGCTGCCATGTAGCCCAAAGGCAATTCTGGGCAGTTTACGAAGTGAAGAATACAAATTATAAAATACATACAGTAAATATGGTATATAAAAATCATATACAAAGTACAGAATTACCAAATTAACCATAATCAATGTAACTATAAAAATAAATAAACAGAATTAACAGTTAAATTACATCAGAAAAGAAAATTGATGACACATAACTAGAGGTGGGGGGGGGAGAAATTCCTAGATATTACAGGTTAAAGAGTTTCTGCTAAAATGACTACAAGTATTTGTTAATTTCATACTGTAACTGATTTACTGTGCAGTTTTGCCAGTACATACCACAGAACCTCCCCTTGTGTGTTGCCTAGCTCAGGATACTTGTCATCCTTCCTCTTCCAACTGCATTCATTACAACCCTACTGAAACTGCTATCAGATGTTCTGTAGAGTTCTACTGAACTTTAGAAGCATCCATTTTGGATTCCAGCTGACCTCAGCTAAAAATCCAGAGCTGGATCCAGACTTACGTCACATTTAGTGTAGTCTCAATGAGCCTTATGAACCTCAGGCTTGTCATGACTTTGTGGCCTATGAAGCAATCCCATGCAGCTTCCACCCCCTCCACACAAAAATGGCTTCAAAAAAACACTTCAAGGCTTTCTGAAAACATTTTCCAAGTCTAATTGCAACTTGGTGGCAGGACTGGGCTATTTTTTTTATTTGTTCCATTTATATACTGCCCATCTGGCTACAAGGCCACTCTGGGTGGTTTACAATAAAACTGCAGCATGAGATATCCCCCACCCCCTTCCTCTCTCTCACACACAAAGAGATATTATAGTTAAACTTAGGAAAAGTCTGGAAGCCAAGAAGTTTTTCTTCTCAGTATTACCTCCTACAGAGGAGTGTGGATCCGGGTGAGGGTGGGACAAACCTTCCCTCCCCAGCTGAATACCCTGCCCCTGCTTAAAGTTTATGAAGGCAGAGGACAACTCTCTCAATGAATCAAAAGTTTTATGAATAAAACTATACAGTGGTACCTTGCATGAAGGAATTAATTTGTTCCAAATGAAATTATGTTAAGCAAATTTTCCTTTATACAAATTTCCCATACAAGGAAAATATGCAAGGGTCCACTATATAAGGTTATTTATTTAGCTTCTAAGCACACAAAATCAGTACACAATATTCTTGCCCAAATTAGCCAGGCAACAATTAAAAATCTATGTAAAACCCATTGCTGGTAGTTTTGATACTTCATCATTTTCTTTCTGCTGTTCTAAAAAAAAAATCACCTGGCATCTCTTCCACCTTGGATAAGGTGTCTTTATTTATGATAAACGTCCCGTTGCTGTGCCTCTTGCTGTTTAAAAGAGTGAGAAACCCTGTTGCTATTTATAGTCTATAGGCTATACCTGTTTATAAGCAATGGCTGTTGTTTAGTAACAGTTGTTCATCCATATTGCTTAGCACTAAAAACCGTTTTAAAGCAGTGATATAAACATGCCATATGTCATCCTTTGCTTTCAAGTGATTGTGCATTTAAACCAATTTTCCATCAGGTGGCAGTGTTACATTAAGAGCAAGATATGTCACTTTAAGGATTGTGCATTCAGTGAATACCCTTCCATAGGTCTTCCCTGATTAATGTCCCCATATCTTTATATATCACAGTTAAACCCCATTATTATGATTTTTTTTTACAAAATTAAGGATATTTGGCAATGTGTTTTGTTTTGTTTTGAAAGTCTCCCAATGATTTTAGTGGAAACCCTTCCTAGGAGCTGATTGGCCAGCACCAGGAAGAAGGAACAATGATGCATAGGAGGCTACTTCCTGGTTGGAGTTTAGCCCTATGTGAGGTATGTAAGTTAAGGTAAGTCAATGGGTGATTTCATTTCGAAGGATGGATCCAAGTGTTGCAGTACTTTGTTTCAGAACTGGACCCAATCTGAAAAGAAAGGCCCATGCCTATTAAGAATACATGCATAGAAAACAGAGGCAGGCAAAAAGTTGTATAGCTGGCAGCACTTATTCACATGCAGGGTTGCCATGCAGAGCAGACCAAAACAGAGAGGACAGGCAATTTCACTGGGAAATCTTATAATCTTTGTTATGCCAATCTCAGATGAGCAAAAAATGGAACAAAATGTATGGAGAGCCACCTGTGTTATCTAAACTCCTTTTTATCCCACCACACTCAGTTAGGTAAAGCAGTCCAAGTACTCACATTGGTCTGAATGCAGGGAAGTACACTCCCTCCCCGACTAATCAAAGCCCTGATACAATTTGAGTAAGGAGGGATTTAGCAGGTATACACAGCTCTTGCTGCTGAATGTCATTTCAGAGGTGTTTCTAATGCTTTGGGAACCACAGTCCCAAGCTAATACTGTATATGACATATACCTTACCATACTGGTTGCTTTGACGTACACATTATCTTTCAAATGGCAGTTCCCATCGTTAGGAATTACTATCCCTGCTAATTTACTGTCAAGTGCCAGATGAGAAGTTTGATCTGTCATCATGAGAAGTAACCGCTTTGCTTCTTTACGCCAGCCGATATGGTTCTGCAAAAATAAAAAATATTAACTCAAAGCAATAAAGACAAAATGTAAGTGGATACTGAACTCTAGTAGAAATTGGTACAAACCGTGGTTTAGAGGCTCCTACTGGTTCGTACACATGGCACAACAGGCACCACATGTTCCTTTTTCCTACCTCCCCAGCGGTATCCCCCACTCCTCTCCTTTCCTCTTTGGTGGTTCCAGTGGTACCCCCTTTGGAGATTCATAACTCAGCCCTCTTATTCCCAAATGTTTCCAAATTTCAGGGGATTCCCTAAAATCGCTTTCTGAAGGTACCCCTGCTACCTTGGTGCCCCAAAGGTAAGTAATTTTTGAGTGCTTTTTTTTTAAATGTACTCAAAAATTATTTTTAAAAATATGCAATCAAAATTTACTTTCCTTGGGACTCCAAAGTAGCAAGGGTACCTTCCCGAAGTAATTTTAGGGAACCCCCTGAAATCTGGAAAGATTTAAGGATAAGGGGACTTAGTTATGAAGCTCTAAAGGGGCTGGGGGTAGTATTGGCAATTGTACAGCGACTGTTGAGGCAATCAGTGAGTTTATGGTATTAACTCCCTAATTGCCTCCACAATCCCAGCCCACTTGCCAATTACTACCTCCAGCCCCTTTAGAACTGAGCCGGTATATCATATATACTCGAGTATAATGAAAACAAAAATGCCCTTGGCTTATACGCGAGTCAATAATTTTCCGAGTTTTGGGGAGTAAAATTAGGCCCTCCGTTTATACTCGGGTCAGCTTATTCTCGTGTGTGTGTGTGTGTGTGTGTGTGTGTGTGTGTGTGTGTGTGTGTGTAGCCAACTTGTATGTCCTAATTAAAGAAAGACAGCATACAAATGAAAACAAATTATGGTGACCTTGAGGAAAGAGAGACCCACCCCTCCAGCCTTGTCTCATTTTCATCTGGAGGTGAAGACCCCTACCTATATTATTATTATTATTATTATTATTATTATTATTATTATTATTATTATTATTATTATTATTATTATTATTATTATTATTATTATTATTGCATTCTTGTAAATATCCTGGTTCATACACTTGAGGGCAGGTACATGTACCCCAGGTTGGGAATCACTGTCTTACAGGAATCACTGTTCTACAACACCATAAGAAGAAACTGATAAACTACTTCTCCTTTATACCTTATTATTCAATGTGGCAACAGAACAAAAATCTTTTGCAGATTACCTCTTACCTGGCACACAGCTGCCTGAAGCATAGCATCAAAGCCTCCTTCAGGTGTATCAATATTTCCAGATATTTTCTGCTTATTAATTGCACTTCTGAATTCTGCTATTTTATCAGTCAGTGATAAGACATGGATGTAGCCATGGGGAGGCATGCAATCAAGATCATAATCACTGTTTAGCAAAAAAGAGATTACATTAAATTATAAGTACTTTCAAAACCAAATAGTAATACAGTTATCACTATTATATCACTTGGAATGGTAAAGATGCCCCCCGCACATGCATGCTAGTTATGTCCGACTCTAGGGGCAGTGCTCATCTCCATTTTCAAGCCAAAGAGCCAGTGTTGTGCAAGTCCATGGCCATGTGGCCCCCATGGCTGAACACATTTCTGTGCACAGAACACTGTTTACCTTCCCGCTTTTGATGACAGTCCCTTTTTATCTACTTGCATTTACATGCTTTCGAACTGCTAGATAGGCAGGAGCTGGGGTTAACAATGGGAGCTCACTCCACTGTGCGGCACCCGGGATTTGAACTGCCAGGCTGCCGACTTTGCAGCTGGCAGTTTCAGCGCTCATAGGTGCTTTATAAATATGAGTAACATAAATTTATAAATAAAAAGGTTGTAACACGATTGCACATTGTTCACGTTTGACCAATCTGAGACAAAAATGAACACTGTGCCCACCCATAATAACCTTTGTGTGGGCTGGCAAATAAGGAAACGTTTGCACACCAACTGCCATTTCCTGTTACATCAGAACTGTTAAAATAATAAGCTCAAAAGAAGACAGGATAATAAGCTGACTTCAACTTATGGATTCATTTCCCAGCTTATGCCGAAGACAATAACTAATGTTTCCTAGGTCAAGTGGAATGGAAAACTCGAGTCAATGGAAAACCCCATTGTTGATTTGCTGGCTCATATAAAGGAGACCACAAAGCACCTGTTTGCATAGGCATAATTATATTAGTCTATTTTTCCTTTAATGCAGATACCATTTCCACTTGTAACTTTATAATGCACAAATAATGTAACTTTCACATCACAATAACAAAAATAGTTAAGTGTTGAGGAATAAATCTGTATTGGATTTAAATCACTAAATAGGAAAAATTATCAAGAGGAAGTGAATAAAAAAAACTTTCCCATCAACTGCCATAAAATGATGGACAGGAGGAAGTCTGACATCCCAGGTATACCTTTAATACTGGATCATAACAAAGGATGCCACCTGGCTGGGGAAGAAATAAAACAAAGGGCGCTTTTACATGACTCCTAAGATCCACTGGCAACTTAAATTTGGACCAGAGGTCTTGGGGATTTGCTCCTCTTGCTGTGTTCCCACCCCTCCGCACTCCCTTGCTCCTGTCTGCGTGAGGGGAGGGAGAAAAAAAAGGGAGAAAAAATGCAGGCTCACCTCCGCTCTGCCTTTGGGAGCTGCCCCAAGAAGCACTCCAGTCTCTTAAAGGGGGAAACAAGGGAGCTGTCCCAGGAACCATTCCAGTCTCTTAAAGGGGTGGGGGAAAACAAACAAAAAAGGCGAGGAGAGCCTGGCACTCACTGCTTTGCAATCTGCATCAGAAATTTGTCACCTTCAGAGACCAGGTACTTGGAAAATGCACTGGGACGTGCTTAGGTGGGCATGGTCATACTTATTTTTTTAAAAAATCCGGAGCTGGTGGGAAAACAATTTTAAGTTCCGCATCTGGGAGCCCTTTGCCTTGGATTTTAGGGGTCGTGTAAAAGCGCCCAAAGGTACTTCCCCTCTAGTTCCCTTCCCCCTGCCCCAAAATCCCTTTCAGGAACTTTCAGGAATTGAGCCTCATGGTGCAGTGGTTAAATGCCTGTACTGCAGGTAAAACTGTGCTCACTACCTGGGGTTCAATCCCAGGTAGCAGGCTCATGGTTGACTCAACCTTCCATCATTCTGAGGTCGGTAAAATGAGTACCCAGCTTGCTGGGGGTGGGGGCAATGTGTAGCTTGCATATTGTAATTAAAAACTGTAAACCGACCAGAGACTACTTGAAGTGGCATGGGGCGGTATATAAGCAGAACACTTTGGCTTTTTGCTTTGGAATACATACAGTACTTTAAAATCATTTTGGACATATTTAAAGGGAAGACTTAAGCTAGCTATCTTCTTTCTATGACATACAACAAAAACAGCATGTTCAGAGAAAATGAGAGACACAAGTGATGGACCATCCCCTCCATGGAAGGAAACAACAATAATAAACCTCCTCTCTTAGGGATTTAGAGGTAGGACTGTCCAATTGAAAGAGAGAAAGCAAGGAAAACCTGATAAAGGATGAACAGTTGGTTTTGGCAGGAAAGGAGGATATGAAGGGAGATCTGTTAGGAACAGTGGTGGGGGTGGTGTCATGACAGAGTGGTGGGAAAAGGAGGAGGAGATAGTGGTAACAGAAGAGTTGACAGCAGAGGTAAAGGTAGATCACTGGATGGGGAATGGGTCAGCTTCAAGACTCCTGAGCAAGAGTGGCAGAATAAGAAACCCTGAAAGTCACCGGGGGTGGGGAGGAATGGGAGAGATGAAAAAAAGAACACACTTATTTCAGAAGAGAGAGACAGAATAATGAAAACCTGTGGGAGCAGTCCTGGGAGGAGACCCTTCCACCCACCAGTGCACAGGGTCTAGGGCAAGAAAGTCTGGGAGCAAGGTATCTGATGGGTGTTTCACCGTTAACCCCAGCCCAAAGTCTCATGCCTGCAGTGAACAGGACTGATACATATTGCCTGTTACATGTGTGTTTTCAGACAAAAGAAATACTGTTATTGAGGCTGTTCAGAATGTTTATTCCACTTTCAAACTACTCTGAATGTGCTGGAGGAGAGGCACAATTTAACGATAAGATTGTTATGTTTAATAAACCAGCTATGTCAGGAGAAATAACTTGAGCATGGTGTTTTAGGAACTTAATATTACTTACCTGCATTGATTATGGATTCTTCCTGGGTGAATACTAATGTACGGTGACACTGTCTTATCCACATAGGATCCAAATCCAAGGTGTAAATCAAGGGAAATATTTTTCATCTTTTGAGATAAATCATATCCAACAGAGTTCAGTTTTTCTATATTTTTGTGCATAGATGCAGACACATCAACCAAATAATAGAGGTCCACGGGGTACTTTTCCAGTGGGCGGACTTTCAACATAAAATTTGCTTCAGCTCCTGATGTGTAAAAAAGCAGAATGGTCAATATTTCTGAATGTTGAATCACCTTAAAGCCTTCTAAAATTAGTTTCAAATTTTTTTGAAATGATCTTAGAATTACAGAGCTGGGAAATATCACGTATTCTACTTTTCAATCTGAAAAATATATTTCACAGTCTTTACCTCAAGCATTAAGAAGGGCCTTTACTAGAGCCAGATTTGAACTGTTGGATTCCATGGTCAAATATGGGTGCTTTCATCTCCTGCCTTATTACGAGAGAACCTGTATTTGTGGATTTCCTGCTGTTGAAAATATTTCCCATATTTTCTTTGATTGCCAATTATATGTATCCATCAGCCTTGACTATCTATCCCCCCCTTTTAGAAAGAACAGCCCATTGGAATGTGTACATTGTTCACAAAGTTGCCAAGTTTATAATTAAAGGCTGCAGCTTTAAGAATGCAATACATTGAACAAATTGGAGTATCCTATGAAGGAGATCAACATATATGACTCCTGTACCATATACAGTGGTACCTCGTATAATGTAGGGTTTGTACAACGTAAAATCCATACAACGTAAAAAATCTGGAGAAAGGGAATCCTTCAATAACAATAAGAGTTATTGTTATTGTATAACGTAATTTCATTTGGAACAAATTAATCACGTTATACAAGGTACCACTGTATTCTGAATATTTATTGTAGTGTACCCTACTGGATTATGTTGCATGTAATTTAATGTATTTTATATTTTTAATTGGTTGATATTGTCATGTGACTAATCAATAAATTATTTACTTACTTATTCTACAGCCAAAATTCATGTAATGTCAAGTCATACATGCAAAACCATGAAGGGTGTTGGGCTTAGACACCCCGTTTTCACACAATCTGTGCAACTGATTGTGTGACTTATGATATGGCTATTGTGCAGTACATCTGCGGGAGGTCCTTCAGGAATATCTTATTTGTTGGCATGCTTCTTCTTAGGCTTGCATAACTCTGCACTACTATTGTGGTGCTATGCAACAGGATTTAAGTGATGCAATCCTATTTCCCAGCAGTTACTAATCTTTAGGTACACCTAAGTGCATTTGCCCACATTTCTTACCTCTTCCCAGGCTCATTTCCAGACTTGGCCATCTTCCCTCGCCCTGCTTATTTTAATTTGTAAGTACCTTAGGGGAGGGAGCTGCTGCTTTTGACATATTTGTGTTACCATAAATGCTGATGGTGCTGTTTAAAATGTATTCATTATTGGTGTCTCAGTGAAAGTTTAAGGAATTCAGGAATAGTTAAAAGTAAGTAACTAAAATATCTGGCTGAGCTACATATGTCACATGAAACACTTTTCTTGCAGAAGGGAAGAGGGAGAGAGAATGAGAACAAAATCTAGGATTTTTCGTGATTGAGAACTTACTGGGGAAAATGGTAGTGAACATGATTCTTTTTAAAAATACAGATTGGCCATATTGCCCCACAAGGTCTCAACAAAATAACATCATTTCAGGTTAGGAGATTACTGGTCCACAAACTCAAAAAAAGAAAGAAAGAAAGAAAGAAAGAAAGAAAGAAAGAAAGAAAGAAAGAAAGAAAGAAAGAAAGAAAGAAAGAAAGAAAGAAAGAAAGAAAGAAAGAAAGAAAGAAAGAAAGAAAGAAAGAAGGAAGGAAGGAAGGAAGGAAGGAAGGAAGGAAGGAAGGAAAAAGCCGCCTCTGATTTGCTTAATACCTGAGCGCTTTTTCTTTTAGTAGAGAAAGCAAACAGCACACTGAAATAGAAATCAAATGTCCATTGTGGTTACTACTGTCAAGATCAGGACTGAGCCCAAGATGGTAAAAGGGGTCAAAAGTGTTAAGCATGGCTCCTTTCAATCAACAGCACTCTCAGCAAATATAATGGGTAACCACATCAGGGAACAACCTTCTCCCTTGGTAACTGATTTGAGGGCTTAACTGTCCATTTCAATATAAACAACAGAAAATATAATTTAAAGTTTACATTACAAAGTAGTTATAAAGCCACGGCTGTAAAGCATGTTAAGTGCCCTCTTGGCTTGCACAGTTTTAAGTTTTGACATTTAAAAGTTTTTAAATGGTTTTTAAAGACTTAGCATGTTTCAGTTTGCTTTTAAATGGATATAACCAGTTTTGTGGAATTTAACTGCCTTGATTTATTTTCAGATATTCCTTTACCCCCCTCCCCCCCATTTTATTGGTTTTAAAATTTAAGGCATATGTAATAAGTAGTTTTTAAAAAAATAATATCTGTAGTTCTTTTAATAATCTTATGTTTTCTTATAAATATGCAAAGTAAAAATGAGAAGAGAGAAGAGGAAGAAAAGGATCAGAAGAGCCCACAAGAAAATGAATGGTGGGTAGCTACAATAAAGTTTTTGAGATCAGCGCACCAAAGTGTTATCCACAACACAAAAGGCAGCATATAAATACAAGAGTGGGGGGAGAGAACATCAGAAAGACATGATATTTCTTTCTGATAAATTCATTACACAGAGAAATAATGAAGAGATAGCATCCTTATTCAAATGCTATGTATTGGTACAAGAGAACAGCTATAACAGACTTCCATTATGCAACTTTACATTTTGTAATAACCCATCCAATACATTTTCCAGGTGAATATTAAGAAATTATTTATTTTAAAATAACAATATTTATGATATTTGTGAATATTCCTTTCTAATCTGGGAGCGTGAAGTAAGCATGTCTTTATGAGAAATAAATAAAAGTATGCCTTAAAATGAGGATGGATTTGCATATGAATTACAGCTTTTGGTTCAGGGCTGGCAGTTCGTGAATGGACCTATTTGTTTTCTTTACAAATGGGACATCCTTGATCAGGAAGTGGAACTACAACTCTAAGTTCTGTTCCAGTTTAGTTTCCTGGGTATTTCCGAACTTTCCAGTTCACTGCTTCTAGGACGCTTGCTTGCTGCTGGATAAGAGCCACATAGAGTTCCATTAGCAGCAGTCTTCTTGCGTAGCCACATAGTAAATGAGAAAACTGCTGGTCCCAGAAAGTTTCTCTCTTTCTTTTTCACACTGACTTCCTGCCATTGACTTAATTTGGATGCAATACATAAGCATCAACTTGCTCAGGGCTGTGCAATTTCTGCAGGTACGGGGGCTGAGTTCTCCATCACAGGACTTGTTTTAACCTTTGCTCAAATTTTGGAGCAAATCACACCACACTGAATTTCACCAGCATTCAGTGCATGGTGCAATTGGAGGAACATCATATCAAACCAGAAATATCTAGTTTTGCCTGATTTCTTAGTAAATTGTTATAGAAGAATCCAATGCTAGAGATTACAGCCCTATTTGACTTGGCAAAAGAAGACAACACCCCACTATATTTCTTTAGTACAGTAATTAAAAAAACCTAAGGCACAGAAACTTGCTTTTTATGGCAGTGAAATACTCCCCTGTGAAAGGAGATAATGAAAAGTAAACAAGCTTTTTAAATAACGGGTTCTTTTCTCTGGAGTCTTGGTCTTTAGGGGGAAATCATCTCCCCCACTGAAATTATTGACCAGTTTTTACGATTGCACTCTTTAATGACAGCCATGTTTTCCCACCACAACTGCCAATATTAACAAGAAAATTACACTAATGTATATAAAATACAGATCCTCAAAGAATTTAATGATGTGGGAACATCATTCTCTCTTGACCTAACCTCCCTCACAGGGCTGTTGCATGTGAGATGGCTGGAACTGGATCACGTCATGAAAGTTATGCCAAATTCCTTTGCGGAATTCCTTGGAGGAGCACACAAGTAGGAAATGTCTGAAGCCTTTCTATAACTCATTTTCTACAGAATGGCAGCCTGTCAAAATAAAAGTGCATTCTTTTGGCATGCGGGCTTGCAGCTGTCTGTAAATGAATGAAATCCAAGTAGTTTCTTGACAGTTTGGATTAAGAGAAAACCTATGCTCGATTTCAGTTCCTCACTGTGTGTCCCAGAAGAGCCAGCCTGTGTGGCCTTGGGCAAGCTGCACATTTCCAGGATGCCTCCAGAAGAAGGGAATAGCCAACCCCTTCTGAGTACTCTCTATGCTGAAAAGGGTCACCAGGCATCAAAATTTACTTGAAGGCATACCATTATTACTTTAAGCTTATTAAGGACGTACTTGGTGGTCCAAAGCAACAAACAATAGACTCTAGGACCACTTCACTAACCCTACCCTGAACATCCAACTGTTTCCTTATGGGCAGTGGAGAGACACATGGATATCTGTAAAAAAATGGTCAATGCACAAGGGTTCCCTTTCTCAGTTCAATATGGGTCTGGTTGGAGCACAGAGACCACAGACCACAAGGGCTCTTCAATCCACCATACTCATAAAACCTCTATGCATATGAATAATCAATATGTGCAATACAGTACCTTGGGTGAGAGGGATTTCAATTTTGGATTACAAACCCCAGAATCCACCTAAAGAATTCTGGATGCTACAGCCTGAAAAAAGTAGCCTTCCTTCCAAGCTCTGGGATAAAAGAATCTTTGGCATAAAGTAGAGATGTGAAATCTCGGGGGGGGGGGGGAATGGGGGGGAATAGGGAAAAAAAACCTGTGCCCCCCCCAATTTTTCCATTTACCCCAGTTTTCTTCCCATGGCTTCAAACTTTCCAGAAATTGTACATCTCTGAAGCAGACTGGAGTAGCATCACATTTTACTTCAGCTTTTGTCAGGAAGCAGTTAAGTGGGAGGTTTTGTGGAACTGAAAGCTACAGATACAAATTCTGGCATCATTGATAGTATATAAAATACTACCATCCAATGCCAGATTACTTTCATAAACATAACTACTTTTTTCACTCTCTCCTTCCTTCGTGCCTTCTCCATGCTTACGACCAACAACACTGCTTGGAAAATGCATCAAAGACATGAGCTGCAGTTTTGCTTCTCTGACCTGTCCAGCAAATCCCTCAACTTTTGTTACAGTTTAATCCTTCCTGTCAACATAAATGGCAACTCAAGTGGAAGATACAGTTGCTATTGTGGTCTGCATGAGACTCTATTTCAAGAACAGCCAATGAGATTAACAGTTTGTGTTTGTGTCTACATATACAAACCACCTTTCTTCCAACCAGCTCCATGTTAATCTCACAACAAACCTGGTCTAGTAGAGTGGTCAATTTTTGAAGTACTCAGTCTTGGAGCTAGGGCCCTCTTCTCTATTTTTATTAGCTCCTGTGAGTCAAGGGAAGTCATGGGATAATCTCTTATCCTTGCAACTCTGGCAGAACTAGCTTACAACTTCATTCACTGGGAAGTCTCTTGTGCTGTCTGGTAGTTGAGTCATGGCAACTGGCTTCTTTTCTTGTGAGACTGAAACGTTTCACTACTCATCCAATTAGCTTCGTCAGTCTGACAAAGCTACTTGGATGAGTAATGAAACATTTCAATCTCACAAGAAAAGAAGCCCGGTTGGCATGACTCAATTTCCAGATAACCTCACCTGGATGACTGAGAATCTTCACAGACTTGTGCTATGGTGGTAACACTCAGTTACAGGACAGGCTGAAGAACACAGGTAAGACTTGGAACAGCAAATCTGGTTAAAAGAACTAGAGGCAAGAAAAGTCAACCACCTAACAGTCATCTTCCTCCTCTGAATGGTTTTCACAATTTTAGACTTGCGTAAAGGCAAAGAGTTACTGTATGTAAAGACTGGTGAAACTCGTTCAATCCAACTGTCAAATCTAAATGGCAAAAAGGCAAGACTGAAAATATCAGGAAGGTTTTTTTTAACTGGAAGCTCTTTGTGCCAGTAACTAAGCCTTATGTGAACTACCTTAACCTTTGAGAATGGGTGAAAACAATTCCATATAAAAGCTGGCAATGTACCTAAAGACAGTGTCACTGGGAAAGGAGGATGGCTCTCTGTGTGTGTGTGTGTGTGTGTGTGTGTGTGTGTGTGTGTGTGTGTGTGTGTGTGTGTGTGTGTGTGTGTGTGTGTGTGTGTGTGTGTGTACATGCAGGATTTTTCTTGAATGAGCTGCTTGCTGTTTATATAAGAAAACTCCTCCATGTATCCAGCACACATTAACAGGTTCTGCCCATAGCCGGATCTTGAATGAACAGTTCAGTGGGCTAAAAGGATCACTAAGCACTATGTTTTTACAAATGAAGTTCACACAAAGGATCCAAATTCCAGGCAACTCCTACAGTGTGAAACACTTTAGTCATGAATGGAGTTTTTGTTTTCTCCCACTTAAATCATCACTTTAAATCCCCATGAGTCTGGAACATGAGCATTATGAATAAACAATGCTTTCCCTTCTATTCTGTCTTTAACATACCGCAGCAAATATTTGCAGGAGATCACACTTATAGTGTGCAACTCTAACATGACAAAAGCCAGGAATTGCTCAGCAAATATGGCAGTCACTAGTACTGAAATTTAGCAGATGATCTAGCCTCATCTTTGCAGATGACTGGCAGTTGAACTGACTTCCTACAAAACTTTATGATGCTGGTGAATGCCCTTACAAGACCTCTAAATTCATCTTTTGTTTATGATTGGAAAAAAAAGATACATAGTTCTCAAGCAATTAATGTGGGAGAAATAGAAATGTATGAAAAAGAGAGAATGAAAAACTGAAAAGAAGGAAGGAATTCAGAGAGCAAGTAATGAAGGGACTTCTGTTCTATTTAACTGGTGAGTGATGTAGTGTGGACTATGTGGCCAGAAACAGCTGGGCAAACTCTAAGCTATTTTTTCCTATCAGAAAAAGACTGGTGCTATCCGATTTAATAAAGCAGGGCTGGGCAGCATTCAGATATCTGAGGATCACACATTGGGAGGGCCATACAGAGGCCCTTAAATGCATTTTTTCTAACAAAACTTTTTTTTAAATGAAAAAGGCCCTTGTAGTTATAAAAAATATCTCACAAAATACCAGAATTAGGGGACATACACTCAAATTGAGGGCTGGGAGAGTAAGAACAGACAAAAGAAAATATTTTTTCACCCAGCGCGTTGTTAGTCCATGGAACTCCCTGCCACAGGATGTGGTGATGGCATCTGGCCTGGATGCCTTCAAAAGGGAATTGGACAGATTCCTGGAGGAAAAGTCCATCACAGGTTACAAACCATGATGGAGATGTGTTATCTCCAGGCTTAAAATTGGGGTACTTCAAGGGCCAGATGCAGGGGAGTAGTATCAGGAGACAGATATCTAGTCTCATGCGCTCCCAGACACATCTGGTGGGGCCACTGTGAGATACAGGAAGCTGGACTAGATGAGCCATTGGCCTGATCCAGCATGGCTCTTCTTATGTTAAAATAAAGGGGGTTCAGTGTCTGGGGATCCTCAAAAAATGTAACTGTCCCCCATGGCCCCTAGAGAGCACACAGAAGCTTTCTGAGGCAAGGAGGGGGGGCTTAACTCCCAAAATATATTAAAATTTCCGGGGGATGCATAAGGATTGGGCTGCATATGGGCTCCTGGGAGCTGAACACAGTATACTGTATAGGGCACACATTTTCCATCCTATTTTAGGTTTTAAGTGTTGACTGACTGAATCACAAAACCGCTCCGCTACCTACCTTCACCAAGGACAAGGTTTTCAAGTGAAAACCGGAACAAATTAACGGACTCTTCAAAAGGCATGGGTGTCAGGTGCATGGACAGGTGGAAGGGCAAGCTTTTCTGAAAGCAAAATTATTCCCAATTCGTTTTATGGAATGGAATGAAAATCCAATGTCGTCAGAGCCAGTCAGGGCCGGCGCGTCCATTAAGGCGAACTAGGCAGTTGCCTAGGGCGCCAAAATGGACAGAGGGTGCTGGCCAGCCTCCTGACCCCCCGCCGCCCCCCTGCCGCTGGTCACCACTGTCTGTCCCCCCGCCGCCCGCTGCCGCCCGCCCGCCACCCCCTGCGCCCATCGCCGCCCACCCCCATGTCTGTCGCCGTCTGCCCCCCATGCCCGTCGCCATCCCCTGCCATCTGCTGCCACCCTGCCCCACCCCGCCTGCCCGCTGCCACCCGCCCCACCCGCCACTGCCCGCCCGCTGCCCCACCCCACCCCACCCCTCACCTAGGGCACAAAAACACCTAGCGCTGGCCAGGAACCAGTCTGGGTTTGTGTGAGATGTGTACTAAGAGTGGAGAGAATCTAAACCTGCCCCACAGCAGAAAAATGTGCTGTATGACTGGGGGAGGTGCATCTGTCTTCCTATCTGAAAAGGTAACCTCACAAAAATGTCAGAATTTATGCTATCGTTTTTTACAGTATTTTGTATTTACAGGATATGGCAGAGAAGGGTAATTAAATATAGAACTATTCACTTGTAATTATCCGATTTCACTGAATGTTCAGGGGAAATTAGACAATGGATAATGAAGTAAGGCTCATTAGCTATTTAAACAGAAGTCAAGGATATAAACATTGTAGAGGCCAAGGCTGACAATTAGTAATTTTAGATGAAGTGCAAAATACTAATCCAATTACTGTTTCTGAAATCATAGTCTTGAGTTATTCTCCCCCCCCCAAACAAACAAACATATGAATTACACTCCTTTCATCTTTTTTTTTTAAGCTCAGTTTACAGGACCACTCCAAACAGGGTAATCGAGTCCAAATAGAAAATGTTGAGTGAATGCACTCCTTTCTCCTCAATATAGGGAGTTTACAGACGACCCCTAAGCTCCGCTGCAAATAGCTCCCAGCTCCGGAGCTTAAAAATGTTTCCCCACCAGCTCCAGAGCTAACAGAAAATTAAGTGTGACCGCGTCCCAGCACACTTTTCTTGTACCTGCTCTGGGACAGTGAAAAATTTTGATGCGGAGAGTGCAGGGCTCTCCTCGCTTCTTTTTGTTGGTTTTTTTTTTGCCTCCCGCCCCTTTAAGAGGAACCAGGAAGTAACCGGCACTTGGAGCAACTTCCACCAGCACCAGAGGTAAGGCTTTATTCTTTTGTCCCTTTTTAAGGCTTTTTTCCCTCCCTCCCCTCACGCAGACAGGATCAAGGAAGTGCGGAGTGGTGGGGAGGAAGGAAGAGCGACAAGCCCTCAAGATCTCTGGTCCGAATTTAAGGGACCAGCGGATCTTAGGGGTCGTGTAAAAACGCCCATAATCAACTCCTTTCTCCTCAATATAATCTAAACAAGCAAAAAAGGTTTTTATAGTTAGATTTTATAGTTATAGTTAGATTTTTTTAGAGTTCCTTCGGGAAAGTCAGAAGGTATATAAATGGAAATAATAAATGAATGAATAATAAATTATACACTAAAATATTTTGGGCTTTGAAATGCAAACCTGGACGGAGCTGGATTGAAACTTCTCCCGGTGTCACTTGTATATTAGCTTCATTGCTTGATACCATTACACTGACTTTGGGACTTTCTATAAAATCTGTTCTACAGCCTCTGTTAATTAGACGGACAACTGTATCACATCGTGCCTTCAATTCCTTTGTTCCAATCATAAAATCCTGTTTCAAAAGAGACAATAAAAAAGAGACAATCGTTAGTAAAGAAAAATCTTTCATAAAATCACAAAGTATAATTTTATAAACGGAAACTTAATACAGTATCTCAGAACCAATGTGCACTGGCTATAACTGGAAGTAATAGCACTGCTTTTGATGAACATTCAGAACCTACAGCAAGTCCCAAATATAGTAAATATAATACTAAAAATAGTAACTGTGAATCGGTTATTTGTGTTTATGTGAACAGTCAGAATGCCCTATTGTGCTTGCTATGTGTGCACTCTTTGCTTCAGAAAAGGAAGAATAATAGAAGGGGCCCAGTCATGTTAGTCTATGATAGTATCAGGTCAAAAGCAAAATAAAGACAAAAACATGTACAGCTAAATTGTTCAGGCATCTGCAAAGTCAGAAGTTGGGAGTATGATTCTTCACTGTGCCTCCTTGACAGGTACTGGACTCAGGGATCCAATTGTGGCACCTTAAAGACTAACTTTAAAATAGGGAGCATTCATGGACAAGTCCACTTCTTCAGGCATATGAGTGGGGCTACAAGGCAAATATTTATACATGCCCCCCCAAAAGGCTATTTGTTTACTGGGTAGAGGTTGTTGATGGTGCAACATTTAACACCAAACAATGACTTTTATAACCCCTATTGATATTGAATTCCCCACTTTTTATGACCCCTGTTGATTGTTCTGTAAGCATTAACAATGATTGGCAGCTAAAATAATCCCAACTCATATAAATTACATACACTATAAGTCACCTTGGTAGAAATGTTTTCATAGAGATACTCCTCAATATACAACTGTATTTGCACAAAGCTTTCTCTAAAAAATCAAAAACCCTAGAAAAGCAAGATTTCTAATATTAAGCAAAAATCATATATGGGATTCAAGGCAGCTCAAAGCAAATGAAACAAGTACAGATTTTTAAAAATCATAATATTAAAATATAGATTAAAACACCATTAAGTTACAATTAAAGTATTTCCATAAAAAGTACAGCATCCATCTGTTTCAAGTCCCTCCGCATTTAACGGTGAGTTGCCAAAGCCTGTTTGAATGACTAGACTGCCTGTAGGTAGCACTACAAAAGGGAGAGGGCTGGCCTAGCCTCTTGTGGCAAGGAGTTCCACAGCCTAGGGACAACTTAAAAAACAGTCTATTGTGTTCCTGCCAAACATGCTTCTGAGACTGACAGAAAGAAAAGTGTCTCTTCTGGAGATCCTAAAGCCTGGGCAAGCTCATATTGGGAAATACATTACCTCCAACAACAGGCTGGACCCAAGTTGTATAAGGCTGTGTAAGTCATGAACATCAATTGATATTGAGCCTGGAAAGAAACCTGGTAGGCATCATAAAAAAAGAGTTACCTGCTTGCTATAACTAGCCCAGTCAACAGTGCATCCTATGTGTATGTAAGTCTGGAGCAAAGATAATCCACACAACCATTCCTCCCCAATCACCCAGACAAATGTGGACTCAGAATGAGAGCCACGAGATCATATGCATGTGTAGCACATGAAGCAACAGTTAATCCTGGGATTAAATTTGAATAGATGTGTGTAAAATTCACAACGTTTCTGTGATCTTCCGTAGAGAATGCACAGTACTTCTGGTGTGTGGTACTACATAATAAAGAAGTGTACACTTTAGACATATAGGCATGCCCAAATCTGCTGAATTAATGTCACATTAGTTACTTATAAACTGATTGAGGAAGACTTTTAAGCATCAAGTCTCAATTAGCAACTTTTTCTTCTTCAAATGTACAAAGCCAGCAAATAACAAAGGTCTAAACTATGACATAGGAGGCTTTAAGCCCTTTTGAGATTGGCTGTTGTTCAGAATGACAGTTTTCTTCCAAACTCTTAAAGTGGAAATACTTTGGACATGGTAAAGTATGTGAGCTCTTTTTTTTTTTACAAGCTATCTTCTGTTTGCCAACTTTCTAAACATAAGCTGGAAACAGAAAAGCTAACTGGCTGCAATAAGAGACCAAACAGGGGGGCAAAAGCACTCTCTGATGAAGCAGTAAACCTGGTGAAAATGGCTTGGGGGGGTGGGCAGGAATCACATGTAAAGGGGAGGAGCGGGGCAGATGCTGTATTATCATGGCAAAAAAACTATTCTTGTGTCAGTAAGAATATTTTTGTTGTGTCCTCTTTGCCTACTCATGGAGTGGCCATAGGTTTAAGAGCCTCAGCAGAATATGACTGAGGCTTCAGAGTCTTAGCAAAAACCTTTTCTGTTCTTTTCAGATAACAGCCATTATTGTTCTTCAAGGCATTTAAAAAATCTCTGATGGCTGCTGAGTAGATTTGAAGTGGCATGTTCTAGTCAGGTGAAATGCCACACCATCCCTCCAAGAGTAATGCTGGCATCTGTACAAAACATATGCCCAAGATCTTAGGATAACAATCCCGAAGGCTATGTTGCGACTCACTCCATTGCTAGACCATGAATGAAGGACGTGTCCTCAGACATCCCTCAACTGCAGTTCCTATTAGCTTTAGTCAGCATTATGAGGAAGTGAGGAACTGAAGTTCAAGAACACCTGGAGGGCCACATGCTTCCATTTCCTCTGATAAAGCAAAAGAGCCACCTTGAATCTTCTTGGGGAGAAAGGCTCGGTACAATTAAAGAAAAAACAACAAAGTAAGCAAATGACAAATGAACCAGTATTTTTTTGCAATTTTATGCTGCTACATTATGAGAGTATGGGGTGTGGTGGCTCAGTGGACTAAGGCTCTGAAAACTGTTGGCTGCAAAGTCGGCAACTCGGCAGTTGAAATCCCAGGTGCCACGCAACGGAGCGAGCTCCCGCTGATAACCCCAGCTCCTTCCAACCTAGTAGTTCGAAAGCATGTAAATGCAAGTAGATAAATAGGTACTGCCGTAAAAAGCAGGAAGGTAAAACAGTGTTTCCTTGCAGCCATGCCAGCCACATGACCCTGGACTTGCACGACACTGGCTCTTCAGCTTGAATATGGAGATGAGCACCGTCCCTTGAGTCGGACATGACTAGCACACATGTGCAGAGAGAACCTTTACGAGAGGCAAAAGCCAGAAATCTGCAAGTTAGTATCACAGCTTGCTAAAACTCAGTAAACATCTGTGCACTGAATTATAAAAAGATATTCATTAAAATATCATTTCTTCCCTATCTTTCCTCTCTCAAGGGAATGCACTCTTATATTCTTTAATATTAATGTCATTCTCTTGTGCATTCAAATAGTTAATGTATTTTCCTTAATAATGGCTTACATTCTGAAACTTGGCTTATTTGCACAGAAGCTAGAAGCAGCTAGTCAGATAACAAAGGACAAAGATGACTAATACAGAGAACTAACTTACCTCTTGGGCACACCATCCACATTCTGGGCCCACAGCAAGACAGCTAGTACATGTTCCTGCATTCGAGAGCACACATCTATTGTCTGCTGTAGGGACAAAAATTAAGAGGAAAAACCATTTAGCAATTTGTAAATGTGCATTTTGAGTTGGTGGAGACACAATTTTAAACAGATGGCTAAGAAAATTATTAAATAATAATCTCACCATTTCTTTCCAGCAATACCGAAGCAATTGTAAAACAATGATTTCTCATGAAACAGAGCATCAATTTTAAACATGGTTTAAACACACCAGTTTAAATAAAGGTGGGAAAATATATTGTTTTTAAAAAAATCAATTAAAATAAGAATTTAAATAATTTGTTCCATTTAAATGAAAAATCTGATATCTTAAAATTTAAATAATTATTTAATTCACTTTGTTTTAAAATACATTTATAAAATGTAGAATACTATATTGTTTTTGGCTGTAAAACAGCTAGAGAAGAAGGGCAGAGCTTCAAAACATTAATTTGTTGCTGTAACTCTTAGGATCCTTCTGTGTGCCTGTGGCTAGTAGCCACACTGTCTGAGAAACGCTAGGAGTTCTAATCCAAGTGATAATCCAAAACACCAAGCATAAAGGAAAGATGACTGGTGCTTTGGGGATTAAAGAAATGACTTGCTCTACATCAGGGTTCAGAAAGGGCTGCAATAAGAGCCATAGGGACAGGCAATCTCTGTTTACATATGAAATTAACCACAGCTGTTTTTGTTGGTCAGTCTCCTTGAAAAGCAGGTGTGTTGGATAACTGCTGTGTTCTCTCTGTGTGCATGTGTTTCAGAAGGGTAATTTACTTAGGTTCTACACCACCTGGACACTTCAAATATTGATCCTCCTGCCAATTTCATGCCTTTAAAACATATTTTTTGCTCATTAAAAAATCTAGTGAAACATACCAGCCTGCAAAACGAGGAATTGTGTCTGCATGTGTGTGTGTGTGTGATAGAAAGGGGAATTTACCAATGTTACATAATTCCCAGGAAACCTTATTGGTAGTCCTCGCTACCATGACAGTGGCCAGGTACTGACTGATATGTTCTTAGGTGTCATTCTTAATAATCTATCCCTGTGGCCAACCACTTGCAATTTAGATAAATTACCTTAATTTGCTTCCCTTATCTGGAGCTAGAGTACTCACAAGGCCTATAAGGAACATTAATTAAATTCTTTGTTTAACTTCTCTTCTAGGGGCATCTGCCAAAAGAGGATTTCCAACAAAATATGGACCATTTATTCCTTAATTTAATCATCTGAAAAGACTTGGACACAAGCGATTTGCTACTGCAACAGTATCCCAAAATCTTGTATGCTTGATTTTGTGTGACATCTTTCATATTTTTAAAAGGGAAAGCATGCCTTAGATTCTTTTCAACCTTTCCACAAAGAACACTAGAAGGGGCCTTCAAAATGAAAACTATTACTCTCTATTCTGTCCAGTCTCAAGAGCATGAAGGAAGGCAACAGCCAGCTACATTCACATCCATGAAGTTGAAAACTGAAACAAAGAGAACAAGAGGAATCTGTTCCAGGTGCTGCACTGATGATGGAAGAAGCCTTGATACTCTATTTAGATATTCAGGGCCTTTTTACACGACCCCTAAGATCCGCTGGCCACTTAAATTCGGACCAGAGATCTTAGGGGTTTGTCGCTCTTCCTGTGTCCCCACCCCCCTCCGCACTTCCTGGCTGCTGGCTGCGTGAGGGGAGGGAGAAAAAGAAAAAGAAAAGCATGCCGCTCACCTCGTTCTGCTTCTCGTCTCTGTAAAAGTAGCTCTTAAAGGGGCGGGAGCCAAAAAACAACAAACAGAAGCAAGGAGAGCCCCGCACTCACTATCCTTACACCGGATCAAATAATTTTCACCTCCAAAGAGCAGGTACCTGAAAGCTGCGCTGGGACTCGCTAAAGTGGGCGGGGTCGCACTTAATTTCCTGTTAACTCCGGAGCTGGTGGGTAAACATTTTTAAGCTCCGGAGCTGGGAGCCATTTGCCCCGGAGTTTAGGGGTCGTGTATAAACGCCCTCAGTGTTAAATAATGGAACTATATTTGAAGGAAGGATCACTCAAGGGCTAAATATTAAGCACAATAATAGACAGTAATGCTCAGTGTCTCTTTTTCTTCACTAAAAGCATAAATTGCAGCACATAAAAGTCAGTTAAGAAAGGTAAGACATGCACGACAAGCCAGTCTGAAAGTTACAAGGAACGTTGGTTCCTGTTCGGAATGAAATCTTGTCCTTCGAGAGGGAGTAGCAGCACATACATATAAGTCAGTGAAGATTCTCAGTCATCCAGGTGAGTTTAGTTAAGCCATGGCAAGTGGACTTCTTTTCTTGAGAGACTGAAACGTTTCACTGCTTATCCAAACAGACTGACAAAGCTGTTTGGATGAGCAGCGAAACGTTTCGATCTCTAAAGAAAAGAAGTCCAGTTGCCATGTCTCAGCTTCTAGACACAGACACAATCACACCGATACAGAGAGGTCTGGAAACAACTCCCTTCAGAAAGCTTATCTGTTTTTAAACTTCATATATTAATTTATGTAACAAATGGGAAAAACTGAATTCATCTTATATAATCCTGTTTAAATAAAATTCAGAATCTGTTCGGGTAAATAATCTGCTCCAGTTACTTCTTATAGAAATAACCTTTACAGACATGTATTCACTCGTGAAGTATTTCTCCTTTAGCTGCCAGTCTGTTTTAAAAATAAATAAAAAAATAGAACCAAGGCACTACTAAATTAGTTGTATCTTTTTTAAAAATACATCAGAGCCAGAAATATTTTTATGAGTTGGCTTTATACAGAACAGACTTTTCTTACCATTTTACCCACAAAATCCAGACAAATCATGGCACTGCCAAAAATCAAATGGCAAGCTTCTACTGGCTTTAGTTAAATAACTAATACATGCCAAAGGGTATTTTAAAACAAGACAAGGCACATTTTGGCTGAAAATTCTTACATAGCATATATACAGAATAAAAGTGTATGTGTATCTGGTTTGATCGTGCCCAACCGAATATCATAAACATTCTAGAAGAATTTCATTCCAGATCCCTAAAAAAAGCATAGTAGGCCAGATATTGCAAGAATGAAATTTGAGTATCAAAAGAGAGAATTGTCTTCAAACAAGAAACACAGCACACTTGAACAGCAGTTAAGTTGCATGCCTCACATACTATGCAAACCACAAAATACTCACATCTAGTACTTTGAAGGACTCATAACACTGCCATGGTACTACAGTCAGCATTATTGAAAATCCATTAGTCACCTATGCCCAATCCATAATTCTCATTTAAGTTATAGAAATATATTTGAGTCCCAAATTTCAGCTTGATCAGCACAAGAAGGAGGATCCACACTCCATTATGCTCATAATTCTGATACAGCTTTGTCCATCACAGACCAACTGATGCCAGGGTACTATTTTATACACAAACCAAAAGTTATCCTGTTACTCTACATGAAAAATTAAATATAGGATCTTACAAATAAAACTGAATCAGCAAAATCAACCTGAACTATAGATTGGTTAATATGTATTATTGACATTTAAAACTTTTTAGTTTAAAAACTACAACTCTTCTTTCTTGATTTAGAATGTATCTATTCAAAATACATTCATTTACCTGCCTGATTTCCTAAATTATGCCATTTTAAAAGTCAATCCACTGTGCTCCCTCAAATATCATCAATGTAGAGGCCCCTCTGCCAGTCTATGACCATCAAGAACCTCTTCTGCCTTTCTTCCTAACTTACTAAGATGAAGACTGCCAAATAAGATCCCAGGCTGGTCACTATGAAGACTATGCTAGGATTCCAGAGGTATCCAGGAGCAGTTTCATTAAGATCAATAATACAATATGCAAGAAAAATGTAAAGCTGGCTTAGGAAATGCACACTGTATGGTGCTATTGAGTCTCAGTTCTACTGGATGCCTTGGAATGGACTTAAACAAAAAAATAAAAATAAAAAGACAAACACATGTTAAATGTGGATTTTTCACAGAATGCTGAGAATATTTAGGGTGACAAAGAAATACAAAACAATTGAATAAAGAGCAAGATATAACACATAACACAGAAGGTGAGACTATGGCCGTGGTCACACCTGGGTTTCAATCCTGATCTTCTGAAGCTCCGGCTTTTCCTCTTCGTCCCATCACATGATTTAATATGTGGGACAGGAGTTCCCACGTCCAAAGCTGTTTCTTATTTTAAAGTGCAGTTCAGCTCCCTTGGCCACCAGGTGGCGCTAGCATTAAAAAAAAAACAGACCACTTGGCTGGGGGAAATTAATGCTTGTAGGACACGATAGAGCTTCCTGTTACTCCGATGGTGCAGAGAAATTTAAAAAAACAGTGCCGATCGGCCCCAGGAACAGCCGGTTGGTGCTATGAAAAAAGAAAGAAAAAGAAACCCGGATCATCTGCGTGGTCCCACAGCGTCTGCCTCCTTAAAAGCTGGATTTTCAAAGCAAGGCAAAAAATTCCCTACCTCTCTGGTAAGTCTTAGAAACCTCGCTTAAGGGAGCATTACCAGGTTTTCTTTTTTTTCAAAAAGCCCGGTGGCCATGGGGATGGCATTTTTAGACACAGTTTATCTAGTAATTTAAACTGCTTTTAAAGGGATGTGGGACCGGGGCCTATTTCAGTAGTATAATAAGAAATAAAAGTAGAGTCTGTTACAGCTGATTGCCCAAAGCAAAAATAAAAGGGAAAAGAATTGAAGGAAGGGGGAGGCTTTATTGGCTGAAAAACCTGGAAGAACTGGAAGATCATTCTTTAGAGCTACTACATGCAAATCCAAACTAGCCACAATGATTTATGACACAGAGAAGGGAGGAGAAAAGAGGATCTAGGTCAGTGGTTCCCACCCTGGGGGTTGGGACCTCTTTGGGGGTTGAATGACCATTTCACAGGGGTTGCCATGAGCCAGTGAAGAAAAAGGCACAAAGTACTTGGATGTGGAGCAGGAGGGGGGAAGGGGGGAAAGAGTTAGTTACAGCTTGATAGGTTGGAGAGAATGTCAGTCAATGGCACCAGAGGCTGCGATTGGCTGAGGGTGGCTGTAGAGTGAATTTCTCAATGGCACCTGCGGCACTGGCCTGCATAAGTGGCCAAGCAGGTCAAGGGGTCACCACAACATGAGGAACCGTATTAAAGGGTCATGGCATTAGGAAGGTTGAGAACCACTGATCTAGGCAGTCCTAGCTCAGAGTGAGCTAGTGCAATGAAGATGAACTAGAAATGTCCCCCACCTCAAACTGAGGGAAGAATTTCTGGGCACTGAAGATCATGTACCCTCTGGAATCCAGGAGACTGAATCCCCAGATGGTGTGGCTCTGTGCCCAAACTGGAGATGAAGATGGACTTCCTCCGACTAAAGGATGAAGGCATGAACTTGGTTAAGTCCCCTGGCACGGTGTTTCACTGCCCTGAAGACCTCTCAGGAGAAGAGTAAGCTGGATGTCTTCTTGAGGGAAATCTGTTCCTATTAAGGAGACCAACAGCTCAAATCTTGAGGTTGACCTCCATTATTAGTTGGGCAAATAACTGCTGGTGTTACTGAAGTTCCAGCAGTCCAGATACATGAATTTCAGTTCAGGACTGATAATTTATTGGAGACCATGCCTCGTTTAGCAGCAACTCTTCTGAATATCTTGAATGATTCTGACTCCTTGGCTATGTTTGACATTTGGAATGACTTGACAATGCTCCTTGGACTTCCCTTGTTTGCTTGTTGTGATTAATAGAATGGGTTGATTTTGGGATTGTTCTTAGAATCTGGGTTTGGATGTCCACATCTCATTTACTTGATTCTCTGACAGAGCTCTGTTAAGCACATTGATCATGATTCTGGACTTTCCTAGCAGGGCCTCCCTCTCACTACACCTACTTCTGGGGCCATCTTACCTGAGAGCAAATTGGTTTAAAACAATGATGGGATACCACAGAATTACCCTCCATGCATGAAAGAGTATGGTCCTCCATCATGGTCTGAACAAAGAGGAGAGTGGAAGTGAGTTTTGTGGAAATTTTGCAAAGGAAAGTTGAATACAAATAGCATAGATTATACAGAAAGAGAAGAGCTGCTGCTTTTCTGCATGTATCTCCAAGAATCAGATGAACTGGAGGACTTGTTTGTGTCTTTTTCAATTAGCTAGTCTTTCTATGTTTGTTGTATGTGCATCTTGCTTCTCAAAGAAATTGTGAGCCAACTTGTATGTCTTAATTAAAGAAACACAGCATACAAATGAAATGAAAACAAATTATGGTGATATTGGGGAAATAAAGACTCACCCCTCCAGCCTTGTCTCATTCTTATCTGGAGGTGAAGAAGCTTATCCAGCTTGAAAATTGTCTAGTTGAAACAGGCTAAATCACTGTGCATGAAGAATTTTTCAAGCACTCTTTACATCCCGCCCCCATAGAGTGCCCAAACTGCGAACATTTCTTCCATTACTTCTCCATCCAGAATTCAGCTGCAGATTTGCTGTGACAATTGTAAAAGAACCTCAGTTGAACTTGCATGAGGTTGCCTTAGCTACTATATAGCAAACAGTGAACTTTAACTTATGAGTTAATTATTTGCTTAACTAAGTTTCTACACAAACAAATAAGAGAATTTCTCAGATTCAGAAACTAAGTGTTTGTTTCTGCTCCACAAAACTAACACTACATGTAAGACAGTTTGCTGAGTTTTTATCTGCCTAGCTGAAATGCAACACCGTCAAGATAAATTTCCTAAGACAGTACAGTAATTCAAGTCATATATCTGTAGTGAGCAGAAGTGAAACACCATAACCCCACTTCACTGTTTCTGGGAGAGTTTCTTTTAAAATTTAACAGCATCTTCAAAAGTAATATTCAGGCTGTTTCAGATGACTGGCTTTCAGAAAAATGAAAATATCCACCTGTTATTTACTTCTGCCATATGTGAGAAGAGCAGTATTATTGCAGAGATGGCTATAAGAACAGGATTATTGCAGAGATCTTTGGATAGTGGGCAGCATATAAGTTGTAAAAATAAAATAAATAAATAAATAAAATATAAAATAAATCAGGACTTACAAGTAGATCACTTGGTGATATGAAGTAGATCAGCAAAGACAACTCTGTGACTAAATGGTCTTATGCCGTAGGACTTGCTCCACTTATAAAATGGGTGAATTCGAATATTTTACCGAGCACTTGACATAAAGGCTGATTTAAGTTGGTCCAGCCCTTTTTGTTCTATCAAACCAAAGTGATTCAATCTGGCTTCTTCCTGTTCAGGTCCCTCATATTATATTCACAGAACCCTTTTAAGACCTTTGTCACAGACAACAAGGAATTTTATTCAGGTAAGTAAGGAGGTTGCCAGAAAAGTGAGAGAACAATCAGCTGCTTTGGCAGTCTTTTCTGATGCCACTGCATTTTCTGGGGTCCAGTAGCCTGTTAATTCGAATTAACCTCAATTTCTTGTACAGCATTGTATGAATTCAGGCATACTGTGATTAGTTTCATCTATGGCATACCAGAACAAGCCAAGTTCAGATGTTGTTTGCAATCCCACAACCCACAGAGAGACAGCAAACAACATATCCTGGTTAGGGCAGTATAACAAACTGAAAACAAGAAATGACTGCTCCTAACTTTATGGGGCTACAAATAAGGGGAAGAGGGACAAGAATTTGCTTTTTTGTTTGTTAGGTTTTTTTATCCTGCCCATCTAGAAAACTAGTTACTCTGGATGGCGTGCAACAATACACCAGAGAAATATATTATAAAATCAACCGAATGTAAACAGATACTATAAACAATTATAGTATATCTCACTCACATGGCCAGTTGTGATAGAGACATACACTCTAGCACCCTATCAATTATCAGCAATTAGCACAAGTTCTGCAAACACCACACAAAAGCCAACAGGCTTCCAGCCATTATATTCTGCTCATTTTTCCACTGTCCCATCTGTATTCTCAAAATCTCTGAATATCTTTTGACTTTACTCAAAGGCGTAGCTAGCGTTTGGAGCACCTGGGGACAAAATCAGTTTTTGTGCCCTCACCTGCAAAGCCCCCCCCAGCCCAGTCCCCACTCCTCCAGGTTGCAGCCTGCCCTCCGCCGCCGCTGCGCCCCAGCTGTCTGCCTCCCTCTTCCTTTGTGTGTGTGTATGTGCATGCGTGCAACGAACAAGCATAAGACTCATGAAGCCGCACCACCCTTTGCTCTGGGCATGCACAGCGCTGGTGGAGGAGGAGGAGGAATAGGAGGAGGGGGGGAGTAGGAGGGACACCAACCTGCTTCTCGCTGTCTCCTCCCCTTAGCGCAGCCATGTCCAAAGTTCGGCCCGGGGGCCAAATCCGGCCCACCAGGCCATTTTGTTGGCCCGTGGATGGCTGGCCCACGACTCCCTCCCCCTCCCTCCCCACACTTTAATAAACCCTGAAGGGCGCAAGAAGCCATGGCCGGGCACCAGAAGGAAGGACTGCAGAAAGCAGCCAGTAGCCAATCCAGGCGCAAGCAGTAGGAGGTGGCTGTGGGACCCCCATCTTGACAGGCACATTCCCATGGGGGATCCTCCTGCTGCCGCCCTACACTACAGGGAGGTATACTGGGTGTGTGTGTTCCAGCACTGCATTCCTTTAAAGTGTACTTTATAAAGAGGTCTGAAAACCCCCAACTTTTTTTTACTGTAGAACAGGGGTGTCCAAACTTTTTGTAATGAGGGGTCAGTGGCTGGGGCTTGCAAGGGGTCAGTGGGTGGGGTTTGTCGTATGGGGGCAGGGTCGGGGGACAGCCACCCCCACATTCTCAGGCAACAAATCTGGCCCTCCTTACAAAAAGTTTGGACACCCCTGCCTTAGTGGCTCTTGCTTCGCCCCATCCTACCCTCCGGGGTGAGAAGGCAGGAGCTGCCTCCCCCTCCCCACCTTTGTCACTCGCTGCTGGACTCAGAGATGGCAGGTGGGGGGCGGGGGTGGTAGGCAATTTGGCACCCCCTAATTGCTACACCAGGGGCAACCCGCCCCCCCTTGCCTTCCCCACGCCATGCCCCTGACTTTACTCAGCCTGGCATGAAACCTAAGTGAAGCAGAGTGGGCCCTTTAAAAATGATGAATATTTTTCTAGGACTGTTAACAAGAACCAAAATAGAATACCCAGTCAAAGCATTCTTCAACAACCACAGCAAAACTTTACTAGTTTACATGGTTTTACTATGAGTGTTCAATAGTAAACATAGATTACTATGTTCAAGAGTCCCCCTCCTCTGCTCCCAATACTTTTGTCTCAGTAACTTCAGAAGTCAGCACTCAGAAAGAAAGTGTTTCTTGAGCCCTTTGCAAGTTCAGGATCTATGCAACAGATTCTTAAAGCAGTGTAGGCTGACATACATTTCCTGGTTTAAATGTATTTCATTTGATAACTTCTTCACATCATTTTAAAAATAGAGACTGTATCATTGTGCAAAATGGTTCTGACAGGTTTTTCTTTCCAATGTTCCCATTCTAGCTTCAGGTATTTAGTTCAGTTGGCTGACCTGAACTACAATTCTCCTTTGGGTAAAATCACAGAACAAGGAATCCTTTGTCACTGTTTAGTAAAGCTGGTCTACTTAATCAACATTCCAAGGACCCTTGTTTTTGAGATTTGCAACTTCACAATATTGCTTTTTTAATACAGCATTTGAAATACTGATTTTATTCCAATTAAAGCAAGGCTCTGCCTTCACTTAATAACATACATGGCCAAAAGGACATGAGTCACAGAAATGTAGTCTTGGACAAGAATCCACAGATATTCTAGACCACTGTTGGCAAACCCTTTCTATGGGGACCCGACATCACCCCTTCACAGCCACCTGTATTCAAGTTAAACTGCTGTATTGACACTTTGCAAAAAATTAGTGGGTTCTGAATCACAGTTTGGGCATGCAGTCTCTAAAAGGTTTTCCATCACTGATCTAGACCAACTCATTGACAAGAGAAGGTATAAGTGTCAGAAATGATATCTAGTAATACCTTGGCCTATGAGTATCTTGGTCTATGAGTGTTTTGCAAGATGAGCAAACATTTCTGATCAATTTTGTCTTGCAATAGGAGAACTGGAGCAGGTCACATGATCACAAGTGAGCCAACTGTGGCTCTCTCTGTCAGTGCTAAAGGTGGCACTTGGAGCCCTTTCTGTGGGCACCCAACATCGCCCCTTCACAGCCAACTGTATTCAGGTTAAATTGCTGTATTGGCACTTTGCAAAAAATTAGTGGGTTCTGAATCAAAGTTTGGGCACTCCATCTCTAAAAGGTTTGCTATCATTGGTCTAGAATGTTCTGTTTCATCCCAGCCTCAAAAGCAGAGGGAGGAGACAGGAACAGCAGTTTTCAAGGGACAGTGCAGGTTAGGGTTTCATTTTTATTTACATTTTATTTGTTTTCAACATTCTTTCTTATTTTTCAAACCATTTCTAGTCATGGGGCAGTTAGTCAAATGTGTATATGGCTACAAATTGCACTTCATTATTGCCACATTAAAAACACTGCGTAAAATCCAGTTGTTAGTTCCAAACAAAGCAGATTCCACAGCCAATTACTGTATCTAAACCATGATGTGGACATGGACTTCTAGCCAACTTCTTTTGTGAGTTTTGGCTTTTTGTGTATACAGTATGTTGTCTCTGGGCCCCCAGAACAAACCATCTGAGTTTCCATTATTTCTTATGGGGAAATTTGCTTTGACATATGAGTGTTTTGGTTTACAGAACGGATTACACTCGGAAACCAAGAACAGTAACCCCCTGCTGATTGCGGGGGTTAGGGACCCACCCCACCCACAATACATGAAAATCTGCGATATGCGAAAGCGGGTGGGGGCCCCTGGGGGCAGGTGGGGCGCCTGTCTGAGAAGTCTTGGGGTGGCATGCACAGGCGGTGTTGTGAGATCTTACCTCCCGCCGCCGCCCGCCTGTGCTGCCCGAGGCTTCTCAGAGGAGTGGGGGGGGCACAGAGCGACCTGATCACCCCCCGCCCCCCGCAGCCCCGAGGCTTCTCGGAGGAGCGCAGGGGTGGAACAGTGACCCAATTGCCCCCCCCCACCCCCCCACGGCCCTGAGGCTTCTCGGCAGAGCGCGGGGGCCGAGCGCGGGGGCCGAGCACAGAGGGGCGGCGGCACACACGGAGTGACACGATCGCCCCCCAGCTGCCCCCAAGGTGCAGGTACTGCGATCCCGTGATGTAGTGGGACTGCAGTACCTGAACTGCGAAATGGCGGGGGGTGACTATACAGTACATGGAAACCTTGCTTACTTCCTTTCACAACTTAAAGGGTAAGATCCGGTTGGAAAAGATGACACTAATCTCTACATAAGGCTAAGGAAGCCACCACACAATGTTTAAATCCATTTCCATTACAAACACTTTTTAGAAGAAAGTCTCTTATCTCCTCTTTTTTCATTACAGGTGAACAATATCTGCCAACCATCTCTATGCTGGGCAATCACAACTTGGGCTGTGCAATTCTCTCTGTATCTCCTTCTGGACCTGGATATTCTCCAGAGAATTCCCCAGGCAAGCGTCCGGTACTTGAAGCTTGCACACATACATCTATGGATACCAACGTTTCACTTATCTGGACAACAATCTCTGAATTTGCATGATGTTCTCTGACCTTGCTTCATGTTGTTAATGTACAAAAAAAAAGGAAGCTGTCAGAGTGGTTCCTGGGTATTGCAGTCTCACCGCTCTGGAGGGGCTACTGAAATATAACCCTCCAGGAAATACTGTAGCATATCCCTAATTGCACCTACAGATGAAATTATACAGGAAAGGTGATAGCACACCCTCCTGCTCGGACAAGACATGATTACTCTAACTTTGACCTGCAGCTCCTTCTGATGAACAAGCTACCCATTTTTATTATTCTCCTTTCTGTTTTCTGTCGGAGTTTCATTTTTGCAAAGTGAATGCTGGCTGCTTGTCAAACTCTCCCCTAATTGGGCCAATCCAGAAGAGGTAATCACAAGTGCTTACACTGCTGATTTTAATTGTTTATGTGCCAGTTGCTCAAAATCATGACCATGAGCTTACAAATTGCACATTTCAAGACTATGGCATAAATCCAATTGCTGGTCCCAATTCAAGCAGTTTCCCTGAATCAATTACTGAGTGATGAGTCAATATTTATGAGCCTACATTGGACTGTGAATGATTACTAATCATTCAGGGAACTGCTTTAGTTGGGACTAGTAATTGGATTTAGGTCATAATTGGACAATTAATTAGAATATTTATCTGCATTGGGTTTGGGCTTTCAGGTCAGGGACGACTGACCTAAACTGGATTTGCAGAGGGTTTTTTAAAATTAAATTTCTCCTTTCTGGGATTCATTTCATGGCAACAACCTTCATAAAATAGAAAGCACAAGAAGCATCTTTGGAGTTGCTTTGCATAAGACGCACACAGCTGTTACTAAAAAGCCAAAGACAAGTCACACTTTTCTACATGGACCAGTATTATGAGTTATGAGTTATCATTATGTTATGAATGAGCAAGTACTTATGTGCTGTGGCATGCACCAAGAACTTTGATTAAACCAGAACATCAGCCCAACTCCTCTTGCCTAATTTTTGCTAGCATAAAAAGGAATGGCATCACTTGCACCAGCAGTCTGCCAGTGATTAAAGTGTCTACCCTCATTGCTTAATTGCAATCTCATTGTGCACCAATCAGGTCGCTTTGCATGCAACCTGTAGACAACGCAGGGTCTCTTTAGTCAGTGGCAATCTATAACTGTAAGTGATGGCATTTCTCATATCCTGGCATAATTTGGGCAAGAGGATTTTGACAATCAATTGCTAAATACACAAAGCACTCTATGTGGGGCTGCCTTTGAAGACTGATCAGAAACTTCAACTGTTTCAAAATGTTGCAGCCAGACTAATGACTTGGGCCAGTTAGAGGGGGCATAAAATGCCCCTTCTATAACAACAGTATGGCTGCCATTCCATTTCTGGGCCCATTTTAAGTGCTGGTCATTATCTATAGGGTCCTATATGGCTTGGGTCCATGACACATGAAAGACTGTATCTCCTCAAATAACCCTTTTCAGTGCTTAAGATTATCAGAGGCAGGGTGGATTTGCTTTAAATCATTATTTAAATCACTAGTCAGTAAGGCTCGATTTAAATCATGATTTTCTACATAAAGACTCATTTTTGCTGGAGTTGTTTTAATCTTAATATTTGCAACCAGATGAAGGATTCATTTTTAGAATAATATATTTTCAGATTAGTTTTAGTTATATCAGAAAATTACTGATTTGGTGGTTATATACCATTAGAAATACATAGATAATTATGAAAATATTGCAAGGCGAACTATGTCCAGTTTAATAGGTTAATCATTAACATTTGGACAACTGTTCTATTGTACTTTATTGGAAGGAGAAAAAGAATCATTACCTTAATAATAACAATTTTAATAGTTTTATTTAACCTAAACAATAACATTATATATATAGCATTATATATGCTTATATTTGCTTAAACATCCATGTTTGTTAACTGATGTGGTGGAAATATTTTAAAAAATAACCTTAGGCTGACAGTCTAGATATTCCCAAACTGGGTCTCTTTTATGGCCTGCTGCCATTACAGGTTTTTCTCCTCAAGGGAGAGAGTTAGAATAATATGATAGCCCTCAGGCCGCTATACACATAAAGATCTCAAGATGTGGAGTAGTGTGCTCAAAAAGTTTCACTTTCATTTTACTGCTTGCCCCTCCTTCTTCAAACTTTGCTCCTTGTGCAGACCAATTCCATTCCAAACAACCTTCTATTCATTGAACATCTTGAAATGTAGCACTTAAGAGGTAAGGGGGTTGATTGTGGGTACATTGTTTTGCAGAGGAACAAAGGGATTAAGTCTTTTTCTCAATTCTCATGTTTATTTTATAACATTTTTACTAGGAAGGTGGCATGTTATCGTTGCAGACCCAAATGCACAGTTTTGAAAATAGCAAAACCAAGCATCTCTGATAATATAGCAGCATAACAAACCACATGTGTTTATAACTATATGTACGCTGAATCTGGAGCTCCCATGTCCACCTGCTGACAGCAGGTTCCAGTTGTCAGTGTGCTCCCAGACATGGTGCAAAATGGAGTTTCTTCATGAAGTGTTTTAGTGGGCAACCACACCTGGCTCATCTGCTCATTACCTGTGCAGGAAAAGTGGGGCAGAGGTGTAAATCTTTGCCATTTCTTCTAGAAGTTCCAGGTGAAGTATTTACACTTTTGCTATGCTTACCAGTGAACTGAGTACAATTATCCCCTCAACAACTCTGGTGTTAGCGGCACATGGACCAAAATCCATGTATAATGCTTACGCTCCCCAAAGTACATCTACCAAGCATAAACAGTTGATTCACACATATATAATTATGTCTATCTCAGTTCTCTTCCATACCACTGACAATCCTTTCCATATAATACCATGCCTTAAGAACTTTTAAAGATCTTTTGATCCCTGTTCTAAAGCCTGAATTAGAGATGGGGATGAGAAGACCATTTCAATGCCTTCAGTGTTGAACTCATAGCATATGGTGGCCAGAGGCACTATATATATCTGTGCAAATCCAAAAACCACACTGCTCAGACCTATAGAATTCAAGAGAAGCCAGATGGGATTTAAAAAAACAGTCACTGGCTCAAGGAAATCTAGTGACTGTAACAACTGTACAAAACTTTCAACTAGAGATGGGCACGACTTAGCGGTATTCCCGTTTCCGTTTCCGTTACTCGGTTCCGTTACTCTACGGAAACGGTAACGGGAATTACTCCACCAGACTTCGAGCTCAAACCGACGAATGAACAATTTTGGTCTGATTTGTCATGCTCGTTCCTTGCATCGCGCGATTGCGCAATGCCACGCGGCACAGAAAAAAAGTTTTTAAAAGTTAAAAAAACCCTGTTCCCGGCCAAAAAGCAGGCGGAAAAATGCCTGCCGTGCCTCAGGGCACCTACCAGAGGGGTTGTTTCTGGAGGTCCCCGGCCTCCCCCCCATCCCCCGTCCTGGGCTGCTCTGGTGGGACTCGCCGCAGGCTCGCAGCCAGCAAAAAGCCCAGTCTCGCCGCCGGCCGCCGCAATTAAAGTGCAAGCAAGCGGCACGGACGGCACAGGAAAAAACTTTTAAACTCTCCCCCCACCCATTCCCGGGCCAAAAAAGCAGGCGGAAAAATGCCTGCTTGACTAAGGGCGCAGGGCACCTACGGGAGGGGTGGTTTCTGGAGGGGGGGTCCCGCCTCCCCCCCCCCGTCCTGGGCAGCCGGACTCGCCATGCCATGCGGTGCGGGCGGGGGATCCAAAATGGGGCGGCGAACGCAATATTGTTTTAGAAATCATGGTCCAAAATGACACAAGCACAAGAGAAACACGCGGAAATTTATAAACTGCCAGATTTTTCACAGTAGCAGTGGGTTTTTTCTTGCAACAAAATGTCTCTCCTCTCCTCCTCTGTCCTCCATTTATTTTATTTTATTTTATTTTATTTACACCTGCGCAATGATGGGCTGGCCGAGTGGCCAGCCATGTGGGAGTGGACGACCATGCAAATTTTTGGAGCCACCCCACCAATCGCATGGCCACTTGGCCATGGAGACTTCTGGGATGTGCCAAAAAGCCCCCTAAAACCTGCCCTAGCCCCCTAACCCTAACCCTAATCCTTGACTCCAGTCCTTACCCATACGTCACAGACTGTCTTCTTAGTGGGTCAGAGAGGCACCCAGAGGTGCAACCCACTAGCCCACCCTAACCTTACCCTTTATAGTGGGCCAGAGGAGGCACCCACCCCACAGAGGTGCCTCCAGGAGCCCGCTACCCCCCCAAAACCAGTACTAACGAAAACAAAAAACAAAAAAAACGAACCGACTAATTTTTGCGAATTTTCACGAAAAACGGAAACGACCCGAAACGGAACCGGCCCGACTAACGACAACTCGAAAAAAAAATTTTTCAAGTCGTGCCCATCTCTACTTTCAACATAGGTCCTTTGATATACAAACCACAGTTTTCAACTGCACTACACCGACATATAGAATGTGGCATGCAACATTTCAAAGAGCAACTCAGGATGATCATGGTTAGAAACACAAGTTATCTTAAAAATAAATAAATAAAAAGGAATAGCAGGCAAGGCTAGGGAAGAATTTTGCATAAGCGTCTGGGCAGCCACTGCTGTCAGTCAGAACAGGCAACGTTAGCCTAGATCAGGCATGTCCAAACTTCAGCCCTCCAGATGTTTTGGACCGCAACTCCCACAGACCTTTTTCATTGGCATTCTAAGCTTAGAATTCTGGAAGCTGTGGTCCAAAACATCAGGAGGGCCAAAGTTTGGGCATGCCTGGCCTAGATGGTCTTGTTTCTCTAGTAGACCATTAGTTCATCCAAGCTAGCATTGTCCGCTCTGACTGACAGCAATGGCTCTCTAGCGGTTTATACAGAATTCTTTCCTAGCCTTGCCTGGTGATCCCCGGTACTTCCTCCTGGTTTTCCATCTAAGTGCTAACACATATTCTGCTTATTTTGCAAAACCAGGCAAAAATGCTTGTGTTCAGGATTGTGTCCTTGTGGCAAAGAAGGCTAACAAATAAAATGCAAGTCACCCAAATTGCCCAGCCCAGCTTCCAGTTTCATAGCCCTGGTATAGATGGGCACAAAAGAGACTTCACACAAGGTTGTGGGCATTAAAGATCAGCAAACATAACTTGGGGCGGCGGGGGGGGGAGCAGAACGGGAACCACGAAACTTACTGATAATTAGACCACTGCCAAAAATGGCTAAAAATATACTCAAGAGTTACCAATCCTGGTCTGTGAACTGCTAAGGTTTGATTTGCCTTTCTGTCTTGTCCAGTGACAAATGCTGTATAACACAAAAACATGATTATTCTTATTAACAAGAACAGATCCAAAACAAATATCACCTACATATTTTCTGTCTCTGGAACTGAAGCAGCAACAACTATTTCTACAGCACTCCACCCAGGCTTTTATAGCAACTCTTCCTTTATTATTATTTTAGTGACGGATACACACACACACACACACACACACACACACAGAGAGAGAGAGAGAGAGAGAGAGAGAGAGAGAGAGAGAGAGAGAGAGAGAGAGAGAGAGAGAGAGAGAGAGAGAACGTGGAACAACTGCTCATTAACTTGCACAGATTTTGGCTCAACAACAAGCTGAATTCAACTAATGGAAAAATCTAACACTCTTGTCCTGTTTATAGCTGTTCTGCTAGGCTTCACTCCATTCAGCATGAGAATAACTGTACATTCTCCATTGAAATAGTATACCCAAGCATGCTACACTGGTAAGAGCCAAAATATGTTAATCATATATTGTCTTGCCCCATTCACTCTTGCCCGACTGTCATAAGTCTTATATGACACCTTACGTCTCTAAGCCAGTGTTAATTACAGTGGAAGCATGAAAGGGTTTTCTTAAGAAGAGGTTTATACAGTATAGTACTGTTAGGGCTAGATGACATGGGTGTAGGCCTGGGGACCTGCAGTCCAGGGGACCGTGGGCAGGGCAACCTCAAACTTAGCAGCACCTTTGGGTACAGGGGCACAGAGCCAAGCGTTATGAACCATTGTATTGAATGGAAATGGAAATGGAATTGCAAGGACTACAGTCAAGTACAATTCGCAGCAGTAACTGGCCATAAGACAATCACCCAGCCATTTCTATGTTAATGAACACTTGTAGCAGGATAATTACACAAGGAATGCATAGGATCACATACAATTAAGAAATGGCCATAATCTCAGTGATGGAGTGAGGGCTTGTTTAAAAAAATGTTTTTCAATGACAATTCCCAGAATGGCCAGGCTGGTAAGGTGCTACTGGCAACTGTAATCGGGGAAAAAAAGGGGGAGTAACTTTTCTAAGTGGTGGAATACAGCACATGCAAGAGGCTGCAGGCTCCATCTCTGGCATCTCCAAGCAAGGGCAGGGAAGAAATCTGAATGAAACAGCTTACAGACAATACGGACACAGGTGAACTCAAGAATAAGGTCCATTTGTAATGATGTCATGACCAAGATCCACGTGATGGATGCTGGTTTAAGTGTCCTGATTTGTTAGCCACAATCTGGACAAAAGCCGACTGTTAGGACTGAATATGGAGAAACAAAATGGTTTCCAAATGGTGGTGAGGTCCGACATTCTATGTGGTGCCATTGGAAATTCCCTGTCCCAAACAGGGTGAGATGTGAAGGTAAAGGTTCCCCCTCCGCACATGTGTGCTGGAAGTGTCCGACTCTAGGGGTGGTGCTCATCTTCATATTCAAGCTGAAGAGCCAGTGTTGTGCAAGTTTATGGCCAGGTGGCCGGCATGGCTGCAAGGAAACACTGTTTTACTTTCCCACTTTTTACAGCAGCACCTATTTATCTACTTGCATTTGCATGCTTTCAAACTGCTAGGCTGGCAGGAGCTGGGGTTAACAGCGGGAGCTCACTCCACTGCGTGGCACCCGGGATTCAAACCGCTGCACTGCCGACTTTGTAGCCAACAGCTTTCAGTGCTCTAGCCCGCTGAGCCCCCAAACGTGGACCAAATCAATAACAGGCTCCCGTGACAGGTTGGCCAATTAAATCAAACAACAGACCTGTCCACTGCTAGGGCATAATTTGGAAAGTGGACCCTGCCACCAAGTGGAATAAATGCAAAGCAAAAGAAAATGGTTTTCAAACGGCAAGACTGTCAGGTGATAGTGTTTTATCTTTCTGTTTGTCTAATATCTATGCTGAATATATCATATGCATGTACTGCGGAAAGTTCAATTAGATTCAGATGAAGGAAGAAGGAAAACCAGTGGAACAAACATCCATAATTTAAGATATGGATGTAACATAATACTACTGGCAGAAAACAGCAATTACTCAAAATGACTATTGAGTAATTTTAAAGAAAAAAAGTACAAAGGCAGGAATTCAGCTTAACATAAAGAACAGAAAAATCCTGTAATGGACACAGAACAATTATACGAAGAAAGAGAATTGGCTAAAGATTTTCTATACCTTGGTTCAGCCATGAATCCAAATGAAGACTCCATGCAAGAAATCAGAAATAAACTGAAATATTGAAAGGCACCTGTGAAGGAACTAGGGGGGGACCTCAAGGGTTAAAGGTTCTAGCTTTGGCTAGAACCAAAGACAAAAGCACTGATACTGTGGAATTTCCATTTGGGATACATATATGTGAAAATTAGGTGATGAAGAAAACTGAGAGGAAAAGAAATAGATTTGTTTGTAATGTGGTCATGGAGGAGAGTTGTAGGGATACTGTAGATTGCCAAAAAGGAGAAGTGTGTCCCTCATCATACCCAGCTAAGCTATCAAAACTAGTTTGGACAGAGCATGAGAAAACAAGACTACTGTAACTGGAAAATACAACAATGCTAATAGAATAGTCGGTGATGAGAAATGAGATGTACTCAAAGAACCAAACCCTGTTAATGTGAGAACCAATGGGAGGTCATGCATCCATAAGGTCACCATAAGGTGGAAGTGACCAGATCGAAGCTAGCAACAACATCAACAACAGTTAGTTGCTTAAAAGCTAGTGTCCCAGAGCACTAAGGGTCACTTGTCCTCCTTGCAGAACCCCACCCCTCCTTCCTACTGATGTCTGTAGAAAAATGAGAGCTATTGAAGGAAGAAAAGTCTACACCAGTGGTTCTCAACCTGTGTGTCCCCAGATGCTCCTGGACTGCAACTCCCAGAAATCCTGGTCAGCTCAGCTAGTGATGAAGACTTCTGGGAGCTGCAGTCCAGGAGCATCTGGGGACCCACAGGTTGAGAACCACTGGTCTACACCTTAGAAATCCTCCGTTATTCTCACCTGGGAACTGAAATACACCTTCTCACTTGAGGGCTGCATCCTGAGCACTCAACTCCATAGGAGACATCCAGTCCCACTTAACTCTACCGGCAGTCCTTTTTGATAAACGAGTCTAAAAGGCGAGCCTGTGTATTGGGGGGTGGGGTGGGGGATACCAGATTAGGACGAGGCGGGTCTGGATTCAAATCTTGCACTCAACCGTGGAAACTGAGTTGCAATGGCAAGCCACTCTTCGCAAACTCCATCTATTTCGAAGTCTGAAGTGACTTGACGGCATATAAGCAAGAGGTACAACTTCATCGCGTGGTTATTCGCTCAAGCTCAAGTCCTGCCGTGTTTCAGAGGGACTTACCCGCAGCAGGGCCGTCGAAAAGGTGCCTTTTCCTGATTTACCTCCCTATCCGTCCACGGAGCGGACGGGGTTTTTTTTTGGGGGAGAGCGGGAAGGAAAGGCAGGTGTTGCTCCAGCAAAGCAAACTCAAAAAAAGAGCCAACTTACGGCGCTGCTGGCACAAGGCGGGCCCCACGGCGGCGAGCAGGCGAGCTGCCCCGAGGAAGGGGCCACCGGCGGGACCTCGCGGGCATTTCTGCAGGGAGACCAGCCCGACCGTCAGCGCCGCCAAGAGCGGGATCCACATCGTGCCCAGGAAGCGGCGGCTCTCCTCGCGCTCGGCGGCGGCCGGCCAGGGAGGCTTTCGGACCCGGGGCTGGACGGGGGCTCATCGCCCCCGCCGAGGCGAAGACGACGACGACGACGCCGGCGGCGCCGACAGAGCGGAGGCGCAGGTGGGCAGCGGCGGAGGCGGAGCAGCAGCAGCAGCAGCAGCAGCGCCGCCGCATGTCAGGGCGAGCACGGGCCCCCGTCTGGCGAAGCCGCGGCGGCCGCCCCACCCGGACAGGAGCGGGACGGGCGGCGAGGCGCTGCTTGGGCAGCCAGGCGCTCCATCCGCCTCGGGAGCAGGGGGCGGCGGGCGAGCGAGGGGGCTCCCGCTTCGCTCTTCCAGGGAGCCGCCGCCGCCGCCGCCGCTCACAAAAGGCTTTTGTGCCTGCCTCCCCCTTTGGCGCCCGGCGCCTTGGCAACCCCGCGGAGCAAAGGGCACCCCCCCCGCGCGCGCGCCTCCGCAGCAGCGCAACCTTCCGGGGCAAGGAGAGCGGCGTCGGGGGGAGAGCGGGGGGGGGGGAGGAAGAAAAAAAACCCCAACCCCACGTCAAATGGTGGACGTCGGGATCCCTCGGAGGGGGCTCCCCCCTCCTGTTTTCTCTCTCTCGCTCTCCCTCCCTCCCTCCCTCCCTCCCCCGCGTGTCTCCTCCAATTGCGCGCCGGCGTGGGCAGCGAAGCAGCGGAGGCGCGCCGGGCTCGCGGCGAACCGCGCCGGCGGGGGTTTCCCCTCGGCCAGCCGGCCAACCCACCCTGCCACCCACCCCCTGTCTCTCCCCGCCCGCTTTGCCTGACGGCGGGAGCCTCGCCAGGCGAGGCTTGCGAGGCAGGTTAGCCAGGCACGGGAGAGGCAGGGAGGGAGGGAGAGAAAGGAAGGGGGAAAAGGCTTGGGTGTGGGGGCGGGACGGGAGAAAAGGGGGGGCGGTTGTTGTCGAAGGCGGGGCGTGGAGCCGCCGTCGCCCAGTCCGCTTCGCTTTGTTTTCTCGGGCGCCGGCTCGCGCGGCTGGCTCTATTGTTCCCGATGGGAATGGGCCTCCGGGGGCGGGAAAGCGGGGCGAGTTATTGGGAGGGGGGAGAGGAGGTGGAGAGCGGCTTGGGAGCGGCAGCCACCCGCGCCGGTCGCCGCCCCTCTGCCTCCCCCGCGCCTTCTCTTCCCGCGGCGCGCCTTGACAGCCTCGATGCTTGCACGGTCTCGGCGGTCAAAAAGCAACCCCGACTCCACCCTCGGTAGCCGCCCGCTTCCCCCTCCCTCCGAATCCATAACAGCCAGAAGAAGAAGAGAAGAAGCCTCTGCCTGGGGAGGGGGGGCAGGGGGGAGGGGAGAGTCAGAGGGGTCCATCCACCATTGGGTGCAAAGGGCTTGTTTATTGCTGAATTTGGGCATCGGCCTGTCTGTCTTTCCTTCTTCCTGAAGAAACATCTCTCGGGCAGAAAGTAAACAGAATAGTGCTTGTCTGTGCTGAGGTGACGGCCTGAAGCTGCACCTGTTGGACTGTTCCAGCCGGGCTGCCACCTTCACTGCTGTCGGTGCGCGCTGGCGCGTGGGGTGCAGTCAAGCCGCATTTGACTTATTGCTAGGTAGGTGAGATATTTGAGGAGTGCTTTAGCACTGCTACAGCACCCCACCACCCACCACCACCACCACCACCACCACCACCACCACCACCACCACCAGAGAGTTTTGGAGAGAGAGGAAATTTGAACCCAAGTCTTCCGACTGCTGTGCCCTCACCAGTACATCACATTCTCTCTGCTGCTCCCCCTAAAAGCAAAACAAGTTGAGGAGCCCTGTGGCCATCACAAAAAACCAATGCAAAAGTAGGACAGGTGATATTTTTAGGCTACTATAAAAATAACAAAGCATTGCTAATATTTCTGGGGCAAAAACCCCTTCCTCGGAACAGTACCAATAGGTTTTAGCATGGCAAAAGATGGATTTGCTAGGAGTTATTTCTTAGATGAGTCCTTGGCAAGATGGGGAAAAAAGCCAGGCAGTTTACTTGAGGCACAGAGCTTGGTTAGATGGTGTACTTCAATGTCCATGGCTAGGTGATGTTGCAGCCAGGGCAGGGGTCTGTCTTGTTAAAGGCAAGGAAACCTTTGCTATTGAAAACAGGACCAGCTGCCTCTTGAGAGGGGACTATGAGCTTAAACTCCACAAAGCAGAATGTGAACTGCTGCTTGCAGGACCTTTTGTAAGCGACAGCAAGGGTAATGTTATCTGGAAATCTCTTTCAGTAATCCCAGAAATGCAAGGGTATCTGCCTGTGATTGGAAGGGTGTGAATGACAGGCTGCCTGCTGCAGGGCCTCAAGAGACGGGGCTCTTGTCATTTATTTGCATTTTCAAGCCAAAGAGAGCCTGGGTTCTCAAGATACAGAAAACATTAAAAAAAGAAAAGAAAAGAGGACTCGTGCAGCCTCCATCCTGGGTTCCCAAGTGGCTCTCAGATGGGTTCTTGTTGCAGTCCGAACATTCCTCCCTGGGAAGCAAAGCTATCTAGGCGTGCCAAAATTACATGTCACCCATCCTGCATGCATTAGTTCATGGCAGGCAAAGGCAGGAGGTGGGAGGCATGAAACTGCACTCCAGTTTGGAGTCTGTTGGAAGCGATTGCTTCATGTTGCTTCAGGGTAAGGTTGGTCCTGATTGTTCTGACATTAGTAAGGAAGCTTTGACTGTCTTGCATGAACACAGCCCAGAGTGGGGTTTTTTTTTCAGGGGGGTGGGGGTGGGGAGAGACAGCGTTGGTTCTCCATCTGAAAGTGCAGTTGGCCATGCTAATCTGCCACTATTGTGAAAGGCATCTTTCCCTATTGGCTGAGAAAAATGGCAAAAACAATACTGTGTGAGGACAATTCAGTTCAGAAACCTTGTTCTGTAATGCTAGCTGTGTTGTCTGGGGCTTTCTGGGAGATACAGTCCAAAAAAGTAACTTTCCCAAATTCTGATGGGAGAAGTGATTCACAAGCACTTGCTATAAATTCATCACATACCTCTTTTAAAGTCTCTCTCTCTCTCTCTCTCTCTCTCTCTCTCTCTCTCTCTATCTCTCTCTCTCTCTCTCTGAGTCCTGTATTGTTTCCTCTGACTGGCATTACCTTCCCCCAAAGTCCTCTTGCCATCTTTAAATCTATTACCTGAGATCCTTGTGAGCCAATCTGTGATACTCACACATCAGATCCATTGTAGTCAAGAGCAGTTAGTCTTTGGCTATTCCCATCTTGATGGGAATAGCATGTTCCAGATCCAATCTGTTACATAGAAACAGTGCCAGAAAATAATCTCAAGCAAAGTAAGCTACAGGTACAACCTTAGATCATGAGAGACCTATAATACAATTTTTTAAAAATGACTATTTGATATGATTTTTAGAAGAATGCGCCTTTTACAGGGCACTGCTGTGCGGTGTCTCAAATAGGGCTTCAATGTTATTAAATGCAACTTTGCCTAAAACTTAAAATTCTACTATTTTTAATGAGGCTACTGTGTAATGTAAAAGCAAAATAAATAAATAAATCATGCTGTACAACCTAGCGAAGCATCCTGGTTTCAATTCTTATTATCCTCATAATTGCCCGGGAAGTATTATCATTTGTAGATAAAGAGTACAGTAAAAAACAATCTTTTTCCAACAGTAGAGTTAGTGGGGATTAAGGCTGCCCGGATGTCATGCCCACTCTTCCGTGTTATATTAAGTGGAATAGTTTTCTGTAATTACTGATGGGTACATCCTCTGGATTCAAAGCTGGCAATGAAATCAGATTCTGGCGTTAACTCTTAAGCCCAAAGACATTTATGAATACCTTGCTCAAGTTTGGAACATTTCCTCTCCTTTGGTGGACCACTGTTCTTTTTCCCTGGCACCCCCTGACAAGCTTATGCTGTGTTGGCCTGGCATCTACCAAGCATCACCTCTTCCTGCTTCTCCAGCTGAAATAACGGTAAGATAATTTGAGCTGACAGAGTAGGTCAGTGGTTTAGGTATCTGTCTGCGGAGCCAAAGCCTGGGTGTTTGATTCCCCACTGTGCCTCCTGTGAGTAGAGCCGCCCTGGGTATCCTTGGCTAAGCAGCACAGTCTGATGATGCCCCTAGAACAGGCATGTTGAAACTTTGGCCTTCCTGATGTTTTGGACCACAACTCCCAGAATTCTAAGCTTAGATTGCCAATGGCAAAGGACTGTGGGATATGTGGTCCAAAACATTGGGGGGGGCGAAGTTTGGACATGCCTGAAGAGCATGGTAAACCACTTTGGAGTATTATCTACCATGAAAAGGGTCACCATAAGTCAAAACTGGCATGGTGGCGCATGGTTATTTTATTATTTCGATAGTAGAGAAGACAGGTAGGCTTATCTGTCCTTTTGACTGTCTCACCTCTACTTCCTCCAGCATCTCTGGTAAATTGATCACACTTCCTTTTTTGTGTCTGTACATCCTAGTATGTGGCTTTTATATGGATTACCCTACATGATTGCATTGACCAATATCATAAGAACTCCAGTGTTTTCCATGTTAGTCTGCATCCCTCATCATGGATTTTTTTTCTTTTTCCATGCTCTTTGTAGCTTTAATGTTACCAATTAATGTTCTAAGATATCACTTCTATTTCCCTGTTCGTAACTTAAATTATGTATTAAATGTTCCAGGCTGTAAGCCACATTGGGTCCTTTTCCAAGCAGAAAGGTAGGGTAAAAATATTCTAAATAAATATATTAATTAAATAAGCACAGGTTCTACTGCTGAGTTACTGTGACTTCCCATTCTTCTAAACCCGACTAGCTCTACATATGTTGGGCTGCAAGATTTGTGGTAGGCAAACACAGTACAGTGGTACCTTGCATACAGGAATTAATTCTTAATGAAATTCTTAATGAAATTATGTTAAACAAATTTTCCTTTGTACCAATTTCCCATATGAATGCATTGAAAATGGATTAATCCCTAATCACAACTGTTTTTCTGTTGTACGGATTCGCCCCATCTCCGGAATTTTTTTCCCTTTAAGCAGATTTTCTGTTAAACAAACCACTTGTTATACAAGGGTCCACTGTATTTGTTGATAGTAGCTTTTTATCCACACAATTCACATTTCTGTGTGATCCCTGCTTGGGAGAGTTAGCATATACAGTATAACAACCATGGAACGATACAGAATAATAAGAGAGGGAAAAGTTGGTGGGAAGAAGGTATGAATGAATCTACTAGCAGACCTCGGGGTGATTTGGAATTGATCAGCAAAATGTACTGACACCAGTTGTTTCAAAATAGCAGCTCACATGGGATACTTTTTTTCTAAAACTCTCAAGGCCATTTTTCTGCTAAGCCTTTCTTAATATCAGTATTAACAGCCTTTAATCGGGCATTATATATCAGTGACTGCTTGTCAACCAACCGCCTTTGCATATAAGTGGTTGGAGAAAACGCATGGAGGAGAGGATTTCATTGCATTCCTATCCTGTTTGTGGACTTTCCATAGGCAACTGGTCAGCCACTATGAGAAGGGAACCATAGATTACTTACTTTGCTCTCATACTTGCGAGTCCTGCATGAGAATCCCTGGTCTCTACTAGCTGAGAAATGGGTTTGCGTTTGTATTTAAACTGTGTCATAAAGTGCAGTCAGTAACTAACTCCATGCACCCCCCCATCCCCCAAGGTTTACATCTGGCTCAAACTGCTGAGGCTTTAGGCGTTTAGTAAAACAGCTAACTAGATGTCACCAGTATGAAATCTGCCCTTCTCTGATCTAGAGGGTGCACACTCTGCTGCCAGATCCTCTCCACGCCCACACATGAAGCGGGAGAACAGGTCTTTTTATGAAAACTGGTCAAGGGCCATGTGTTCTTTCCCACCCACTCCTACTGAGTAATAAATCTATCCATTCTTCATTTCCCACAGTGCCTTCAGTTCTTCTAGTACTTTTCATCCAAGGATGCCCTGTCATCAGTGGTGATACATTTGAACCCCATGACTTATGTTCTCGTCCCCATTGTATTTAATTTAAATTACTGCCGCAAGGTTTTTACTGGGTCACTCTCAGATTGAGGACAGAAAAGAAAGTGAAACCTGCAGATTCGTCAGCCACTTGCCCTTCTGTCTTTCAAGGCCTCTATTCTCCCAGTGCCCAGTGAACCAACAAAGATGCTCAAAGATTAGTTTTAATGAGCTAAATGGAAAGTACCTTCATTTCAAGCCAAGTCTAGGAAACTCCCTTTCTGATCAGGTATAGTCTCTGAGTATTCATGCACTGATAGCACAACCTAGGGCTCTGCACCATATTCTCGTCAAGGACATTTCAATGATAAACTCTCCACTGAGGGCTCTGTCTTCCATCAGCTTTTAAGCAATATACAGTAGTTTGGCTTCTTGTGGGTTATTTTTGTCTAGTGTACCACTGGTAATTCAATTTAACCTTCAGCTTGAGTGAGGCAGAAATTGTCAAGCCACTTGATAGTGCTCCATACTAAAGAAAGGCCTTGTGCTGCAGCAAAAAGGCAATGAGTGGATAGTTTTTAGTAAGCCTGCAAGCCTCTCTATCTAGAGGCAGGGAGGAGAGTTTGGATGAGTCCTTGGAGTTTTCTGACCCCAAGACTCCCCCAGGAACTTCATGGGCTGCCAAAATGCAGACACAAGATATAACAAACACTACCAACTGCAATAAAACAATAGAATTGACTGGAAGTTAATTTTCAGTTTCAAAAATGAAAACTCTGCAGAGTGGGCTGTGCTCAATAGGTGATTACCACTCCTGGAGGCTTCCAGGAACTGCAATTCACTTTTTTTTTGGCTGGATAATGAGCCTAGAAGAGAGAGAGAGAGAGAGAGAGAGAGAGAGAGAGAGGAGCCACAGAAGTAGCCTTGTGGGATATCTGCAGTCCCAGAGGTATGTCCACCTTGCTCTACAAAGATGGAGAGGGACATGAGGCAACCTGATAAGTCCCTGCTACTTGGTGTCTCCCATGTTTGCATTCTCCACCATTGAGCTTAAGTAATTACAGTTCCCATGCCTTCAACCATATTGACATTTTCTGCTTCTCCCCACTCTTTCCCAAGTTTTGCAGCATCCAACCTAATTAAGAGTTCTAAATGATTCTATAGCTTGCTCCTTTCCTTCCTTCCTTCCTTCCTTCCTTCCTTCCTTCCTTCCTTCCTTCCTTCTATGTTGGTGACTCACTAAAGATATCATCCAATTCTGCTAACTGGTTTTCTTTACGGGCCACAGAGCTGGGCTTTTTTATATAATGTTCCACATATGACTTCAACACAGTAGAATTGATGCCTAGGCTACTGATGTCTCCCTTACTCCTCTTCAATGAGTTGTGCAACACTTTGGGCAGCATCATAAAGCAGAAACAAACACCCAGCAAGTATAGGAAATTAGTTTCAAGATTGAATCTTGTTTCTGAAACAATGGTCTACACAGAAGATCAGAAAAGGCTGACACCTGTGATGGTTCAGAACAAAGCTACTGACCCCTATTGTGATCACAGAACATTTTAATTGTTTCCTGTAGCAGTGAATGTCTCCATGATCTGGTAACAAACTAGACTGTTGTTCTTGTTCATTTTTACCAGCTTGAGGACCTCTTGGAAAAATGGTATAGAATGCCTAGGAAGTGAAAAAAATTGCTTGTATATTCAAAATAAATGAAGTCACTTATGTTTTAGGGCAACTTTGTGCTCTTTTTCTTGATGCATGACAACATAGTCTACCAGAGAAAACTGTGATTTTTTTTTTTAAAAAATTCCAATAGGATATTTGAAATTAAAAATTCAAGGGGATTCATGGATACAGTCACCATCCTGTATAAGATGCCCAAAGCACATCCGATTTCAGCCTGATTTCAGAAGCTAAGCAGGGTAACAGCACAATAAGAAGCAAGCCACTTCAGGATATTGTCAAATTAAAAACTTCCCCTGCTGGACAGACATCAGGGAAGGGGAAGTTATATATGCATATATATTGCAATTGATACAGTGCATGAGCAAAGGTCTACATGAAGATATATAAATATGGTAACTTCTTATGCTCTCTGCCAAGCAGGAGAAGTGATTCATTCACCAATATGATGCTCAAAGTGCAAGCAGGAAGCCCTGTATAGCATTTCCTGTCTATGAATAGCCAGTGGCAGTCAGCAAGCCCAATCCAGAGTCTATTTCACTGGTTTAGAAGATGCCACAATCTGATTCCGTAGCATGATTGCCCATTACAGTGCAACTACAGGTACACAAAAGCAGAGGGTGCAACATTGTAGCTCAAAGCTAGGAAAAGTTACTTTTTACTATAATTCCCAGAATCCAGGTTTGGTCTTTATAGGTCACTGTTCTCCTTTGCAGAAACCAAGATTGCTTACATGAATCAAAATCATACACTTCTTTTTTAAATGGGGAGCATACACAATGAATTACAGATCAGTATCCTATCTGTTGTAAACTGTGAGTGCAGAATAGACTCTTTTATACACCATTTTTGTTTTCATGCTGCATGCACAAAGAGGAATCTAGTAATCTTTTATGCAAGCTTAACCCCTCATTGTTTGCAATGGGGCAATCTCCAACTTGCACTATTGCAAGCTGGAGATCACAGGGGCAAAGATGGAGGGCTATGTGTACAAAACTCTCAGGCTGTATGTTTTTAAGCAGGAGACCAGTGACTTATGTTTAATACCATGTTTAATAATGTTGCTACATTAAAGTTCTTAGCTTTGTTCTGAAACTACTGTGTCTCTTATTAGAATCACATGGCCTTGGAACATGCAAAGCTGACCTTTGTGTTTAAAGCAGTAGTAAGTGACAGGCACAAAAGTGTTCTTCCTGTAATAAGTAAAATCAGAATCTCTTTGTTTACCTTTGGGGAGGAATCTAGCAGCACATGGTGTCATTTATCTTGCACATGTGCTTTCCTTCTTCTGAAGGTTATCAGAGGGTATGGCCCCAGACCATCTACTGTTACCATGGAATGGGCCATAAAATGTTTCTGTTGAAGTCATGACAGGAAATATGGTGTTCTCAGGAATCAGGGTAGCCAACATCTCCCCCCTTCAGATCCTTTCCCAAAATCATTCCTGAGGACCAGGTTACAGACGGATAAACACAAAGTCCTCCAGAATTTTGTGGAATTGTCAAGGGTCCACCTAGATGCAAGGTTGGACTCTCCCCCTCAGCATGAGCCCTAGCCACATTCCCTCCATGTAAGCCATCAGTAGACTGTGGTGGCAGTGAGGAGGTGGAAGGAGATGCCCTCGAGGCCACAGACGTGGCCCTGGTGAGACTCCTATTTAAAAAGGAGTGGGAAATTGTTGAGGATTGTTTGGATGACACTGTATGTTGGGAGGCATGGAAGTCTCAAGAGATGTCCATCAGACAACTGTTCAAATATGTCTGAGAAGTGGTCTGTTGGAGGGACCTGGATACAGAGGACTGGGTTGACCTAGTACCACCTATGGAGTCTGAGGCTCACAGCTGAGAGGCTCAGTGAGTAGAGAATCAATGCTGTACCCATGCCCTCTGCTGTCAGAAGAAATGCCAGGGACAGCTGGCCCCTCCGAGACCTTTTGTGCTGAGCCCACAGAGATCCTCAGCCACGTTGTCCACTTCATTACCCTAACAAAGGCCAGTCAGGTCCGTGTCAGCTTCTACTGTACCTCTTCCTTTATTTTCAGAAAGACCTGTATTAGCCGTTCCTCTGTTTCCATTGTAGGACCATTGTGAGCCTGACAAAGGGAGGAACATGATCCATATCCAGTTCTGCCTGCTCCTTAGGAAAAGAATATATATAGGACATGTAGCTCTTCAGTTGTCTGGGGTTGCATCATCCTTATTTTATTTGTGTGCTTATTTAAAGCTATAGCCCAACAACATCTTGAGGGACACATTTTGCTCACCAACGTGTCACAGAGTAGAAAGGGAACCTTGGTCTTCATCAACTTACAATCCAAATTTCAATGCAGAAAGAACTGATGAAGGAAGCTAGTCAGTATTTCAGAGTGTTGGTCTCAATATTGAGGGTGGAAGAGTAGAAGGTACCCATTACCACAATCAGACCATGGCTGGATGGAAACCTGATCTCACACCAGATGTCCCCTGCATACCATAGGCCTGGGGTCCCATCAAAATTTGAAATATGATGTGGGAAAATGTCCAAGTCAGAGCTGAGAAAATCCTTGTAACATCAGTGGCATTGGCAGAAAACCCAGATTGAAACAGCTTTTAATGCTTTAAGCCAGTGGTGGTCAAACTTTGGCCCTCCAGATGTTTTAGACCACAACTCCCACAGTCCTTTGCCATTGGCAATACAGGCTTGAAATTCTGGGAGTTGTGGTCCAAAACATCTGGAGGGCCAAAGTTTAGCCACCACTGCTGTAAGATGTCCCTCAATTCCAGATTCTCAAACTTTAATATGTCTTTATTGTACTGGACTATATATTGTCCTTTATTACTGTAAGCCAACTTGGGTCCCTTTCCAAGAAGAAAGGCAGGGTAAAAAAAATCACAACATGAATAAAACAAATAGTCCATATATTGCTGACCTTGTATTTGTTTTATTGCAGTTCACTTTACATGGGATTACCCTTGTGAATGGTTCAGAAGCTGTGACTGCTGCACCGAAAAATAGCAAAAATGAGGAGAGTGTCAAGCAACTTCACCGGCTACTTATTACTTACTGTATGCTGCAATGAATATATTATTGTTGAGAAATAAAGTCCAGGATGAAATAAATAAGACAATATTTAAGCATCTGTTAAAGACCCTTGTTTTTATCGAGCTTTCTTGAACTGACAATGCTGCCCTGTTTCAGAACTGTTCTGTGGGTTTTTTTTAGCCCTTTCTTTTTAAATATTTTAACTGATAATTATTTATTTATTTTATTTATTTATATAGCTTGTATGCCGCCCACTACCCAAAGGTAGTAACACTTTATTTAGATTTTATTAGGGATGGGCACCATACAAAAATGGCATGCTATTTTGTCATTTCGTTAGCTAAGGAAACAAAATGAAATGGGGAAGCAGTGTTTCGTTACAAATGAAACAAAACTCCATTTCCCCTGCTAGAATGAAACAATTCTTTCAAGAGGAAATGGCAGGGGAGCTTCCTCAAGCTCTTCCCTGAAAGCCTGTGAAAATTGGAAAGATTTTGGGGTCAGGGAGCTGAGTTATGTAGCTCCAAAGGGGGTGCCCCTAGGAAAAAAACCTTCTAATTGGAATCAGAAGCTGATCGGGCCAACAACAGCGCTGCTACCATCACTTCCCATATGATTCCAATTACTGTAGGTTTTTTTCCTAGGGGCACCCCATTTGGTAGTTCATAACGCAGCCCCCTTACCCCCAAATGTTTCTAAAATTCAGGGGGTTCTTTAAAATCATTTTCTGAAAATACCCCTGCTACTTTGGTGCACCAAGATAAGTAATTTTTGAGTGCATGTTTTAAAAAATATATGCACTCAACATTATTTTAAAAATATGCAATTGAAATTTACTTACCTTGGGGCTCCAAAGTAGGAGTCCAAAGTTACTTATCTTGGAAGCTGGGGGGGGAGGCAAAACAGAGCATGGAGGGGAAAAACCCTGCTCTGTTCCGACCTTTGACCCTCCCCCCTCCCAGCTGGGAATTTTTCACAGGTGCCCCCTCTCCAAACCCCAACCTGTCAAAAACCCCAGCGGTAAATTGAAGCTCCATTTGAATTTACCTCTGCCTCCTTCTCCTCTGCTCCCCCTCCTCCCAGGGTGGTTTTCTGGACAGGAGGGCTGTGCACAGTGGGGCATGGCACAGCACTTCCTGCCCAAAACACCCACCTGGGAGGAGGGGGTGGCAGGGGAGAAAGGAGCAGACAGGCAGGGAATTTACTTGTGCCTGGCTGCTCCTTTCCTACCACCCCCTGCCTCCCAGCTGGGTTTGAGCTGTCAAAATCAGCTGGGAGACAGTGGGGGGATGCTTTTGAATTCATCACCGCACCAGCTAGATCACTGGTGCCATGGAGGATTCATTTTGTTTCATTTTGTTTAGTGATTAATGACTTTTTTTGAAAAAAATATTACGATACAAAATGAAATGTGGGGGATGAAACGGAATGAAACAAAACACAGTTTTTCCATTTTGTGCCCATCCCTAGGTTTTATCATTGGACAAGAAGAATTACTGTGCCCCAAGGATAAAGCTTAGTGTTGGTGGTTGCTGCTGAAATACATTCAGCATTTCTTAGGTACTGTGGACGTAGCTTGTATTCCATTGTATAGCAGTAAAACAAAATGTGTTGGGAACAAGGCATATGGGGCACACTTGTGGATTAAAACAAAAATAACTATGCATGAAAACAAGGCACATACTCTGTGTTGAAACCTGCTGTCAAATGAGATTATGCTTTGTTTTGCCAGCATTGCCGCACATCAGCAGCAAGTAGTGTTGGAAATGATTATTATTATTTGCAACCTTGCATGCTGCCCTAAGTAGGTTTGGCTGGGAGTCAATCTTCTGTGCCTGTCTAGCTATCCAGCCCTAATCAATTCTTCCTTCTCTGCCTTTGAATTCAAAGACAGCCCTGATTCTCTGCTCTACATTTCAATTCCCCTCTGTTGACTGTTGGAAATGGTAAGTCTGTTGAAATCTGTTGCTGAAAGCAGTCACGTTTGTCAGATTGCTGTTTGATCTGTTCAGTTGTAAGCAATTCAACATCTTATTCTTTCTCCTACTATTAAACTTTTTATTCTTCCTCCTCCTATTGTCAGAGTAAATGATTGAGACTCTAAGTGCAAATTAAATGACAAGAAGGGTGGACTTGGAGTTATTCTGTTCTGTGAATCTGTGCACTTCTGGTATGCATCTAGAGGAATTTAACCAACATTCGAAACAGTATGTCATGCCATCACAGGAGAGTGTCTTGCTTTACAGTGCTTATGCAAAGACTACCATTGTTCCTGCTGTGCACCATGTCTTCCCTACTCTCATTTCTTTCTGCTTCTGAGTTGCTCTCTGAATACTCTCAGTACCGAATGCATAGGATGCCCTTCCCCCTTTTACAAATTTCTGGCTAGTTTTTGTATGAGGATTTTCCCACGAGGCGAAATCGCTATTGAAATACAGTGTGGCAGATTCCTTACATCATCCTAATTCTTATGAATTGGTTGGGTTTTAAAAGCATATTTTTGTGGCCAGTGTGTTGCATCTTCCAAGTTATGTCCAGAGGGAGTTTCATTCTGGACTCAAATAAGATATTTTCCCAAATGGGGAGAACAGGAAGATGGTGTGGTATTTAAGGGGGTGGAAGAAAATGGGAATGTCCTTCATCCCTTGGCAATTGATGTCTGGTTCAACTAATGCTTGTCCGCGGCTCCTTTGTATACATGGCTAAGAAGAGGAACTGAAGAACAAAATGTTCTGGTGGTAGGGGAAGAGAGATAAGGAACTATTTGCTGAATTCTACCAGGCTTTTTGAAATGTCCTACCTCTCAGGACACGCCAAATGACAAATGAAAAAGGGAAATGTTTAAGCCACAATCCCACCTCACAAATATTGAACATCCGTATTGTGTGTCAAAGCTGGCTGGACAGCTAAATAGTTTAGTTATCTGGCCGTGGAGTCAGAGGTTGGCAGTTCAATTACCCACCATGCCTCCTGGGAGTAGTATCAGCCTGTGTGGCATTGAGCATGCTGCACAGTCCCAGGGCACCCCCCCCCACACACACACATAAAGGGAATGGGAAACCACTTCTGAGCATTCTCTACCCGGAACCCCCCCAAAGGCCAACCATGGGTCAGAATTAACTTGGCAGTGTGTGGTGATGATTATTGTTGCTTGTAGGTGGTATAATGATCCTCCTTGGGAGGCAGTCCCCCAAAGAAGTCTTCTTTTGGGGTCTACCAGACAGTCGGCATATCTATATTTGTTATTATTTATGCTGTCTTGTTCCATCTTAGTCTATCTTACTCTTCTGTCTGACTTTGACTTGATTTAGGCCTATTCTATTTGTTATGCTGTATTGCATGCTTATTGTGTAGTGCTGCTGTTATATTTCATATTTTGTATTATATGAATTTTGTAAACCGCCCAGAGTGTCCTTGTTGCTAGATGGCATGGTATATAAACAAACAAACAAACAAACAAACAAATTGGAGTTCTAAAAATCTACTTTTGTAAAGCTGTACCCTTGTGGCACAAGAACACACAGGCTGGGTCCTCAGGGCATTGCTACTCATGGATCTGGATAATATTAACTCATGAATCTGTGCTTCTGCCGGTACTTTATACTATTGTAAGTCCTGGGAAAATGGAAAGATGGAGAAGCAGTGAATTAACTATCTGGTTATGGAGTCAGAGGTTCAGAATTAAATTCCACACTGTGCCTCCTGTGAGCAGAGGCACACTGCAGAGGCACTGCTATACAATGGAACAGAGAGGCCTGTTTGGCCTTGGGCATGCTGCACCTTTCCGGGGCACTTCCAGAAGAAGGGTGAGAACTCGGAATCCCAGAAATAATATCCCTAACCCTGAAAAGGGTTGCCATAATTCAGAATTGACTTGACAGCATAACTTTGTTAAAAATTGTGACACTAAATTTGTTGATTGTTTGCATACCTTTGCACAACATGAGGTCTATGTCTTATAGGTGGTACACCAACATTTCTCGGGAGGGAGCCTTCAACAACTGCACAACCTAATGGTGAGACAAGTACCCTTGTAGCAATGAAACATTGCTATCCCCCCCCCCACGCACACATACAGAGGTCACTTGGGATATGTTTTTGCATTATGAATGGAGAATGTGTGAGTTTTGAAATATTGCTGAACTATTACTCTCCCAATACAGTGATGCCTCACGAAAAGGAGTGAGAGTGATAGGAATTGGAGTTAAGTTACTTCATGAGGGCTACAAGTTCCTCAGACTCATTCTAGAATCCATGTTTCCTGCATTGACAGAAGGAGATGCACTCAGTTTGAACAAAACATAGTTTTTAAGTTGGGAGTCCTTCATAAGGGACACATGAAACCTTTAGGTGGCAGCCAAGGGCTATCGTTTTTAACTTCCACTCACACTTTGACACATGGCTTATCATTCCACATTCAATATTTATAACATCCAGTGTCCTATGTTATGCTTGTAAAAATTTATTGCTTGACCAGCCAATGATGACCATCTTTGCAGTGAACGCTTTGCTACTCAGACGCAATGCATTTGATGCAGGTTCTATGTACGTTGTCAAAATTTCCAAAGAGGGGAAGATCACTTAAAATGTAACCCATTAAAATTATTTGTGGTGCTGACCAACAGTCTCTCTACTTTTTACACCTGCTGGGCACATGCCTCTCACATGTGTGCACCACATCTCCACAGGGGTCTGTCACGGCAAGAAATCCTCACCGTGGGTGCATGGTGGAGGAGGAGCACTGTGCACAGTGGTAAAGAGCTGTGTGCTTACTCAGTCACACATCTTAGAGGGAACCTTCTTACTCTAGTCTTACCTTTAGAGATGGGCACGACCAGGGAAATGACGTTTTCGAGTTGTCGTGTGTCGGAGCTGGCCCGTTTCGGCTCGTTTCCGTTTTTCGCGAAATTTTCCAAGAATTTGTCGTTTTGTTTGTCATTTTTCGTCTGTCGTTAGTACTGGTTTGGGGGAGTGGGCTCCTGGACAACTGCTCCTCTGGCCCACTATGAAGGGAAAGCGGGCTCCTGGAGGCACCTCTCTGGGGTGGGTGCCTCCTCTGGCCCGCTACAAAATGGCATTCATAGCCAATTGGATATGCATACCAAGTTGAGCAGAGAGGCACCTCTTTTTTGGGTGCCCCTCTCTGTTGACCACAGGCCCACTGCTAACTGCAGTGTCACAGTGCACACACTGGGGGAAGGCTCCTCCTCAGTCTGGGCGCTCTGTGGTCCACTAAGAAGGGAACTCTACTTGCGTGTGTAGTGCAATGCGAGTACAGATTTGGCTTAGGGTTAGGTAGCGCAAGGGCTAGGCTTAGGGTTGTTATGGGTAAGGTTAGGGTGAGTTCGTGGGGTGCACCTCTGGGTGCCTCTCTGACCCACTAAGAAGGACAGTGTACTGGCGTATGGGTTAGGGTTAGGGTTCGGGTTCGGGTTCGGGCTACGGTTAGTGGGCTTTTTATGCCCGACAGGCACATCCCAGAAGTCTCGGTCAAAACCTGGTCAAGTGGCCATGCAATTGGTGGAATGGCTCCAAAAATTTGCATGGTCCACTCCCATGGCCAGCCCATCATTGCGCAGGTGTAAAAAATAAAAATAAAATAAAATAAAATCAATGGAGACGTTTTGTTGCAAGAAAAACCCACTGCTGCTACTGTAAAAATTCAGGCAGTTTTAAAATAGCTATTTTCGCATGTTTCTGTGGTGCTTTGGTGTGTTTTTGGACCACCACGATTTCAAAATAAATAAATATTGCTTGCGGTCGCCCCATTTGGATCCCCCGCCCCATTTTGGATCCCCGACGAGGATGCGCAGCCCAGCACCCCATGGCATTCTGGCGGTGTCACTCAGGCAGGCAGACAACCTGAGGATGCGCAAAACTTTTTTTCTGTGCCGCCCAGGAGAGGAGAGGGGCCCAGGAGGGAGGGGAGGCCCCGCCCCAGAAACCACCCTTCTGGTAGGTGCCCTCACTCAGGCAGGCATATTTTCACCTGCTTTTTTGGCCGGGAATCGGTTTTTTTTAATTTTTAAAACTTTTTTCTGTGCCGCGCCGCTTGGCGGCGAGTTGGCGAGACGACAAGGATGCGCAGCCCAGGAGAGGAGGGGGGAGGTCGGGGACCCCCCAGAAACCACCCCTCTGGTAGGTGCCCTCAGGCAGGCATATTTTTGCCTGCTTTTTTGGCCGGGAATCGGGTTTTTTTATTTATTTTTAAAACTTTTTTCCTGTGCCACTTGGCATCGCGCGATCGCTGCAATGCCGCCAGGAACGACCACAACAAATCAGACCCAATTTTTCTTTAGTCAGTTTGAGTTCGAGTTCTGGTGGAGTAATTGTCATTCTTCGTTTCGTTACGTAACGGAAACGAGGAACGGAAACGGAAACGAGGATTTCACCGAGTCGTGCCCATGTCTAGTTACCTTTCCTTTATTAGCACAGAAAGCCAACTCTTGATACATTCCAAACATGCATCTTGGAACCCACATGGCATAGCCACAATGCACCAGTCACTAGCACTGCTAGCTAGTTGGTTGGAAGAGCTGCAGTAATTATGCAGCAATCATAAACTTGCTGTGTAATTGCCACATAATTCTTCTCACTGCAACATAATTCCTCTCACTGCCTGGGGACATCAATATAGTAAATTCTTGCATGACAGGTTGGCCAGCTCGTGGTGTCAGTGAAGCTTATGCAGAACTCAGAATCTTGCATTATGTAAAGAAATTTGTGGCATTGTTCATACTGTTTTTAATATTGGTAACTTTATTTTAGTTCTGTTGCATTCCTTCTTAAAAGGAAGAGACGCTCAAGATCATGTTGCAAATATCAGCTGGCTATCGGAGCACACCAAAACATTTCAGAAGATCAGGCTATGTTTTATACATTGCAGAAAAATCAAATTGTCAGACAAGGGTGCATTTTATCCTCTTATTTGTTTGGCCTATGAACAGACAATATCACATGGGAAGCGGGACTAAATGTAGGTTGAAGGAGGAATTAAAATTGATGGAAGACACATCAGTTATTTAGGATATGCAGATGATGCCATCTTTTAAAAAAATTAAGTTTTAAAACAAAATATAATATAAAACAAATACAAAAGTACAAAATGCAAAGACAACAGTGTTCCACTCCACCAGCAGGACCTCTTAACCAATCTTGATCCTTTTTATCTTCCCCTCCAGAACTGAATTGATGGTTGCGCTGGAGCTTTACCTTTGTCTTTTATAAATACATAATCAATAAATCTACCCCATAGGTCATAAAACATATCTCTTCTTAACTCTCCTTTCTTAATCTTTAGATTACATGTCAATTTATTATTTAAGGCAATTTTCCATACTTCAGTACGACATGCATCCATACATAATTCATGAGTAGCTTTCTAGTTCCTAGCTATTATTAGTCTAGCCACTGTCAATAAATTAATAATCAGCCCTCTAGTTTTGAAGTTATAGTCTCTCTTAGCAAATATTGATAACAAAGCAATTTCTGCATTGCGTATTATATTAATTTCAAATACATCACTTAGTTCTTTAAAAATAAATTTCCATTTTTTGTACCTTTTCACATTCCCACTACTTATGAAAGTACAGTGGTACCCCAGATAACGAATTTAATTTGTTCTGTCTTAGCAAATATTTGTTAACCAGAAAATTTGTTATCTGAAACACAGTTTCCCATTGAAATGAATGGGAAATCGATTAATTCACTCTAGAGGTCCAAAAAAAGGCACAAAATGTCCAGAATGGCTCCCAAACATGATGAAAAAAGTGCTCCAACTCCTCCCACCCCTCCACAGACTACGGGGGATGCAATGCATCCTAGGTGGACTTTTATCACAAAGCATTATGAAAAATTCATTATCCAACGCAGCCCAGAGGAAAAAATTGTTATCTGAAACATCTCTATTCCTGGTAATTTCAATTTGCTATCTGAATTATTGATTAACAGAAGCATTCGTTATCTGAGGCATTACTGTATGTACCGACTACCTTGTCACATTTCCAACAAACATTTGAATAATCAGCATTTATTTTAGTGGTGTTAAATAACATCTTAAACCTATTTTTTAAAAATTCTCTTTTATTCTCACAGACACCGATCTAAGTACATTAGACCCTCATATAACAAGTGGTTTGTTTAACAGAAAATTCACCTAAAAAAAAAAATCCAGAGATGGGATAAATTGCTTAACAAAATTGCCAATGGGGCAAATCCACAGAAAAATGGTCACGATTTGGGATTAATCCATTTTCAATGCATTCCTATGGGAAATTTGTACAAAGGAAAATTTGCTTAAGAGAATTTCATTTGGAACAAATTAATTCCTTTATACAAGATACCACTGTATTCTCATTCTCCATACAATAGCCCTATCTTCCTCTTTCTAGAAGCAGCCATGATTTCAGACAGCTTTGGGTGCTAGTAAAAGAAGAATGTGCCAAAGCAGGACTGTAGTTGAACATTAAAACAAAAATCATGATTATAGAAGAGCTACACAACTTCAACTACCAGCAGTGAAGAAACTGAAATATTGAAATATTTTCTATACCTTTGTTAAATCATCTCTCTAACCTTTGGCCCTCCAGATGTTTTGGACCACAACTCCCACAGCCCTTTGTCATTGACAATCTAAGCTTAGAATTCTTTGAGTTGCGGTCCAAAACATCAGGAGGGTCGAAGTTTGGACATGCTTAAAGGGAGACTGCAGCCAAGAAATCAGAAGATGACTGAGACTCCAAAGGGCAGCAATGAAGGAATAAGAAAAGAAAAGATAGCAAGTGTAAGGATGTATCAATGAAGATGAAGGCCCAGGCTTCTAATTTCTCTTCCTTCCTTCCTTCCTTCCTTCCTTCCTTCCTTCCTTCCTTCCTTCCTTCCTTCCTTCCTTTTCTTTTCTTTTCTTTTCTTTTTGCTGCAACAGACTAATGAAGCCAGTGGCGAATTTGCTCTCTTATAAGCAATCTCTGAGTGTCACCTACATCTGGAAATAATCCTCCCCCTCAAGCCCCTTCCTAGTATCAAGTAGATTTTAAAAGCATTCCTAACCAGCTTATGGTCTAATAAATTATTGTATGTTGTTTTGGGCTTTGGAGAAAAAAACGACAACAGTATCTCAATAAAGTCTTTGTCTCCATGTGTCAGTGCTGTTTCTGATGGTCTTTGTTTGCCCCTATAATCTGCCCTCAAAAACAACAATTGGGTAGCTCACTCTTATGTAATGCAGGTCCTGGTTTTCTTTGTTTCTTGTCCAAGAATGTGTATGCTACTAGAAATGTGGCTACTATATCCCTTGCAAAAGAACTTTCAGCCAACTTTCATCCTGTTCAGAAAAATGTTCTGCCTATTTAAAGATCTGAAGAGAATGCAAATAGGGCAGGGGAGGGCGGGGGAGGCACACATAAAAAAAGCACAGGTTCTCATAACCCATCTGGTAAAACCTTCTGTGTTCCTCTCTTGGAGAGTTGGCTTAAAAATACAACTGAAAGCTTCATTACTTCCAGATGAAGCAGAGGCCAAGCTTGTCTCAAACTATTACTCCTGGGCCTGGACTCTGAAGTGGGAACAAATTAATACCAGGAGGAAGGCGCTATCAGCATCTAGACTGTGGGCGTTTATACACGACCCCTAAGCTCCACTGCAAATGGCTGCAAGCTCCGGAGCTTAAAAATCTTTCCCCACCAGCTCCAGAGTTTGCAGACAATTAAGTGCGACCCCGCCCACCTAAGCGCGACCCAGCACACTTTTCTTGTACCTGCTCTTGGGAGGTGAAAAATATTTGATGCGGATGTGCTGGGCTCTCCTTGCTTCTTTTTGTTTTTGTTTTTTGCCTCCCGCCCCTTTAAGAGGAACCAGGAAGTGACCAGGGCTCCCCCGGCAGCGTCCACCAACACCGGGAGGTAAGGCATCTTGGAACCCACATTTTTTTCCTCCCTCCCCTCATGCAGCCGGCAGCCAGGAAGTACGGAGGGGTGGAGATGCACGAAGAGCGACAAACCCCTAAGATCTCTGGTCCAAATTTAAGGGGCCAGCGGATCTTAGGGGTCATGTAAAAAGGCCCAACGTTTCACAAGAAGGCTTTAAGGACAAGAAAGGACTTTCTGATGCTTCAGTTTACAGATTCCACTTTAAACGTAGATTGCCTAATACAGGAAGGATCGCTACGGTCAGGACACTTGGGCAATTCCACAAGGTTCTTGGAATGATTTAGTCAGTGCCAAAATGGCTCATTTTGGTACTAGACTTCTAAAAATAGAACAGATGGAGAAACAATCCATTTCCATTTCAGTTCAAACTTTCAAAATGCACATGCTTTTTGTCATAAAAATATTTGAGTTTTGGGATGAACTGAAAATAAGATGAGGGGGGAATTAGTTTTGACTAAATTAAACGTATTGTTTGAAACAAAAAAATTGAATTGTTAGGTTTACCTATCCTCATCTTTAAAAATATCACTCCCAAAGCAAAATCATATTAGCAGTCTAGAGAAATGCTTCCAGGAGACTTTCAGATCTCAGTAATCTTGTTGTTGTTGTTGTGTCTGTCCTTACAGTTGTGACCGACTCTTCGTAACCCCATGTCCATGGAGTTTTCTTGGCAGGAATACTGGCGTGGCCTGCCAGTTCCTACTCCAGGCGCCTACAGCACCTGGTGTTCTCTGCTGGTCACCCATCCAAGTACTAGCCATACCGACCCTGCTTAGCTTCTGAGATCAGGATCAGATGTGCTCAGGGCATCTACTTGCAAGCAAAACTTATGTTTACCTCCCAGCATCCAATCACAAAGCAGAACAAGTTGATTTGCAAGGCCACTGGGAATAAAAAAGCTTGTGCTGTGAAAATCAGAACATGAAAGTCCTTCTTCTAAAGAAATCTGAAATTTATAATTTGACTCAGAGAGAGAGAGAGAGAGAGAGAGAGAGAGAGAGAGAGAGAGAGAGAGAGAGAGAGAGAGAGAGAGAGAGAGAGAGATTTCAAATTTAAGGTTTTCCTTTCCCACCCTCCTTTTTGGGGAAATTATCTTGTTTCTCCATAGGAGCAAGCAGGTTGCTATGGAGACTAACTGGCGCAGAGGCAAAATATAGAGAGATAGACTCTCCCCAGAGCAATGAAATGAGCACATGGAGTACGTCAAGTGCTCATGCGGTACAAAAATGGACCATAAAAGCCTTCTTTTAAACAGCCTTTGTCTTAAATATGTTTAAAAATATCATAGTTTATGGAAGTCTATGATAACATTTAGATCTTGTATCTATAAATCCAAGTGTTGCAAGTGAAGATCACTGATGATAGGCATCTCTGATAGCTGACTGGATTGCATTCTGCCATTTTATGCTTTGCTGTGAATATGATTGTATTGTTCCTATTTTTATTTGTATTTATCATATCCTTTCCTGAGATATAGTGTAAAGCAGATTATAAATATTGCAACTAATAAACAATAATACTGGCCTTGGTTAATTTGGAACTTGTCAGTTGTGTCAAACTCCTCTATGAGTCACCAAAGAGTCGTGTACAGGCTACTGCTGGTACATTTAAAGATTTTCATATCACAGTTGGGGTCCACCAAGGATGGGCACTTCCCCTGCTTCTTTTCATTCTGGTTATGGACGCAGTCACTCATGTTCTGCAGCATGCAATGCCTTGGACACTCCTTTATGCTAATGATGTCATGACTGCATCAGAGAGTAAGACAAATCTTGAGCACCAAGCCCAAGTATGGAGTGGCCATCTGACAAGGTTTGGCCTGTGCCTGAATGTGAAGAAGATGGAATATCTGACAACTAACCCAAATGAATATGGTATGATCCAAACTGATGGTATTGAAGAACTGAGAAGTGCAAATACCTTGGTTCCATGATCACAGCTGACAGGAGTCTGAGTTACGAGATGACACCAAGGATCAACAGTGCCTGGCTAAAATGGTGTACAACATCAAATGTCATGTGTGACAAAAAGATCAGGAACCGTTTATTTATTTATTTATTTATTTATTTATTTATTTATTTATTTATTTATTTATTTATTTATTATTGTATTTCTACCCCGCCCATCTTCCCATAGGAACTCTGGGCGGCTTACAATAGGCTGACAAATTCAGCGAATATACAATACAATGAAACAAAGACAAATTGGACAATATAACAGACATAATAAAAAGGCACCCTTGTCATAAAAGCATACGAGGCTTAGCAGCAAAGCACCTCACTGACTAGACTTAAAAACAGATGACGGGAAAAAAAAGATCTATTGGACCATTTTACAGTGGTATCTTGATTTACAAATGCTTAACAACCAAAAAATTCAACTTACAAAGGCTCTCTGCAGCCACGCCAGACATCTAATTTTGACAGGTGCGACCTGTCAGAATCAGATGTCTGGCACAGTTGCGAACAGCAGCTTTTCCAGGGAGATCGCCCCCTCCCCTTCTTCTTCTAGGTGTTTCGATCTCTCCAGAGTCAGGAGGAGGAGAAAGAGAGTGTATGTATGTGTGTGTGGTGGTGGTGGTGGGGCTGCCGCCCATCTCCCAGCTGAGAAGGAGGAGGGGGAGGTGATGGAGGCAGAGATTGCCACCTCCTCCTCCTCCTTCTCCTAGCTGCTTCAATCTCTTTTGCAGCCAATAGAATGGATTAATTCATTTTCAATGCATTCCTATGGAAAACCATACTTTAACTTACAAAAAATTCAACTTCCAAAAATGCAATTGGATCGGATTAATTTTGTAAGTTGAGGTACAACTGTGCTACCTCTTATGCTCTCTGGTGCAGAGTGCTGGTCGGCGATTAAACAAACTGAACATCACCTTGGTGTCATGGAGACCAAGATGCTGTGATGGACCTCTGGCCTCACACAAAAGGATCAAGTGCACAATGATGACATCAGAGCAAAATAATGCATTACACTTAGCACGGACAAAATGTGCGAAGCCAGACTGCATTGGTTTGGACCTGTCCTGTGTGCCAATAAGGAAACTCTTCTCAAAAAGGGTCTCAGAGGATCCTGACTGATGGGATATCCAAAACAGCACTGGATGATCACCCTTGAAGTTGTCCCGGTTCCTACCCCAAGACCGCTCCAAGTGGAAGGCCAAAATAAGAATAGTGGAACCCCCCCCACCAAGTGGGACATACACGAAGAAGAAGAAGAAGAAGAAGAAGAAGAAGAAGAAGAAGAAGAAGAAGAAGAAGAAGAAGAAGAAGAAGAAGAAGAAGAAGACTGGCCTTGGTTTATTTCCTTCCCAACACACAAGCATTAGCAGGATATTTACTGGTGTTACATAGTGGCCAGAATCCTATCACACAACTTTACACCATGCAACTATGATGACATCATCAGCCATAGAAGTTTGGAAGGAATTAAATGCATCCAGTTCCTCAAAATGATCTGGGGATCCATAAAGATCCCTTTTAACCAGAAGAATTCTTTGGGAACTGCAAAACAGAGGACGGAAATGGAGGCATTCATGAGAAAGCTATATGGCCATTTGTCAAATGTACTTTAACTTGGATTCCTTCACTGGCCTTGATTGATAAATTTATAGCCCCCTCCCAAGTCCATTATTCTATGGCTCTTTGATTCTAGTGCCTGAACATTGTTACCGCCAAAAATTATTGGGACTAACAGTGATTTTCGAGCATTCAAGAGTTCCTTCCCCTGTTCCCTGACTCCCAAAGAATTCCCCAGCACCTGGAAAGCAAAGGAAGCTTTTAATTCTCTTGAAACAGCCATACCTGACGACACCTCCACAGCTGCACATTGTAAAGCTGTACATGCAGTAAGCTTTGGGCCAGGAGCTTGTAAGTGACAGTCAGTAATTGGTGTAATGGACGGAATGACAGGCTAGGTCTCAAGAGGCCAGGAGTTTTCAAGAGGGAAAACTATCCCCCTAGTGAGTTTTCAAGAGTTTTCTTCCTGAAAACTCACTAGGGGGGTAGCCATGTCATGCCACTCCTTGACTAACTATTAAGTTGGAAGGAAGTGATCATGTGCACCTAACAACAACAGGAAGAAAACAAGTAGTAGCTTGTATAAAGGAATTAATTTGTTCCAAATGAAATTCTCTTAAGCAAATTTTCCTTTGTACAAATTTCCCATAGGAATGCATTGAAAATGGATTAATCCCTAATTGCAGCCGTTTTTCTGTTGTACGGATTTCTTTTAAGCAGATTATCTGTTAAACAAACCATTTGTTATACGAGGGTCCACTGTATTCTCTTCTTACAAGTGTCAATCTGCCTTTTTAAAAAATCTACGATAGCAGGTGTCTTGAGTGGACACCTTTCATTCACAACCAGAAGCTGTCGTCCCCCACCCACCCCAGGCATTAGCTAATATAATTGATGGAAGGTTGGGTGTGACTGATCTGTATGACTGTTTCTTCACCTTGCCTGAAGATCCTTTAGAAAATATCCTTAAAATTAAAGAGTTTCTATCTTCCATGGAATTAAGTTAGAGTCTGCCCAGCCATTAGACAGAGTGGGATTGTTAGAATGTTATGAGAAGGCAGAAAACAATATTCAGTTACTTATTTAATTTCTTGTTGATGCTGGTATTGTATTTTTGTGCTCTCAGGGAAAAGAAAAGGAATTTATTGGATAGTGTGCCAAAGCAACCAAAATCAATTGATTTTTGTTGTTGCTATGTATCTAGACTTGGGAAGAAACACATGCTGCTACACCTCATTCGGTAAAATATCTTGGGGTACCAGCACCAAATATAGTCATGAGAAATTATTTTATTTAATAGTGATTTCTATGTGTTTCCTGTGAGAAGAGACCGAAAGATCTGGGCAACTTTAGCCTTGAGAACTGAAGACAGGGGGGAGATATGATAGCGTTCTTCAAATACCTGAAAAGTTGTCAAACAGAGGAGGGGCAGCATTCCAGATTACAAGACACATACAGTGGTACCTTGTATAAAGGAATTAATTTGTTCCAAATGAAATTAGGTTAAGCAAATTTTCCTTTATACAAATTTCCCATAGGAATGCATTGAAAATGGAGTAATCCCATTTTTATGTTGTACAAATTCGCCCCATAAGTGATTCTGTTAAGCAAATTTCCCCTATCTCTGGAATTTTTATGTTGTACAGATTTATGTTATACAAACTGTTTGTTATACAAGGGTCCACTGTACTAACAGACTCAAGTTGCAGTTACACATTTTGACTGAATATAAGGAAAAATTCACAATTGTTAGAGCAGTATGACAATGCTCCCTCAGTATGACAACCGTATGGCTACTGTTTCCAATGTATTTAAGTTTTTACTTTTTAGGTCTATGTGCATTGTACTATATATTGTACAGGGGCATGGTGGCTCAGTGGGCTAGAGCGCTGAAGCTGTCGGCTGCAAAGTCAGCAGCTCGGTGGTTCAAATCCCGGATGCCACACAGTGGAGCGAGCTCCTGCTGTTAACCTCAGCTCCTGCTAACCTAGCAGTTCGAAAGCATATAAAGGCAACTAGATAAATAGGTACCGCCATAAAAAGCGGGAAGGTAAGCAGTGTTCCGTGCACTGAAAGGCGTTTAGTCATGCTGGCCACATGGCCACAGACTTGCACAACACTGGCTCTTTGGCCTGAAAATGGAGATGAGTAGTCAGACACAACTAGCATGAATGTGCAGGGATAACATTTGCATTTACCTTTATATGATATAGATAGTAGAGTTCCAAACAAAATTGGAATTGTGATTTTTAAGGTGTTATTTTTATTTTCTTCAATGGCCAATTTAGTTCCTTTCTAAAAAATCCAACATACACCCTGCCTCTTCTTGAAAGAAATTAACTAATGCTGTCATGCCTGATAAAAAGTGGCTCTCTACTTAGTGGTGTCACAACTGTATTTGGCCTCTAGTTCTTCTGTCAAAACAAATAATTTTCCTTCCTACTTGTTCTCTCCAGGCTTTGCACTTTCTTCTTGAACAACCATTTCTTAAAACGCCAAAGATAATTTTGTTTGATCTGTCAGGTTATTAATTTCAGAGGCAAAACAAAACACAATCTATAACTTTTTCCAAACCATTTTTGTACCTTAAAGAACATTCAACAGATACAATTAGTTCACCAGACACTCACCTTCAAATAGGTGAATAATTTCAAAACTTTGTAGGAAAAAATAATACATAGGAATATTTTCAAGAAGGTTGAGAAAAAAATCTGTAGTATCAAGTTACAGCACAAGGGACTGATGAGACCATCAGCCATGGCCTTATTTTGGTAATTAAACGTTTGCTCTCATGCCCCCAAATTTTCTTCAGCTCCCTTAGGATCTTATTTGTTCTGGGGAAGCATTTAGGGACAGGGAGGCTGGGCTGAGGGATAGTCTTAAATGTCTGAAAATTCCCACTGCAGGTCATAGATGTGGATCAGGCATTCTTGACTGGGCCTGTGAATAGGAAGAAAAATAGTCTCTTCAGAAATCACTATAGAATTGTTCAGAGATGAAATAATTCTTTTTTAAATCAGTCCTTGATTTATACTCTGGGCTTGTTGCCAGTTCATTGGCAGCTATAAATCCAAAGCAATCTCCCTAGATACATGAACTTCATGCAAGATGCACAGTTACTCCTGTTCTTAAATTACACCAGCTTAAACATCAAGTAGCCCTGTAAATTCAGTCTGACTTTAACGTAAACAGCTGCTATCTCACCTGGGTTTCGATCCTGATCTTCTGAATGTCCGGCTTTTCCTCTTTGTCCCATCACGTGATTGAATAAGTGGGACAGGAGTTCCCAAGTTCCAAACTGTTCTTTTTTAATTTTAAAGTGCAGTTCAGCCCCTTGGCTAGCAGGTGGCGCTAGCATTTGAAAAAAAACGACCACTTGGCTGGGAGAAATTAAAACTTAGGGCACTGCATGGAGCTTCCTGTTTCTCCGAAGGTGAAAATATTTTTTTAAAAAGTGCCGATTGGCCCCAGGAACAGCCGTCGGTGCTATGAGTTAAAAAAAAGATGAAACCCGGATAATCTGTGTGGTCCCATGACGTCTGCCTTCCTAAAAGGTGGATTTTTAAAGTGAGGCAAAACATTCCCTACCTCTTGTGTGAGTCACAGAAACCTCGCTTAAAGGGGCATTACTGGGTTTTCTTTTTCTTTTTTTTTCAAAAAGCCCAGTGGCTGTGGGGATGGCATTTTTAGACACGGTTTATCTAGTAATTTAAACTGCTTTTATAGAATTTTCAGTAACACGCTACTTAAGAGTTAAGGAGATCTAGGCTGGCTAATGTCTGTGGACAACTTCCTCCCTCCCATCCCCTTGATGCACATGCTAAACAGTATGTTAGCTGGTGGGGTGGGAGAAAAGAATAGTTTTTTAGGGTGGAGGATTAGATTTATTTTAGTTTATTTTTTATTAATTGATGGTGTTTTTACTTTTGTATGCACAACGGGACCATTCCAGAATATTGAAACCAAAAGAAATAGGTTATGGGAAAGTTTATAAAATTAGCAACGTTGAATGTGAAAGGTCTGGGGTCATTTTCGAAGAGAAATAGAATCGAAGCGATGATCAAAAGGCACAAAATAGATATTGCCTTTTTGCAAGAGACTCATCAAATAAGAGATGGTATTAATGAATTAAAAATTCCAAATGTTGATATTTATGAAAAAAGCTTTGGCACATCTAAAGCAAGAGGGGTTGCCATTATAATCTCAAGGAATTGTGAATGTGTTGTTGAAAATGTGGTAAAAGATTCAGAAGGTAGATATATAATATTGCAAGTTCTAATGGGGAAAGATCATTATACTTTGGTTAATCTGTATGCACCAAACGTTAACCAAGGCCGCTTTTACAATCTCCTTTGGGATCAGATTGAATTGGTTAAAAAGGGGTATTTAATAATGGCAGGGGATTTCAATATGGTCTTAGATAAAATTAAAGATAAATCGGTATGTAAAAAGGAAGAGTGGAGGACAAGACATACAACTCTAGCAAAGTTTATAAATACAACAGGATTGAAGGATGTCTGGAGAGAACTGAAAGGAGATGAAATAAAATACACCTTCTACTCACCAGTGCACAAAACCTATTCTAGGATAGATTTTGTGTTTGTTTCACAAAGCCTAATACCCAAGATAAATAATACCGAAATTGAGATCATAAAAACATCTGATCATGCTTTAATGTCGATTGATTTAGCAACAAATAAAAATTATAGAGAAGCTAAAAGGTGGAGAATGAATTTAAAAATATTTCAATATCCAGAAGTGCTGGAAAAGGTCAAAAAGATTGGTTGGAAACTTGGGATATAAACGAAAAGGCAGGTAGCCAAACGCCAATCATATGGGACACCCTGAAAGCGGTAGCTAGAGGCCTTATCATAAAAGAAAATATTAAAACTAAAAACAGGAAGAACTCAATAAAAGAAAATTAGAAAAACTAATAGCAGATTTAGAATCCCAATTTTTTTCTTACTAAGGATAATAAGATATTGAGGTTGATTGAAGCAAGGAAAAAGAGTTAGAAGATCTAGATTTACAACAAACACAAAGGAATCTTCTGTACCTAAAAAGAAATTTTTTTGAATACAGCAACAAGAACTCAAAACTTTTAGCCAGATTAGCACAGAAAAGACAAGACAAGAATACAATAGGGATTATAAAAGACTCCTCAGGTAAGACATGCACACAAATGAAGGAAAAGTTGTCAGCTATACAAGAGTTTTATCAGTTGTTATATACTACAAAAAATAAACCTAAGGAGGATATAGAAAGGTATATCACTAAGAATTTAAAGAGGGTCCTGGAACAGGAAGATATGCTGGAAATGGAAAAGCCTATTACAGATCAAGAGATAAGCGAGGTAATAGACAAATTAAAGAATAATAAAACGCCCGGAGTGGACGCTCTGGGACCTGAATTTTACAAACTTTTTAAAGCAGTATTAATACCTAAATTAAAGAAGCTATATAATGAAATTTTGAATGGAGAACAAATTCCGAGATCTTGGACCCATTCTTTAACTATTTTAATTCCAAAACCTAATAAAAATTTAATGGATATTGGGTCATACAGACCAATATCCTTATTAAATCAAGATGCTAAGATTTTCACAGCAATTTTGGCTAAAAGAATGAATAAATTTATAGCTAAATATATTAAAGAGGATCAATGTGGTTTTATCAAAGGTAGACAAATGGCAAATATTATTAGAAGGAATTTGAATGTTCTTTATGAAATGAGTAAGAGTACTACTAAAGCTGGGATGTTATCTCTAGATCTTTATAAAGCTTTTGATTGTGTTCAATGGCCCACATTAAAAATATTGTTAAAAAAATGGGATTTGGGAAATCCTTTTTGGGAGTAATAAATCAACTATATTCAACGGGCACTTCCTCAATAATAGTTAATGATGGATTGACTGAACAAATCACCCTAGGCCGAGGAACTAGACAAGGATGTCCTCTTTCTCCAGTCCTTTTTGTATTGTTATAGAGCTCCTGGCAAATGCCATAAGGGACGACAAATTTATTAAAGGTATAGGGAAAGATGGGGCAACTAAAATTAGTTTATTCATGGACGATGCTCTTTTGACTATTGTAAACCCAATAGAGAATATTCAAAGAGTAAAAACTCATTTAGAAGAATTTGGAGAAATAACAGGATTATGTGTAAACTGGCAAAAATCAGAGAGTTTATTCTTCAATTATGGAAAACATGACTTAAAGATGATTGAAAAATCTGGACTTAAACCGGGAAAAAGCATTAAATATCTAGGATTAGAACTCCATAAAGAATTTACTAAAACTAAAGAAAGAAATATTTCAAAATTAGAAGAGGAGATGAAAAACAAATTAATATCCTACTCTAAACTAAAATTATCGTGGTTTGGCAGAATTGCATTGATAAAAATGAAAATACTTCCAAAAATTAACTTTATTTTTAAAATGTTACCGGTTCAGTTTTTAGGAAAGGAAATTAAAACTCTCCAAGACATGATAAATAGGTATTGTAATGCAGGGAAAAAATCAAGAATAAATAAAAGTCTATGGTATAGATCTCAGAAAGAAGGAGGAATAGGTATACCCAATATAAAAATTATTATATAGCCAATCAACTTAGTTCTTTGGGGGAAATTCTTTTAAACCACAGAAGTTAATATGGTGGGAGCAAGAGTCTTTGGATATAAAGGGGGAAATAAACACATTTTTATTCACGGAAGTTAAAAACAAAGTAAAGATTGACAACCCCCTATTGAATAGTTTAATTGCTACATGGAGAACATATAGGAAAATCTTGTCTCCGAAGGGATCCCCACTGGCTTTAGTTACTGACTTGGAAAGCTTTCCAGACAACTTGAAGCATTATTTGGAGTTATTTAAAATTAAGAAAATAGCTAGACTAAAGGATTGGATGCTCAAGATTAAAACAATTCAGGATATAAAAATATTTTGCAACCCAGTGATTTAACATGGTTAAATTATATTCAACTAGGAAAATGGATAAAGGACTGGGGAAAGAGAAATAATCAAATCAGAGATTGCACAAAATTTGAACATTTCCTACTATCGCTTGAGTCTGAACAGGAAAATTCAGAGAAAGGAATAACACGTAAAATATATAAAATACTAGGGGAATTATCAGAAATGAAGGAGTTAAACACTTTGAGAGAAGTTTGGAACCAAGACCTTAATGTACAGATAGAGAAAGAAGACTGGAAAAAATTTGGAATATGAGAATTTTGAGATCATTGTCAGTCAGGATAAAAGAAAACTACTTCAAATTGGTTTCCAGATGGTATTTAACCCCAGTAAGACTAAATAGAATGAATCCTGCTTACTCTAAGATATGTTGGAAATGTGAAAAGAGCTTGGTACTTACTTGCATCTTTGGTGGGAATGTGAAATAGTCCAAAGGTTCTGGAAAAAGTGTTTTTAGAGCTAAGTAATATGATTAAGATGGATATAGATTGTAATCCAGAGATAGCATTATTATCATTGTTAACAAGTAAAGATTATGTGGTTACAACAAAGGAACTAATAGCAAATTTTATGACAGCTGCTAGATTAATTATAGCAAAAAATTGGAAGTCAAAACTAGAATTCAAGATGGAAGACTGGTATAATGAACTTTGGGATATAGCTATAAACGATAAACTCTCCTGCAGTTTAAAGGTTAAACGAGGAGAAATGAAAAAAGACATTTTTTACGATATCTGGGGTAAATTTTTAGATTATGTACTAGTCGAAGGAAAAGGGAAAGAGTCCACGAATATCTCACAACAATTCTGGAGAAGAGAACTTTAAAAAGACTACTAGAAGAATAGAAGATGGAGCAACGAATAAGAATGTATGGATGGACCCGTGGGATGGGGGTGCACTTATATTGTTTGTTGTAGTTTTTTTTACTTTCATTTTTTATGTCGTTGTATGTAGTTTAAAATTTAATAAAAAAACATTTAAAAAAAAAATAAACTGCTTTTAAAGGGACGTGGGGCCGAGCCCTTAGTTAAACAAATGGCACGAGTTTGGAACTCAAACGGTTCGGTCACTGCAAAAGGTATTAAAAATAATCGTTCCTTTTAAAAGTGACAGGCTCTTTGACTTCCTGAGACCATCAAGAGAACTACCACCAGGGAGGAATTTGCAAAATAGGACAAGCTCTCTCTTTTTGCTATTAGACGCACACACACATCCTAATGGCCAACACTTCCAGGCAGAGACCAAGGCCCCTTTTCAAAATCAGCATGCCAATGTAGTGGCCTACCTGTATCTTTTATTTGTCAGTCACCGTGAAACAAATCCCATTCTTTAAAAACCCCTGGTTTATGAATGTGAGACATTGTACTTTTGATGCACATTGCCAGGAAATGGCCCCAAATCATATTTTTATATGATCAAATTTGACTCATAATTTAGTTGAGAGTTATGATTTATTGTATGGTGTCCTGGAATCTGCAATGATGGTGCATAGCTTTAAAATAAGTAAAATTAATTAACAAATAATTAAAACATCACTTTTGTAAGATAAATTCTTTTCACTTTCACAATACCAGTCTCCGTATTTTACAAATCATCACCTGTGATTGGATGAAGACTTTCAGTGCTTGCTTAGAAGTTCATTGCACTAAAATAAACAACAAGACCTGACAAGTAAGTGCATCCAGAATCATGATCTCAGTGAGACATAATGGTCAAGGAATGTCCTTGCTACATCAGGATCAACTTGTTGCTTGAGTTTAAAACTGCATAATTTATCAAGTTCAATCAAGAATTGGGTTTCATTAAGAGGAAGTTAATGTTTTCACTGACCTATCCAATTTGGTCTCAAGACCTTTTGTGCAGTCTCTCACCACAAACACAGACCCCGACAGAGCATATGTAAAAATGATTAATTTGGAACATTTTGCTTCTTAATTATCCCTCCAGTTTAGGGATCTTCTGGAGGTTTTTGCAATTCATCTTGGTCTTCTTACCCTGAGCAATGCAATGAAATTTATTTTTATTTATTTATTTTAGAGTATTTTTACCCTGCCTTTCTCCTTCAAAAAGAATCCAAGGCAGCTTACAGTAATGAGGGATAATATACAGTTCAGTACAGTTAAGACATGTTCACGTATTGAGAACAAGGAATTGAACAGGGAATCGTACAGCATTAAAAGACAACATTACATTGTAACTACAAGTGAACGCGAGCCCTCCCAAGTGAGACTATGAATACAGTCCTATATATGTTAAATCACAATCTTTTTGTTACTGAGTTAATAAAAGCTGACTTCCTGGAAACCATTTGAAAGAAACGAAATGAAAGAAATGAAAAGAATTGAAAGCCAGACACTTCACTGTTCATCCTTAACACCAGATAGTTTATGAATAGGGATAGGAACAAAACGAAAAACAAAATGCTGTTTCATTGTGTCATTACGTAACATAAACAAAAAACAAAACAAAACAACACGAGGAAGCAGCATGTTGTAACAGACAAAATGAAATGGTTTTTGTTGTTGTTGTTGAAACAAACAGGGCTTTTAAAAAAACTTTTTCCCTCCCACAAGCCGCACCAGCTGATTGGTGCTAGGGTGGGGGGAAAAGTTCCCCCACCCCAGCGTCTATCAGCTGGCAGGTGGGGTTTGGAGGGAGAGACAAACAGTTTTTTCCCTCCCCCCAAGCCCCGCCTGCCAGGTGATCGGCATTGGGGTGGGTGGGGAAACCTTCCCCCACACCCCCATCACCCATCACCTGGCAGGCGGGGCTTGGGGAGGGATTTTTTTTTTTTAAAAAAGCCCAGGGCTTTTAAAAAAACTCTTTGTCCCTCCGCCACTTTCCAGGCCGCCCACACGAACCACTTCGTTAGTGGTTCAATTCATACAATTGTTTTTGATAAAAATTCATATGGAACAAAACAAAAACAATGTGGAGGGAGGAGGAAATGAAACAAAATGAAACATCATATTTTCGTTTCGTGCCCATCTCCATTTATGAACAAATTAGAAAGAATAAGCTTTATACCCAACCTCCTGCTTTAAGAATTGCCTGAATGAAGCTAAATTAGTACTGTATGTTTTCTTCCACAGGTTGAATAACAAACCTTAGAATTTTTAAAGCATGTTAAGCTAGAAAAACATATATTGGGCAGAACTGTCTTAACATCTCCTCCAGTATATGTCAAGGCCCATAGATCTCCTAATTAGGAACAAAATGATACTACAGTAATTAAGGGGTTGATGCATACATTCTCTTTCTACACTAGTTGCATAAGTTATAGGCAGTAAGGGATAAAATTTGGACTCCTGAACCAGCAAATATTCTTTGGTGTAATTTATACCACTTAATTTATGGTGGCATATATGAGTAATACGATTCTGGCCATGATATTTGTTCTTCCTCAGTCATCAAATAGTACATGGGTTGCAGAACGTGTTCATCAAAAGTCACTGGACAATCTTGGACCGGGAACTTTTTCAGCCTAGCCTACCTCACCAGGTTGTAACAAAGATCAAATGGAGCATAAAACAGCTTCCTATTTTTATTGGGGGAAATGGGATATAAGCACAAGACATATATAACTGAAAACAGATATTTTCCATGATGGTTCACTGCTATCCATTCAGATGCCAAAAGCATGCCTTGGTGATCCTATCTTCTTGTGAAAAGTCACACAGGAAATCTCAGCCAATTTGGAAACACATAGTCACTAGCGAAGGTGATGATGGCATGCTGATATCATACCAGAGAAACAGCCATGTTAGCCTGTTTCAGCTGCAAATGTGGATTGGAATCTGCAAAAATTCACACTGAAATAAATACATCTTAAAGTTGCCACTGTTTGTTGGTTCTTCTTGTTGCTGTATGCTGATGTTATTGTAAGTGCTGTTGAGTTGCCTCTAGCACAGGGCAACCTGACAAATGAGTGACCTCTAAAATATTCTATTGTTCACAACCTTACTCAATTCTGGCAAATTCAAACCTGTTACTTCCTTCATGGAGTCAATCCACTTCATATTTGGTGCACCTCTCACTCATCCTGCAGCTTTCAACTTTATTAGCATCATCATATTTTGCATTAGCCACGGCCTTAGCAAAGCCTTTTTTAGCATTATTTTCTTTTTCCAGAAAGTCTCCTCTCCTAATGATCTATCTGCTGAAAGTGTGACAGGTTCATTTTCATCCTCTTTGCTTCTTGAGTGAGTTCTGGCTTGATTTGATCTAGTTTCACTTGTTTGTCATTCTACTAGTCCAGGATATGTCCAAAGTGCTCCTCCAGCGTCATATATAGAATGAATTGATTTTTCCTGCTGGTTTTTTTCACTGTCCAGCTTTCAGTTTGGTACATAACAACTGGAAATACAATTGTGTTGATTATGTTGGCCTTGTTCTCCACTGACTCATCCTTACACTTAATTATCTTCTTTAGCTCCTCCGTAGCTGTTTTCCTAAATCTCAGTCTTCTTGTGACTTCTTGGCTTCATTTGATGATTGAACCAAAGGATATAATATCTTCAACAATTTCCATTCATTCAGTTTCAAGTTGTGAAGTTCTTCTGTCATTTTTATCTTTTTTAAATATTTAACTGTAGCTTCTTTTAGCACTTGCTTCTTTCAGCTTCACCTGACGTCGCTTAAAGTGATTGTTGCTTTGTAATGATATTACTATTACTAAAGATAAATTGAGCAGCATCTCTTTCAGTGCTGAAAGTTTTGGAGTTTTTTTTTAAAAATGATTTTGTTTGTTCCTTTGCATTGCTACACCCAACAATCACAGAAAGATGTGCATTTTGGAAATATTAGAAGTAATGTATATACTCGAGTATAAGCCTAGTTTTTCAGCCCTAAACTTTGGGCTGAAAAAAGGGGTCTTTGACTTATATGCGGGCCAATCTTTTAGCCACTGAGGCAAGTTTGGGTCAGTGGCTAAAAGTCATTTTAAACATTGTGCACCACTTCTCCTGACCCCCCCCCATGTTTAAAATGACTTTTTAAAAGGTCATTTTAAAACAATGTTTAAAATGACTTTTAGCCACCAACTCAAGTACTTGCCTCGGTGGCTAAAAGTCATTTTAAACATCACACACACACCCAGCTCACAAAGGAAGAGTTGTCAGGCCCTGCTGCATTTCCCACCCTAGGCTTATACTTGAGTCAATAAATTTTCCCAGTTTTGGGGGTTTAAATTAGGGGCCCCAGCTTATACTCAGGTCGACTTATACTCGAGTATATACGGGTACATTTCCTTTGGGATAAGCTGTAATTATTTTTTGTTGTATCAAATAATATGTGGAATCAAAATGTGAAGGTAGATTTTCTAGTATATAGGAAAGAAGGAGAATCTCAAATAGTGGACAAGATCCTGTCCATGCATAACATAAAGACACACCGGCATAAATGTGCAGGCCATTAGACCTAGCAACAAAGAATTGTGCTGTTTAGTTGCCCAATCAGTCATATGTCCCTGGCATGACCAATTGCACCATGTGTTGGCAGAAATTCTCCATGGATACCTCAGCACCATCATAATTATTGTAGGTGCAACTTTGAGTTATGCAATCAGATTTTGTCCATTATTTCTCTGCTCACTCATTGGCTCTGCACGCGGATGCAACAATCTTTTAAAAAGTAAGAGATCTGCTACTTAAGTAGGCATATAGAGACATGCAAAAACATTTCCTAGAGGAAGGGAGAGAATGAATTAAAAAGGTACTTACCCAGTACAGACACATTGCTGTAAAAACAAATAACTATAAGTGCCTTTAAGATGCATTTGCTCCCTTCCCCTTTTGCATTTTATCTGCTTTAAAAGATTACTAAAATGCCCTGGCAGCTTGAATTCCATTAGATCCTATAGAAGTAGATGTAATTAGACTGTCTTTGGAAGTAGAAATACCTAAGCAGCAAAGTGTTTAGCTTGCCAGGTTCAATCCCTGGAAATCCCAGCCAAAAATGAAAGGCCTGGAAAGAACTTGAGAATTGGTGCCAATCAAAATAGACTTATGTTAAGTTAGACTGACAGTTTAGCTCAGCTTAATGGAATGTTTTGTGCTCAGCTATTTATTGTTTCTGCATATCTCAAATGGAAGACAAAGCCTAATTTTGTTTTGTTTGCTGCTCAAGCCTCAGCTTTTCCGTTAAGGTGCTGGCTCCTTTTTAATTATTAAGTTCTAACCACAAGCTGCCCTATGTGGCTGATAATAGTCTCCCTTGATGAAACAATAAAAATGTGGAAAGAATGTTGCCAAATGAATCAGTACACAGGCTGCCTGTATAGCATGGGGGTTCCCCTGCCAATGAATCCTCTGATGACATCATTAAAACGCATACACCAGTGGTGGCGAACCTTCAGCACTCCAGATGTTTTGGACCACAACTCCCAGAATTCCAAGCCTAGATTGCCAATGACAAAGGACTGTGGGAGTTGTGGTCCAAAACGTCTGGAGTACTGAAGGTTCACCACCACTGACATACACAATCCCCCATTCTAATCATCCCCCCCGTAAAATTGATTATTCCAAACAACAAATACCAAAGATCTGCATTGGGTGTCTAGGAATAGTAGGAGTAGGTAGCAGTTTCAGGCAGAATGAAAACATCTCATCCATTGAAATTCAGATTAAAAAGGATTTAGGGCATGGATCCTTGAGGGAGAAAGGTGGGATAGAAATATATTACATTCATTCGTTTGTTTGTTTATTCGTTTGATTTATATACCACCCATCTTGTCATCAAGGCCACTTTGGGTGGTTTACAACAGAACAAACAATAACATCAATTGCATAAAGCAACAAATTAATAAAAACAATGCAACTTAAGTTATTTTTAAAAAGTGAAAATAAAAATGACATAACAAAGCACTAACCTTCACTGAAAGCAGTCAATATGATGGCGTTATTGGTTTAAGGCTGATAAAACTCAGCATTCTGTTGGTGGAAAGGCCTATCTAAACAACCATGTTTTAAGGCTCTTTTAAAGGTATTGAGTAAGATTGTGCAGTGGCACTCAGACTTAAAGTATCAGTGGGGTAAAATTATTGAAAACTGGGTCCCAAAGTAATCTTCCTTCAGAAAAACAACATTATTAAATCAACATTGGAAATCAATAGAATCCTAATACAATAATTAGAGCCATAGCTAATGCCCATGGCTACCTTTATTTTGGTTAAAAAACCCAAACATTTCAATTGTCATCCCTTTAGTGGCATTTGAAAAAAGCAGCTGCTCAGGATTACACTCACAAGAGGGACAATGTGACCATGATTAGCCTTAGGGTTGGCCAGGCCAGGCCAGAACCAGAAACACTAGCTTGAAGTAGCAAGGATTTAATTAGTGCTCTGTAGGATTATAAAACATTGTGGCTGGAAATTGATAGTTTCAAGTAGTGGTTCCCAACTGTGTCCCCCAGGTGTTCTTGGCTTACAGCTCCCAAAAGTCCTGGCCAGCACAGCTAGTGGCTTCTGGGAGTTTTAGAATATCTGGTTTAGTCTAAAGTTGGGAGCCCTTTAATTTAAAGGAAGTAGTTAGAAATATCTGTGGCAAAATCCACTCTGTTATTAGGGCAGAAGGAGAGCAACCAGAAAGAGGGATCCAGAAAGTGTGGCCCTTCAGATGTGCCTGAACAGAAACTCCCATCAGCCCTTGCCATCAAGCCAATGATGTGAGATAATGGGAGTTGCAATCCAGCAATATTTTGAGTGCTACAGGAGGTTTAAAATCAAGATAAACTATTTCAAGAATTTAGAGTTGCTTTCTAGGAGGCACGGAGTCAAGATTAGATGTTCCAGCTTTTCTGTTGGGAGCAAACAGGCTGGACGATGGTGCCTGAGAAGGTTCTAGGACTCTCCAGGATGGAGGTATTGAGATAATTTGCCACAGCCCCCAACAAATCAGTCTCTGATTTCACTTGACCTGGTCCCTCACAATGATTAATCACCACAACACTTAACATACAGTTGGCCTGATAGGAAGTGCTTGCCGGCCTTCATGAACACATCTGCCCAGCCCTGATTCTCACAGATGGGGACTTGCATTGCAGGACAGACTGAAGACGCACAGGGGACTTGACCAGGTCCCCCATGGCTCTTTCTTGACTCACTCACAACTTGGAACCTCTCCTCACCTTTTGTATGTGTGGTGGTGGGGGGAGGGGATTCTTGTTTCTAATAGAGACTCAGACTTGGGGCTTGGTATTTGGTACTTGGACTTGGACTCAACCTTGGAGCTCAGACCCAAAGACATCCCAGCTGGTTGTCTAGATTTTAAGGAGAAAGGGTGCATATTGGGAATTAAAAGTAGAGAGCAGGAGCAATGGTGAAACCACACCTCTGGCACTCCTACTGAACTCCTTAGATGTCGAAGTTTTCTCTCTTGACTTCTCTCCTCCTATGGCTGTCTATTTTTTTCAACAGTTAACATTCAAAACATTGTTGCCACCCCAAAATTATTCACCTACTGACAACTCCTAAGTTTCTCATAGACAGAATCTGGTCAATCAGGTTTTGATGTTATAATAAACCTCTCTCACATACAATCTTTGAATTCTAGATGTTGAAAAACCAGACTATTTGACAGCATGGTCTACTTCAGTTTTTGTCAGTTGCCTTCTGTCATGTGTCATCCAGCTACGAGCAATGGAGCCAAGTAAAAGCTACATATAGTAGAATACAAAAACTGAAACATTTCCTTCTCCCACGCATCCTACTCTCCCCCGCCTTTAAGGTGAAACTGGAGTGACCAGACTAGTTTTCCTAGTTTCAGGTGGAAGCCTAGGTGAGAAGAATGGACTTTTGGGTAATGTAGTTCAGTCTTCCTGAAGCAACTGATGCAGGAAGAACTGTGGCACTGCAGCAAGACTCAGAGTCCCAGAAAACACTGCGACAACCTTCCAACAAAAGGTGCGTGCTGTTCAGATTTTTAGAAACCAGCATGGAATCCTCAAGAACATATTAACACAGGTACATCTCCAAAAGCGATGCCTTGATGTGAATAACTCTTGCAGTTTTAGAGGAGAGAAAAGGTAAGCTATCGGTCAAATCTTTCCCCCTCAAGGTTTACATAGATGCGAAATGGATGAGAGGAGTTGGAGGCAGGGGGAAGAATGGAGTTGATAGATCTGCACACTCTAAAATGGTCAACTATGACCTGGAGTGTAAGTCCAGATTTTGAAAAACCTTTATTCTTGGCTGCCGTTCTGAAATATGTTTCTTCTTCTTTGGATGGTCAAGGAGGTTTTAGGATCCCAAGAGGTCCCAAGAGGACCTTTTTATTTTTCAAGAACTACCACTAACTCTCAGCGATGTCCCAACAAGAATTAACAAATCTCTAACTAGTCTTTTAAATTAGGAAATGCAATGTCTTTTAAAAATTGTGTTTTTGCTGAGGGTATGTGGCATCTGCCTCTTCCTAAATACCAGTATGTTGTGTAAATCTAATGCTTGAAAATGTAATTATTATTATGATTCCAGAGGGTTGCACTTGCTAATCCCAATTAGAGTACTGCATGAATGGGATTCGCTAAGTCAACATGAGATGAGCTTTTACATATACTTACGCCAACTAAACTGTGTATGTCTTTGTGTCATGAGAATCTTTGCATATAAATTGCACTGATTAATAGGTCTACTCTAGATGGAACTAATGGGACTGGATTTAGCCCTTAGCATTTCACATGGTTGAATGCACTACTATAGGACATTGTTTCCTTTTATCTTTTTTTCTCCCAAGATTCATCCACTGCAAGGATTTCAGATGGTGACGGTACATGCTGACTTCAGTATTCAACAGCAATATCTCTCAGTTTAGTTTACAACTACAGATAAAAATGGTCTAGTCTAGAATAAGGTATTATGTAAAAATACATCCATGAAAAAAATCTCTCTTTAATCTGGGATCGGGTTTGGGAGATTGAGATTTCATACCTTGCTCAGGCAACATATAGCTTCTACTGGGATATCTTGGTATGATGACAGCTTTGAGTATAACTCTACCTCAGACTTTTACTGAGAGGATAAAATGTGGAGTTGTGAAAAATGATGCATGCAATCTTGGTCTCTCTGGAGAAGGGCAAGATTAATGTTATAAATAGAAATGGGCACGACCAGGAAAAATTACGTTTCGAGTTGTCGTGTGTCGGAGCTGGCCTGCTTCGGCTCGTTTCCGTTTGTCGCGAAATTTTTCAAAAATTTGTCATTTCGTTTGTTGTTTTTTCGTCTGTCGTTAGTACTGGTTTTGGGGGGGTAGCGGGCTCCTGGAGGCACCTCTCTGGGGTGGGTGCCTCCTCTGGCCCGCTATGAAGGGAAAGCGGGCTCCTGGAGGCACCTCTCTGTGGTGGGTGCCTCCTCTGGCTCGCTACAAAATGGCATGCATAGCCAATTGGATATGCATATCAAGTTGCAGTGGCAGGCAGAGGCACCTCTCTTTCGGGTGCCTCTGTGACTCACTGCCTGGCATACGGTGCACTTGGGCTGGGGATGGGGAGGAGGAACAAAGTGAGAGAGGACCCCTATGGGCGCCCTCTGGCTCATTAAGAAGGGAAGTGTACTTGCTGTAGTGCAATGCAAGTACACAGATCTGGCTTAGGGTTAGGGTTAGCAAAAGGGCTAGGCTTAGGGTTACGGGTAAAGGTTAGGGTGAGTTACTGGGGTGCACCCCTGGGTGCCTCTCTGACCCACTAAGAAGGACAGTGTACTGGCGTATGGGTTAGGGTTAGGGTTAGGGTTCGGGTTCGGGCTAGGGTTAGTGGGCTTTTTATGCCCGACTGGCACATCCCAGAAGTCTCGGTCAAAACCTGGCCAAGTGGCCATGCAATTGGTGGAATGGCTCCAAAAATTTGCATGGTCCACTCCCATGGCCAGCCCATCATTGCGCAGGTGTAAAAAAAGAAAAAGAAAAAGAAAATAAAATAAAATCAATGGAGACGTTTTGTTGCAAGAAAAACCCACTGCTGCTACTGTAAAAATTCAGGCAGTTTTAAAATAGCTATTTTCGCATGTTTCTGTGGTGCTTTGGTGTGTTTTTGGACCACGATTTCAAAATAAATATTGCGGTCGCTCCATTTTGGATCCCCCGCCTGCACCGCATGGCATGGCGAGCGGGTTGGCGAGACAACGAGGATGCCCCCCACCAGAGCAGCCCAGGACAGGAAAGGGGGGGAGGCCGGGGACCCTCCCCACCCCAGAAACCACCCCTCTGGTAGGTGCCCTCACTCAGGCAGGCATATTTTCGCCTGCTTTTTTGGCCGGGAATCAGGGTGTTTTTATTTTTAAAACTTTTTTTCTGTGCCGCGCCGCTTGGCGAGTTGGCGAGACGACGAGGATGCGCAGCCCAGGAGAGGAGGGGGGAGGCCGGGGGACCCCCCCAGAAACCACCCCTCTGGTAGGTGCCCTCAGGCAGGCATATTTTCGCCTGCTTTTTTGGCTGGGAATCGGGGTTTTTTATTTATTTTTAAAACTTTTTTCCTGTGCCGCTTAGCATCGCGCGATCGCTGCGATGCCGCCAGGAATGACCACGACAAATCAGACCCAATTTTTCTTTAGTCGGTTCGAGTTCGAGTTCTGGCGGAGTAATTGTTGTTCTTCGTTTCATTATGTAACGGAAATGAGGAACGGAAACGGAAACGAGGATTTCGCCGAGTCGTGCCCATGTCTAGTTATAAACAACCAGAGTAGTATTTGGAAGTAATCAGTTAAGTGAAGTGAGAAGCTTTTGTGTCTGTTGGTCAAGTAAGGTCTAGAAATGTGAAAAACTACCTTTGTGTGTCAGAGTTTCTCTGTCTTCTGTCATGTTGTCAAAATGAAGGAAGCAGTTGTATTATGCATCATACATACACTTTTCACTGGATGCTGATGGCAACCTGTATCATGAAAGTGAAGTCTGTTTGTCTTGTTCTTATAACATACAGCATAGACAGTAAGAAAATGCCATGTTAAGCACTGCTACTAGTGTAAATGAATGGTTTCAACTGGATAAGTTCAGTTGAGTAATTTGTTAGAATGGAGAAAGTTTATCAATCAAATGAAAACAAATCTATACATTACTAATAGAGATGGGCACGAATAAAAAAATGATGTTTCGTTTGTCGTTTGTTGTTGTTTCTTTTCCGTTTTTTGCAAATTTTTTTGGAAAAAATCGTTTTCATTTTTCGTTTTTTCGTTTTTCATTTCTACCTGCTTTTGCACGATTTTTAAAACATTTCCGTGCATGGGCGTCCCCCAATGCCCCAGACCAGAGGGAAAACACTAAAAAAAATTGATGCTGGCAGAGACACAGTATGGACTAGGTTCGCAGGGAGGCTGCAAATGCAGTGGCGGGCATTGCCCAGGGTGCAAGGCAGCCGCAAAGTGACTGCACTGCGGGGCAGGGGAGGGTACTCACTGAGAGGTATGCACACACGCACATAGGGAGGCTGCAGGACTGAAGCTAGAGTCGCAGAGACAGCAATCCCACCCTAACTCCCACCGGAGACTGCAAGGAGGACGGAGGTGACCAGAGCTTTTTATGCCCTCTGTGGCTGCCAGACCTGCTCAGTCTGCAACCTGGGCATGCTATTTGTTGAAGTTGTCCAAGAATTTACATGATCCCATCACATGGCTTGCCTCCATGTTGTGGCTGGAGTGGCGACATCCATTTTGTCATCCTTAAAGGGAAAAGAGAAATACATCGCAATGGGAGAAGACAAAAACAAATGTTTTAAGGACCCCAACCCCCTGGTAGGTAATAATTTCAAATAATTATCGCATTATCGCTGCAATTTTATGGATGCCCAGGGTGTTTTAATACCCAAGAAATCAATATTAGGCATCTGGGAGCCATTTTGGGTCAATGTCCCCTAACTCCCCTTAAAGGAAAAAAAATAGTGATCGGAGAAAAGACATAAATGCACGTTTTAAGGAACCCCCCGGTAGGTATTATCAGACAGTATAAATAATTATCACTGTGTTTTTATGGATATCCAGTGTGTTTTTTAACATTTAAAACAGCTCATTTCATTGCACGTCGCCAGTAACGAAAATGAACCATAACGAACACAATTTTCGTGGTTCTGTTTGTTTCGTTCCATTTTCATCACAATTTTCGTTAGTCGTTTCATTACATAATGGAATGAAAAACAAATAACGGAAATGAAAAATGTTCATTTCGTGCCCATCTCTAATTACTAATCTCAATAAAACAATCTTTTGAAGCAATATGATTTGCTAATCCTGGGGAAGAGTTTAAGACAGAATATCTAACTTTCTAACTTCCCATTCCCCATGTCACATTGCACTTCCTATTTCACCCTGGAACAACACAGGCAGATTATAGGGATTTAAACTCAGCCTCTTCCATGCCCACTTCCGCCTCCACTCCACCCCCGCTTGCTTTTGACATCAGGCACTGGTGAAGGCACACAGTCCCCAAAATCATATATCACATTTTGTGCCTCTGAACTCTTGTTGAACTTTTAGGGTTGGTCTGTAATGGCATCAGCGATTTGGCTGCAGAGCAAAGGTTTGGGAGTTCACTTCCCACTGTGCCTTCCTGAAGAGCCATCCTAGTTTTCTTTGGGCATGCTGCTCAGTTCCAGGATGCCCTCCAGAAGGAGGGAATGGCAAACCACTTCCGAGAAAACCCAGAAAAGGCTCAGCATAAGTCAGAGTTGACGTGATGGCACACAATTATTTTTGTTATGCAATGGCGCCTTCTCAAAACTGAGTTTGGAATTCACTGTGTCCAATATAACTGGTACTGATTCAGCTTCTAATGTTCCAGTCTTCAGTGAGTCTGTGAGTTTCACTGGGTGAAATAAGCTATTAATGCTTTTGGTGTTAGATCATTTGCATTTTAATAAATGAAAACTACTTTGCTAACAAACCTACCAAGGACACGTTCCAGTAAACTAGGAATGGTGTGTCGTAGCTACATATGGAAGCCCCTCTTGTTTAAGATGGAATGTCTTCCAAATTGTACTTTGATCCTTTGGAAGCAATCCACTGAAATATATTGAAATTTAATGCTGACATCTAAATTTTCTAAAGCTGCAAAATATGTAGCAAATATGATGTATTACACTATCAAACTGAATTGTGAGTGACATCTCCTCCATTCTTTTCCTTCAGTAGCTATCAAGGGCAGTCTATTGGAGAAATAAGGGCTCATTTTCTAAAAATAATGCAATATTCCTCACCTTACCTTTCCTGGGGGAGGGGCACTGTAAAAGAAAAAAAGATCAAAACACATAGGGTCATATAGAGATAAGAGGAGAAGCTAAGGATTCTAATAGCTGACAGTTATGTGTGGCCTATGTATGCATACAAGCTTGTGATGAATCCAGTAAACCTGCTGTAGCTCAACTGGCCTTGTTTGATTGGACAATGTGGGGGAAAGGAGACAAGACTTCACTAGAAGTCTCATCAGACTTGATAAGCCCCACTTTGGAACAGCAAAGCTTAAACATGTCTTATGGATGTTGGGCAAGTGCAAGACGTAGTGCAGTTTCAGGCTGAGCCTGACATCATGGTGAAATCAAAAGAGGGGTTACAAGGGATGGAGAAATGTATGTAGGATGCTGGGCTGGTTCTGCTGAAGATGTATGGGCTGCACATACATCTTTTTGTACCTGTTGCTCCTCTCATTGATAAACACTAATGGCATTGGACAGATTCCTAGAGGAGAAGTCCATCACAGGTTACAAACCATGATGGAGATGTGTAATCTCCAGGCTTACAACCAGGGTACTTCAAGGACCAGATGCAGGGGAGTGGTATGAAGAGACAGATATCTAGTCTTGTGCGCTCCCGGTCACATTTGGTGGGGCTACTGTGAGATACAGGAAGCTGGACCAGATGGGCCTTTGGCCTGATCCAGCATGGCTCTTCCTATATTTTTATGTTCGTATGGCATTCAGTGCTGGTGGTCTTAACTCTAGCAATGGGGGAACCCTGTGGGTGTGGGGTGTGTGAGTTTGTGTACACACATGCCTTACACATCTCCCACCAAGGCAAGGAGGAGGAGGAGGAGGGTGCTGCTGCCTGCCTGCCTGCTTCGCCACTTGCCTGGCTCATGGAGGTGGAGGTGGTGAGGGGGGGGAGTGCCGTCATCAAGCCTTAGGTGAAAGGAGGACTGCTGGGCAGCGGGAGGGTGCATGGCTTCCTCCTCCTGCTCCCCCTCCAGGCACCCCCAGATTGCTGCACTGGGGGCAGATGTACCCTTCTGCCCCCCTCCCAGATATGCCCCTGTTTAACTCCCACCCGTTTTTCAGCAAAAAGCAAGTGCTACAGATGGGGGTTCCGCCTGGATTCAGAGATACTCCTGGACTCTCAGGTAGCGGCTGTGGCCAGGGATGCCTTTGTCTAGCTTTGGCTGGTGCGCCAGCTGTGGCCATACCTGGATCATGCAGACATGACCACGGTGATCTATGCCATGGTGACATCAAGGTTAGACTATTGCAACACACTCTATGTGCAGCTGCCCCTGAAGATGGTTCGGAAACTACAAATGGTACAAAATGCAGTGGCCCGTGTAGTTACTGGAACTAGACGGTTTGACTCTAATTGGGCCGCTTCTCCAGCAACTGCATTGGCTGCCCATTCATTTCTGGGCCATAACCATAGTTATGACCTTTAAAGCCATATACAGCTTGGGACCAGGATATCTGAAAAACCACCTACTTCCATATAATCTGGTCCATTCCCGGCCTAGGACATCAGAGAAGGCCCTTCTACGAGTGCCACCACCCAGGGAGGTGTGTGGGGCAGTGGCAAGAAACAGGGCCTTCTCAGTAGTGCCACCGGTATCATGGAATCCCCCCCACCGAAACATTTAAGCAAGGCCTCAAGATTTTTTTATTTAGGCAAGCCTTTTGAGCCTCCAGCCTTTTATAAATTCTTAATTTTTAACATCTTAATATTCGGCTTTATCGGCTGAGGGCCTTTTAAATTCTGCTGCTACTGCTGTTTTTAGTATTGTTTTTATAGTGTATTTATTATTGTTTTTAAATATTGTCTTTGATATTTTAATATGTTTATGTTGAAGTTATTGTTGGAAGCCACCTTGGTCCCTTTGGGGAGAAAGGCAGCATATTATTATTATTATTATTATTATTATTATTATTATTATTATTATTATTATTATTATTATTATTATTATTATTATTATTATTATTATTATTATTATATGCAGTTTAGTGGGTACAATAAATATCTGCACCTTCAGGGAATCTCTACCCATTGCAGTACACCCATCAGGTCAAATTCTATGAGAGCTGTAAAATTAATTTTCTCATAAGTTTTCCTGCTTTTAAATGACTGCTGGGCTAAAATTGGGTTGATGCCTGCAGTTGGATTACCAAAGTAATTCAACAATAGCACTCTGTTATGAAAAAGTAATTACATGCTGTGTTAGTCATAGTTTTACTTGTTTAAGAGTGTCCTTCATTTTTTGAAAATATGTGAGATGGATGCTATCAAGTGTCTGCAGAAAAGCTGTGAAAGAGACGGTTGAAAAAAAAATTCTAACATTCTTCCTGGAGCGATGTGGTGTTTTGTCTTCTAATATAAATGGCTTTGTAGTAATCTGCAGTCCTTATAGGTTCTGTGGTTAGCAATTTTAAAAGCTTTCTATTTCTCCTGTAAAGCTTTTAAAACTTCTGCCTATTGGCTATAACATATCATTTCTTAATAAGCTGTATCAAAGGGTCCAAATGGGATTATATATCAATTTATTAGTGGTAATTGCATGCACAACTTCCATATTTCAAAAAATTTTCAGTACTTTACTTACTTCTCTGTCTGAGTTATCTGGTCCATAGACATCCTCATTAAATTACCCATTAAGATGCTTGGAGTTTTGGAGGGCTTTTGCTAAATTCCCAACTGTTTAATGTCTGTAAGGCATTTGAGTTAGTCTTTTCCAAAGCACTTTTCTTCTGTGTTAACTTCTCACCAGTTTAATTGGTTTCTCTGCAATACTGAAGACTTTATATGGGGCTAAAAACATTAAATTTAGAGTAGTTAAACACACACACACACACACACACACACACACACACACACACACACACACACACACACACACACACACACACACACGTTAAATATATATATATATATTGTACCAACGGGTGTTAAGGTCATCAGGAGATGCCCTTCTCTCCATCCTGACACCCTCACAGGTACATCTCGTGGGAACCCATGAAAGGGCCCTCTCAACTGCTGTGCCCAGACTCTGGAACTTCCCTCCTGCTAGAGGCGAGGAATGCCTCATCTTAGTTGTCCTTCCAGAAACAGGCAAATATCTTTCTGAGGCTCTCAAAGGTGTCTCCGAGGCATAAGTGAGTTTAGAGTGTCACAGAATCTAAAGGGAGTCAGATAGGAAGTGTTTAATGACTATGCTTTTAGCCCATGGTGTGTGTTATACCAGCAATGTTATACAGTAACCCCCCGCCTATCGTGGGGGTTAGGGACCCACCCGACCCGCAATACATGAAAATCTGTGATATGTGTAAGCGGGTCGGGTGGGTCAGAGGGGCAGGGGGGCGGGGAGCGATCGGATCGCTCCCTGCCCCCCCCCGCATGGCTCCAAAGCCTCTTGGAAGGGGCGGGGGTGGTGGTGGGTGATTGGATTGCTCCCCGTCCCCCGCGCGGCTCTGAGGCCTCCCGGAGGGGCCTGGGGGGTGGCAGGGAGAGATCGGATCGCTCCCTGCTGCCCCCCCTGTGCGGCTCCGAAGCCTCTTGGAAGGGGCTTTGGGGGTGGCAGAGAGATATCGGATTGCTCCCCCTGCATGTCTCTGAGGCCTCCCAGAAGGGGCGGGTGGTGGTGGGCGATGAGATCGCTCCCCGCCGCCCCCACGCAGCTCCGAAGCCTCTTGGAAGGGGCGGCGGGTGGCGGGGAGCAATCCGATCGCTCCCTGCCCCCCCGCATGGCTCTGAGGCCTCCTGGAGGGGGCTGGGGGTGGCGGGAAGAGATTGGATCACTCCCTGCTTTTCCCCCGTGCGGCTCTGAAGCCTCTTGGAAGGGGCGGGGGGCGGCGGGGAATGATCGGATCGCTCCCTGCCCCCCACGTGGCTCCGAGGCCTCCTGGAGGGGCCTGGGGGTGGCGGGGAGAGATTAGATCGCTCCCTGCTTTTCCCCCGTGCGGCTCCGAAGCCTCTTGGATGGGGCGGGGGTTGCTGGGAGCGATCGGATCTCTCCCCGCCCCCCGACGTGGCTCTGTGGCCTCCCGGAGGGGCCTGTGGGGGTGGCGGGGAGAGATCAGATCGCTCCTTACCACCCTCCCACGCGGCTCCAAGGCCTCCCGGAGAGCCCTGGGGGGCACCAGGGAGCCCTGGGGGGCAGCAGGGATTGGATTGCTCCCCGCCGCCCCCTCCAGGTACTGCGATCCCATGATATAGTGGGATCGCAGTACTTGAACTGCGAAATGGCGGGGGGGGTGACTGTACCAACAGCATCATACCCACTGAGTTCATTCTCACTACATGCTGGCACCCGTTGTGTAGTCTCCTCTGCGTTTAGTGGTGGTGGCCATTCAGAGAGGCTTCCATGTGAGTCAGAATATAATAGGGATGTGAATTCTTGGCAACTCCATGGCAATTATTGATATCCCTATTCTGCTCAGACAGACTCTGGAACTTGGTTTTAACAGAAAAGCTCTCAAGACAAATGTGTATGTTAAGAAATTCAAGTCCTCAACACACATGCATTAACACATGGTTTGTTTTATGAATCATACAAGTAACATCTATGCCTTATATATTCCCTCTGATATCACCAAAGAAGATCCTTTTGTGGTTTTTATTTGCAACCAGTCCATTCAGGATTATCTCAAATTTTATGTTATTTTTAATGAATACTATTATTTCATTTTTTGTAATGAATTGCCTCCAATCTTTCTTTCTTTTTTAAAGAATGCAAATAAAATTCTTAAAAACAGAGGGTTTTTTTCCTGGTTAAAAAATGTTTGCAGAGTTTCCGTTTAGTCATAGAGTCACTCGATGCCCTAGAAGCTAAGAGTGCAATTCTAATCAACCACAATGACTTAAGGCTGGCTGAGGTGACCTCAGGCCAGCTGAGGTGACCTCAGGCCAGCTGAGGTGATGCTTAATACACCTTTCCTACTCTAACGGAGCCGGAAATTTCTTAAAATACCCCTGACACTGGCCTAACTTTGTTCGTACATAGGGCTGAGGGCTGAGCAGAGATAGATTTAGATATGGCACACCTCAGTTCCCCATCTTCTCTATGCCTTTTTTTGAATTTGTCTGCTGACCGCAAGTATGATGACATGACCAAATACCATGGGACTTCCTCTGCTTATAAAATAGGCGGATTTGTAGTACAGTATTTTTCTTTTTTTTTGTTTTGTTTTACTGTGCACACGACAAAAATGTTGATTTGAACTGGTCCATAACGTCTTACTCTTGTCTCAGCTGCTATGGGGCTTCTACCTTTTAATTGGAGAACAATTCAAATGCACTGTTAGCTATGATATATTCTTATAGAGAACATGTACACAGCTGATGTATTTTTATATCATGTACACAGCTGATGTATGATGTTCAGACCCAGGTCAGGGGAGGACATGTAAAAGCAAAGAACCATGATTTTAATGTTAGGAATCAGGTGCTAGTTCTGAATCCTGTCAGATTGTGTGGGAAGGCTCTTTTGTTGAAGCAAAAGCTTGGTGTTTTTAATGGCTTAATTGACAGGTTTGCAAGTGCCATTTAAAATGACTTTATTCTTCTAATTTGTTACTCTTTTTCATTGCTGAAGCATTACATGCTGGAATTACCTCATCTTTGCTCACATGGTTTTAAACTATTGGCAAGATAAGTTGTGACCACAGATGAGGTAATTCCTGCATGCATCAAGCATAACAGGTGGGAAGGAGAAGGTGGTGATCTCTGTTATGGAATCTGTGCTTTTTTCAAAAATGCCATTCAGATTTTTATATACTATACTCTTAGGCTAAGTACCTTTCCATGTTAGTTTTCTATAGAAAGGTTCTTGAGAAATCTAGTAGTTTGAAGTTTTAAATGAGAAAGCGACTTCACAGTGACCCACAAAAGGAACAGCAGGGGTGGGACCAGAGGAAAAAAGGTGTGTGTGTGGGAGGGGGGCAGCAGAGCTGGAATAATTCACATTGCATTCGGTATGAAAGGTGAACTCCTGAATCAATCCACAGCCTCTGTTGGGAGCACTGATTGCAATTTGAAACATAATAGAAGCTGTGAATTGAACCTAGTGTAGTCGCATCTTGAGTTCTGCTAGCACAGCGGTTTTACTTGCAAATCCAGTTATGCTGGCAGAACTGAAATTAGCTAGCACAAGAGCGGTAGTGCCAACAGAAGAGGCTTCTGCACATTCCAAACCCCTTGAGTCAGCATATCTGTGATTGCAAGAAAATGAAAAGTCACCCCCATATGGAGACTGTTAATACGTAATTGTGATATTTATCAGTAACGAGAAACTTCCTGAACTTAAAAGTCCTGGATATAGCAAATATATGATTTTCAAAAGATCATTGTATATTATCTTTTGCTAAATCCTTAAGCTCACCAACATCTTGGGTATAATCTTTTCAGTTGCTCAGTTCACTAAGTTTGCCCTTTATCCCAAGCCTATGAAGTACTTTCTGTGGTTTCGTTACAGAAGTATATTTTTTTTTTCATGTTTGGAAGGGGTGCAGTTAACTGAAAGCTAGCTTCCGGGCCAAATGTCTCTCTCTCCTTTGTCTTTTTCCATGTGTTAACTTAAGACTGATCAGACCTAGTGTGCACTCAACATGCAATCTATGAGAATCAATACTGTCAGTAATTAGGCTTTATTATAACCTGGTGAGTGCTACCTAAAAAAGTGAGAAGTTGCATCATTCATAGAGATAAATCAGGGGAAAATGCAATACAGAAGTAGAACCAGTTCAGAACAATGTGTTCTGTCAAATATAACAGAACACATTTCATTTGGTTATAGCATTTCCACTAAACGTCCATGACTAAACTCAGAGCTAGTGTCAGTGTAACCCCATGGGTTGATTGATTTTAGGATGGAGCTGTGATTCAGATTTCTGTTGAGAAAGATCAGGAGAGCTGAAGAGGCAGGGAATGCTGTTCGCTTGAAGGATAATTAGGACCTCGCCATCTTGGTTTAAGGGTTTAAAGATTATACTTGGAGCTGTTTTCTTTATGTTGTGGGCCTGTTCCCTTGGAACTTGGTGTTCTCTCTCTCTCTCTCTCTCTCTCTCTCTCTCTCTCTCTCTCTCTCTCTCTCTCTCTCTCTCTCTCTCTCTCTCTCTCTTCAAGTAACCCCTGCCATTGCCCTGGTGAAAAGAACTTAGGGTGTACAAATTTGTGGCATCCACTGAATAATACGGCCGCTTCTTTAAAATGGCATCATCTTTATCATTGGCATGATACGGGTGAATTAAATGGGCTTTTTGTCTTTCTGTATCATGTGGTTTATTTTAATGCACTTTGTGGTCAGGTTTGTCTCCCCTTGGCTCCAACATGCTATCTATCATTAGCATCCACCCATTTCCGCTGTGGGCAGAATCCATTTTGGTTTGGTCTGGTTTGGTTTTTGTATCGCAGTTTGTTGCAGATGATACTAAGTGAAACATCAAGATTGCAAAATCCTGTTTTCAGTATCAGATTTATTTATTCTATTCTCAACTGTTTCCTTATCTTACCCTTAATGATAATCTTTTTGGTTTGTTTTAACCTCTGGAGGTAGCATCCCAGTCCCAATTATGTCAGCATTTCTGATTTTCTTCTGCAATGCCTTGAGGGATTTTGCAAGAGTAGTTGTGATGTCTCCAGTAGTTGCTGACTAGATTGCTTTAATAATATCATGGGATGGATACGTGTAGAAAAGGGTCTCTGGACTGCCCTGGGCTGTGCTATGTAGGTCTGAAATATCTTCCACTATGAGGAATTATTATCTTCTTTTCTAGGTTTGACAGCAGGTTTTATCATTTCAGTGGTACTCATCAAGCTCACAAATCTAGGCTTTTATTTGCACCAGAAGGAAGACATCAATTTAACTGTTAGGTCACATTATTGTAAATTATTTCAATTGTTTCATTTCTCATGCCAATATATTTGTTTGCCAAGCATTTTCACATTAGAAAAAATATGTGGGAAAACCTAAGGATGGTTCAAAGGTTTTGTAGTTTTGTGTTTGTTTAAAAAAATTGACAGTTCAATGCGACATGTTGAAAAGCTACTGTTTATTTTAAAAAGTCTCTTAGTGACCAAGAGCACAGACTGAGTTTTACCCTGCTTCCTGAGGTAAATTGTTTCAATGTCTTCTTGAAATGCCCTTAGGAAATACACAGGCCAAATGCTGGTATGGGTATACCATTAGTGGCTCCCTTTGTCAGCCACAAGCCATTTAAAAAAGGTATTTATTGTTGTTATAAAGCTTGGAGGTCCGTCTCCTGTAAGGAACTAGGTAAGTCACTTGCCACTGAGGTGAAAACAATACTGCCACAGGAGAATAGCCAGAAGGGTGCAAGAATCCACATAACTTCAGACCTTGTAGTTTTATTCCCCTTTCCTTTCAAGCTTGTCTGCAGATGTAGAGGGACAAGTACACATGGCTTTATGGTGTCCTTATGAAGTAAGGATTGAAAAGGTCTTTGCTGAGGTCTTGAAGATTCAAGGCTATGGCTTTCTTTAATTCTTCCAGTCAATTCTCGTCACAATTAGCCTTCCTCTTTTCCCGCTGCCTTCAGTTTTCCCGGGATTATTGACTTTTCCAGCAAGACTTATCTTCTCTTAATGTGCCCAGATTATAGCTGACTCAGTTTAGGCCACAGTCTCACCAACGTTTTCTGCACATCTTAATTTTATGTGTATTTTTTTCCGGGCGATCATGTGGTGTTTGATGTGCAGTTAGTGTCCTTTCACCAGGGTAGTATTTTTTCTGCTCTGCTCTACTTGCCTACTGAGCATCTTTTCCCTTTTTCCTGGGTCGATTTTCCATGTCTCCATTGCATATAAATAATCCCCCCCCCCGGGGTGATTACCGATAAGCCATCTTTCAGCCACTGCAGTTTCTCATTTTGTGAAACTGCCCGCTTTCCTTCCATGTGTTTCATGTGTTCTCAACGAAGAATTGACAAGCCGGGCCCACAGGAAGTAGCAGGTTGCACCTTGTTAGAGAAGCAAATAATTGAGCATTTTTAAGGGAAGTTTTTTAAACCAACCCCTAGCAGTGGTTTAAGAAACTTTGGTGAAAATGCGGTTCCGGGGGTGTGGTCGACCGGGACACTGATTTACTTCCCTTCGCGGTTAGGATGTGATCTTTTACTGCGCAGTTCGCCGCAGCAAAACTGCACAGAAAACACTGGTAAGACAGCGGTCTTAGTCATTCTAACACATACTATTCTGTTATTGTTTCTGTGTTTTTTAAATCTTTTATGCTTTGTTTTAATTGTTATTAGCCCCCACCCCCAACCCCAACCCCATTAAAATGTTTTCATTTTTTAAATTTTATTTTAGGAGCTCAGAAAGTTCCTGTGGGTGCTCTGGGGAGCACAGGGTTAGGGTTGCAGTGTCTCCAGGAGCTCCATCAAGACACAGAGAATTTCTATTAAAAAAACAAAACCAACCACTTGAGGGCATAAGGAAGCTCTTTCAGTTTTCTGGAAGAGTTCTTGGGAAGTGGAACATTACAGGAATACGTGTAGCTTTCCTGGGTTCAGGGGTGGGTGTGCATGCTGCTTGGGCCACTAAAGATGGCTTCTCCCCACTGCATATTTACCAAAGAAAAGTGCCCTTTAACATCCTTCTTCATCCTTCTTGTCTGTGTCTCACGTTGGCAGCACATTTATTATAACTGAACCATTCTTGATGTGAGGATTAACCTCTCTGCTTATATAAACAAGGAAAGCCAATGCAGAGGGTGGTCTTCATTGCGTGCTTCTTCAGCCCATGATTCATGAACGGCATAAATGATAGAGGTGCCTCATTGCAATGAGCTTTGTTTTGTAATAAACTTCTTCCGACTTCACAGGCTATGTTTACTTGTATAAACATAAACATAAACAAGGTAGAAATCTACTCTTTTTTAAATAAATAGGAGGTGGGGAAACAGTTTGCAGCATTCATTTATGTGCTACCCACATGCAAAAATTTGGAGTCATAGCATCTGTGTTGTCATTATATTCCCCCTCTATAAATATCCTGGTTGGGCTACCTTTTGTAGAATGTGCACCGTTTAGCAGCTGTTTGTCTGCTCTCTGATGTGCTGTCCCATTTATTTTGTCTTTGATAGTTCTTTTTTTAAAAAAGTTTCTACTCCATTACATAAGCAGCTTGACAGAGTACCACTGAAGACTATCACAGCACTGTCTTCTTTTTACAAGAAAAAGTTCAGTGCTTAATTTTGTTTTGAAAAACCAGGATCCCCCAATTGGTTCATGAATTTAACCATGAACCAGCTGGATTTGCTGGTTTTGGGGCTTCACAGATCACTTTGTGCCCATCTTGACATTCAGTTGGCGACTTTCTGTTGGGAAATGCATGGATCCATTTTCAGGGAATCTAGTAAGTCAACCCGTGGTCCTTCAAGGGTTGTAGGACTCAGATTCTCATCAGCCTTAGCCAACCTGGCCAATGGTGAGATATGATAAAAGTACAACTTCATTGACATTCTACTTCTATCTCACCACTGGCCAGGTTGGCTTTTTTCACATTTGCTTTAACTATTTATTTCCATAACACTTTGTGAATGATAACTTTTGTAATTTTGAATGTTTCTCAGCATGTAACTAACATGTCTTAAATCTGCTAGGAAAGAAAATGTCTTCTTCAAGTCATATCAAAGATCTTTCATGGAGTAAATCAGAGGGTTCTCTGGTTGACTTAGATGATGGAAAATCTGCAAGAAATGACTGGACAGGTATGTTGTTACCAGCCTACCTCTTCAAGCAGTATTTTATTCACTGTTAATATTAGTATTAGAAAAGCATAATGTTGTTGGCAAAGTTTGTAAAGTGTTAACCAAGGTTCATTTCTTTTACTAATTTGGCCCCAGCACCTGTCTTCTATTGACAGGGCTCCGCTTTTGGAGGGTCATTCAGGAATCGTTCAGCACCTCTACTAAACCATTTCAACAGGTTCCTTTGATGCTTTGTGTATCATTTTCAATTAACTGGTGGGAAGCTCTGTTATATCACCCTAAACAACTGCAACTGGATCTCACCCAGTACGTCCTGTGCAGAGGAAGTTCTATATACCGTAAGTAGTTGTAATGACAGTAGGCAGAAAAATCCCAGCCTTGGGTCCCTAGATGTTCTTGCACTACAACTCCCAGAAATTGTGGTCAGCACAATCAGTGGTGAAGACTAAGGGGTAGAGATGAGTACAAATTGCACAAGTCATCAAAAGCCATCAGCATAGCACAGGCATGTCCAAACTTCGGTCTTCCTGATGTTTTGGACCACAACTCCCAGAATTCTAAGCTTAGATGGCCAATGACAAAGGACTGTGAGAATTGTGGTCCAAAACATCTGGAGGGCTGAAGTGTGGACATGCCTGGCATAGCACCACAGGTTCCACCCCTCAACCCCTGGACAGGTCCCCTCACTCATCTGAGTGGACAGTTTCAGCCAGGACTGCACAGTCATGTGATGAAGTCCTGCCAGGACTGCACAGTCATGTGACGAAGAGGAACCAAGCAGTGCATGCCAGCTAGTGAGTGGGGGAGCCAGCCGGGGGATGGGGAAGGGAACATGTGATTCCCCATGGTGCTGCACCGGCGACTTTTGAGATACCAGCACAAAGCAATTTGTGTCCACCTCTACTTCTGGGAGTTATAGTTCAAAATCTTTGGAAACCCGAGGTTGAAAACCTTGGCCCAAGGCAATGGTCCTCAAGCTAGAGTAACCCAGGTGTTCTTGAACTGCAACACCCAGAAGCCTTCACTAATAGCTGTGCAGGCTGGCCTTTCTGGGAGTTGCAACCCAAGAGCAGCACCTGGAATACCTGAGGATCACTGGTCTAGGGGAAATAAATGTGAGGGAGGAGAGGAGGAATATCTGCCCCTCCTGTTTATTTCCATCCTTCTCATACAGAGAACATCTTTCCAACAAAGGGGTTTCATTATCTGCAGCCTATCAGTGCAATTGCATGGGCAGCCTTGCTGCTCTTTTGTGCCAGCTTTTTGTGTTGGGTGGAGATCTTTCAAGCAGTAAGCAGGGTGACTTCACATGGTCTTCATGTGAGAACAGTGGAAGTGAAACAGACACGGGTCTGAGTTAGCACATTCTCACCTGTTTTGCAAATTTATTTTCCCTAGATTGATTTTGTTGGCTTCAAGGCCTTAAAACAGTTAGGGTCAGTTTCCAGTATGGTTTAAGAAAAGAGAATGTGAGTGGGATGAAAACATAAGAGTGTCGATGCACTGGTGAATACATTGTACTGGTTTCTTCTTCCATTTCATACCTGGCAAATTGTTTGGGCACATATGCAGTACATCAGTGAGAATGTATGTAAACATGAAATATGGATACTTATCTCTATTTCTTTTTAAAATAGGAAACAAGGAAAATAAAATGGATGAGAGGTCATCTTGGTCTGGAGAATGTAAGCAAGTGGTCCCTGGTATGTTTAAGACAAACCCATTTTGGAATGAACTGTCAGCGTCCAACCCATTTTTAGCCGATGTTGCTCAATCAAGCAACAAAGAAAAAAGCACCAAGCGTGTCTCTATCTTAAAAGAAGATCCCTATTTATTTTTGAGAGAGTCAAACGACAGGGATTCGGCTGCCTCATCTGGAGATGAATTAAATATTGATTATCTTTTTCTTCGTAAAGCATCAAGGAAGTCTTCAAAATGTAGAAGCACTTCAGATCTTTTGGATATCGTATGTACCATGCCTTTTGCGCCAGTTGAGGATCCTAGTAGTGGAGAGCAAGTCAATCATCGCCCACCTCCAGACGGTGAATCGATGCAGAATGACCGTGACGCCTATAAGACAGCATGGTTAAATCAAAGGCAGCTGGCCCGTTCTCTCTTGGAGTTGAACGTGATAAATCAGAGTCCAGGATGGGCCCAAACCCAGTCTATCGAGACGCACGTAGTGTGCAAAGTGAACCACGAAGGTGGCTCAGTGCAACTTCCAGATTCAGATATCGCTGTTCATTTCCCTGAAGGACATGTCGCTTCTGGAGAATTCCAAGAGGTTGGGCTACAGGCCATCCTTGACTCTCCATCGTCACTGAACCATGAATTCTCAACCACCGTCAGTCCTTTGATTGAACTTACATTAAGCAACCTCAACACCACAGAAGCTATTTTATTAGAAATGAAAATTGCTGCTGAAGTCAAGAAGGACCCTTTTAGTCAGGTAATGACTGAAATCGCCTGTCTGTGTGGTTCCAGTAAGGAAGGGCCTTTTCAAAAAGTTCACAGCTGTTACATTTATAAAGATACCATCCAAGTAAAGCTGACAGACTTACGTCATCTCATGTACCTTGTGATCGTGGCACAAACCAATACAGTCAATTCTCCTGCAGGTGCTTGGGAATATATACACAGAAAACTTTCAGTTGGAATTTATGGACCCAGACACATCCATCCGTCATTCACTGTTGTTTTTGCCCTGTTTGGTCACACCTATGTTCCAGAGAAGCTTACAGTTTGTGACATTAAAAAAGGTGGAAAGAGTATGCCGCCGGTTGTTTTCCAGTTGTGGGGAAAACACACATTTGTCCTCGAGAAGCCACAAGACTTAAGCATTTTTGTGGCTTCCTGTGACCCTGATTTTGAAGTGAAGGACGGAGACCAAGGGAAAGAAATTAAAGAGAAAACACTGAAAGGAGGTGGCCTCGTGATTCACCAGCACTTCCCATTTTCAGTCACCAGCACAAGGAAGATGCATCTCTTTGTTTTCCGGGTTCAGGTTAAAGTCCCAAACAACAACCTGGTCTGCCAGTTCTACATTACAACTCCTCATCCAGCTCCAAGGCCATTAACTGGCATACCCAGCCAGCCAAACCGAACAGAAAAAGGCAAGGAGATGAAATTGGCACCACTGTTATCAGTGCCAACCATAAAATATCCTGCATTTCGAGATAGACATTTACATGTTACCAGCTATGGCGTGGCTTTGAAAACGGTGTTACGTCAAACTAAAATTGACTATTTGCTGGAATACTTTAAAGGTGATACAATCGCACTTCTTGGCAAAGACAAGATCAAAGCCATTGGGCAGGCCAAAGTGAAGGAGTGGTATGTGGGAGTACTCAGAAGAAAAGTTGGCCTGGTGCACTGCAAAAATATCAAAGTCATAACCAAAGACCAAGTAATGGATACCGAGGACAGTACAATCTCAACCAACAGCCTGGTTGAACAAATTGCACTACCTTTTAAAAAACTTACTTATATCTATTCAGCAATCTTGTCTACAGTATCAGAGAGAATTTGTGATTGGAAAGCTTTGGCTCATGCCCTTCGGCTTTCAAATGTATCACTGGATGATTTGAGTGGGATACAAGCTGAGGAGGAATCAGAAAAAGTAGCTTATATTGTCAAGAAACTCAAGGAAGTTTGTCATGCTAACAAGAACGCAAGACGTTTCCTGTATGAGCTTTCTGTTGTAAGTATTGCTTGGTTGGAATGCATTACTTCACATGAGGTTCAAACTGACAGTCATTATTTTAGAAAATCTGATCATGGCTCCTCTCCTGTATTTCATTGCCAAAAAAATCTCTTTTTAAAATTGAAAGCTTGTCTTATTAATCATGTGAGAAGCAGCTGCAAGAGAAACTTTGAAGAAGCTTCTGGCAAACATAATCCAATTCATATATTCTTAGGCATCTTTTACTTTATACTCATCAAAGCCCTGAGTGAAGTAAATAGATGCATACTTACAAAGTTGTAGTAAATTATGTTGGTGAAGTCTCTGTGATTCTCATTAATGTCAATGCTGATTTTTGCTAATTTTGCCATTCTGCCTGATGCTTACTAGCTGGACTCTCATTTTCTCAGTCCATGTAGGTAACGAGTGCATAAAGTTTGGGTGTGTCTCCATGCTATGGGCTTCTCTGAGGCTTTTCTGGTTGGTTGTCATGTCTATAAATCACTGTAACTCAATGTTTGTTCCCTGGGTGATAGAAAAGGGATTTCTTTGTACTTTTAGGATTTCATTTTCACTCCATAAGTATCTGCATTCCTGCAGTCCAGTAACATCATGAGTAGAGATGGGCACAAATTGAAAAAATGATGTTTCAGTTTTTCATTTTTCGTTGCAGGTCCGTTTCAGTTCATTTTCATTTTTTGTGAATTTTTTGGAAAAAAATCATTTCATTTTTTCGTTTTTCATTTTTACCCGCATTTTGCGTGACTTAAAGCATTTCTGCGCGCGGACGTCCCCCAAGGCCCCAGACCAGAGGGAAAACACTAAAAAAATGATGCTGGCAGAGACATGGTATAGACTAGGTACGCAGGAAGGCTGCAAAGGCAGTAAGGCAGCCGCAGAGTGACTGCACTGTGGGGCAGGGGAGGGTACTCACCGAGATGTAAGCACACACACAGGGAGGCTACAAGAGAAATCTCTTCTTTCTCTCCCCTAAGAGCCAGGCTGCAGCCAGCAGGAACACAGAGACACACACCTGCCTGCCTGTCCTAAAGTAATGAATCGCAGAGACAGCAATCCCACCCTAACTCCCACCGCAGACTGCAAGGAGGACGGGGCTGCCAAAGCTTTTTATGCCCTCTGTGGCTGCCACACCTACCCAGTCTGTAACCTGGGCATGCTATTGGTTGAAATTGTCCAAGAATTTACATGATCCCATCACATGGCTTGCATCCATCTTGTGGCTGGAATTCATTTTGTATCATCCTTAAAGGGAAAAGAAAAAACACATTGTGATGGGAGAAAGACAAAAACAAATGTTTTAAGGACTGCAACCCCCTGGTAGGTAATAATTTCAAATAATTATCACTGCGTTTCTATGGATATCCAGGGTGTTTTAATACCCAAGAAATCAGTATTAGGCATCTGGGAGCCATTTTGGGTTGATGTCCCCTAACTCCCCTTAAAGGAAAAACAAACAAACAACATTGATCTGAGAAAAGACATAAATGCACGTTTTAAGGACCCCAACCCCCCTGGTAGGTATTATCAGGCAGAATAAATAATTATCGCTGGGTTTTTACGGATATTCAGGACGCTTTTTAACATTTAAAAACAGCTCATTTCATTGCGTGTCGCCATTAACGAAAATGAAAAGTAATGAACCTAATTTTCATAGTTCTGTTCGGTTCGTTCCAATTTCATCATAATTTTCGTTATTCATTTTGTTATGTAACGAAATGAATAATGAATAATGGAATGAATTTTTTTTCGTTTCGTTCCCATGTCTAAACATGAGTCATCTCCTGTCATTGCAGGAGTAGAAAACCTGTGTGGAATTTCTTTCTCTCATCAGCCTTTGTCAGCATAGCCAATGAATCAGGATAGGAACTGTGACCCAGCCATTCTGGAGTAGAGCTGTGCACAAATTTAAAAATAAATTGCAAAATTCATCAAAAACAGCCAATTTGTTGGTTCATAATCAAGCGAATTTATGTCCCATGACAAATAAGAATCAACAAATATTTAGGAAGTTTTGATTTATTGATTCACTGGGTTATAAATTGTCCCCCCACAAAGCACCTAGAGGAGGTGGAGAAGTTTCCTCTAAATCGCCTCTGCAATCTCTCCAAGTTTGTTGAAGATAGTTTTTCCCCAACCCAGTTGTGAAAGGGCAGCTTCTTGGCTAGACACTTTGAGGGTATATAACTCAGATAGAGGAGAGTTAGAAGAAGCTTCTCTGCATTTTTGATTTCTCTTGGTACTTGGGGATGCTTTCCAGGGGGAAACCTTTTGAGGGATGCATAACCCAGACATCCAAACCCCAAATTTCACCAAACTTACAGGACTTGTAAGGGAAAGTCATTGGATGCTTCCCTGCAACATGTGGTGTTTCTATGTGCCTTGGGGGCATTTTATAGGGTTTTAAAATAAAAAAATGAATTAACATATCAGTTCATCAGAAGAAAAGTCATTATTTGTGATTTGTCAGCCTTGACAAATTACAAATCACAATGAATCACAATTTTTCTGATACATGCCCATCTCTACTCTGGAGGGTTAAAGATTTCCTGTGCCTGTTATTGTTATTGGTACATGCTGTCAAGGCAGCTGACTTATGGCAACCCTATAAACTATCAACCTTCCAAAAGTCCTGTCCTCAACTAGAAATGGCTCCATCTCGTATTTGAGCTTCCTCTTTTCTTGCTGCCTTTAATCTTTCCCAGAATCATTTTCCCTCCCAGAGGATTCTGTCTTCTGACAATTTGCCCAAAGTATACAGCCTGTTACTTGAGTGTGAGCCAATGTAGTGCGGTGGTTAGAGAATTAACTTTGTGGAGACACTGAGCTTCAAAATTACCATCCATTCTGTACATTTACTAGGTAACTCAAGGCCAAGCACCTTCTTGTGTGATAACCACCCTTATGACATATTTATAAGATTGAATCCTGCCCTCTGCTCAGTAATGAGAGGGTTAAGTTTTTATAAATGGCTTCATCATAACAGAAGTCCTAAGAAATATCTTAGACATCCTGTTTCTTCAATTGGTAGGGATGGGAAATGAGTGGTCCTCCAGAACTGGATTATAAATCCCATCATAACCCACCATTAGCTCTTCTTGTTGGGATGATGGGAGTTGCAGTTAAGCAGTCTCAGGAACACTGGGCATGTTCCCCACTCTTGAACATTCAACAGTAAAATTAAGAAGGCTACAGGTGCACATAACTGGCTGAATAGCTCAATAGTTTAGTTATCTGGCTGTGAAGCTAGAGATTGTGAGTTCGATTCCATGCTGTAGTAGAGCCAGAAGAAAGGAGTTGTAAATCACTTCTGAGTATTCTTTACCTTGGAAACCTTGAAAAAGGTTGCCATACATCAGAATTGACTTGACAGCACATTATTTCTCTCTCTCTCTCTCTCTCTCTCTCTCTCTCTCTCTCTCTCTCTCTCTCTTGCAGAAGCCAGGCTGAATTTACGGAATGCATGTATGGAATATAGAATGTTATGGAACCCTCCTAATAAATGAAATGTTTTTCTAATGACTGTAAATTAAGAAGAGAGGACAAACATGTATCAGAACTGTAAAATTTTAAACCTTAACATCAGGGACTGCATTCCTGTTTTTGTATTGTGTAACTCATTAGCAAGTTACCAAAGGACAAAAACCATTGGCTTAAAAATGGCAAGCGTGGGTTTTTGTCATTCATTATCACCTATTGGCTTCTCCTCATTAATTCTCAGCAGTTCTAACTTAAAATATGGCCCTGCAGGTAAAAGTTGTCCCTCTCATTTGCAGCTTTCCCTTCCTCTAAGGCTTTATTCTTGGCCTCATTATTCAGATGCCTTTCTTTGCAATGCTTCTTTTATTTAAACAAAAAGTCTGCTTTTTGCAGATGGAAACTAACAAACTTAAAACATGACTTTAAAAACATGAATGCATAATTGATGAATATTATTGTGATCCACAATGGTAGCTAGGTGTAATACCTCTGTGCCACACTCGGGGGAATAGGACATGTCGTGAAGATGTCACACAATACTGAAGTAGACATTTGGAGGAGCTGTTTGATTTTAGCATGTGCATTGTTATTATGCAGATAACTCTTTGCAATTTGTTTTGCATGGATCTATGAGTTCTCCTGTTTACTTGTTGTTTAAGAATCTGATATATCTGTGCTGGATATCACATTTTCAGAGTTCTGGATTCTGTATTTCATTGAATCTCTCAAACTGAAGGGGTCCACACACCCTTTCTGTTGAGTTATACTATTCTGAGGTGAGAGCATCCTGGGATGGCCAGTTAGCAGAGCCAATGATCAGGGACAATGGGCTTTATAATCCAACATCACCTGGGGAGCTATTCATTCCCCATTCTGATCTTCAAGAGCTGCAGTGACACAAAGCCCAGCAAGGCTGGACTGGTCTATGTGACTGATCATGTGAACGAGGGAAAGCAACTTGTGAAAGTGACAAGGAGGAGGTAAAGATGGGGCAACAAAAAATAATGCACTTGCCACTTTATGCTGGGAAATAGTATTTCATGTTGACACTCTGTCAGTAAAGCTGGAAAACCTCCCTGGTTTAGATGTATATTCAATTCTGGCTTTTAGATGATCAATAACAGAAAGAAAGCCAGACCAACAGGAAACCTGGGGAAATTATATTTTCCAAAAATGGAGTTTTCATTTTCTTTTGTTACCATGCAGTGTGCTTCTTAATAAATTTTATTTTAATGTTGTTGGTATTGGCAGTGCCATGTACTCAGTGAGCAGCATTGCCCATTCCTTATTCATCAAGAACAGGCATGAGATTCAGAATTGGTATTTTTGCTCTGCAGTAGAGATGAGAAACATGAGTTTTTAAATCATTGAATAAAATATCAAGGAAAATAAGGATTCATACTTACCTGGAGATCCTACTCACAAGCAGGAACCTTGCTTTGAGAAGCATGTTACTTTCTAAGTGGAGAGAGATAAAGTACATTGAGAGTAATCTTGAATGCCTTGGTCAACGTCAAATGTGCTTATCTCTTTGTCTCATTTAACAAATGTCTGCTCTCTTATAACCCATCTGTACATTCATTCATTCATTCATTCATTCATTCATTCATTCATTCATTCATTCATTCATGTAGTGGGCAGGTATCCTGCAAATGCACATCCATTTGGCATGTGTTTCTTTCACATTTTATAACAGTTAAATGTTACATATATAACATAGACACTTAAAAGCTGATTGAACAGTCATTCCTAAAAGCTGGGTAGCAGTACAAGGCACCTGGAAGTGGTTTGCCGGTTAACTTACAGAGACAGAAAATGTTTCCCGCCTACTAATTTTCTAAACTGCTAGCTAGGTGTTACCTAGCACGCTGTAATTATTTTGTTGAGAACATAACCATCAAATTTGTGGTTGCAGGCACTTCTCAAGCTGGATTGCCAAGGATTACTAGCCCGCATTACACAAGATGCGGTCATTTTCACATCAGCTGTAAAGCTTGGGAAAGGCTGGAGAGAACTAGCAGAAAAATTAGCCCGGCTGACAAAGCAGCAAATTGAAGCTTATGAATCCCCACACCGGGGAAGGAATGGCGATGTTCCCCCAGAGGTGAGGCTTCATGATCTTACACTGTTGTTGCAATACATGTTTGGTTGGAAAGTGGCAACCGTGTCAACTGGGATTTGAAAGAGGGAATCATGTTGGGTCCTGGTGGACAGCTCAATGAAGGTGTCAACCCAGTGTGCCACAGCAGTGAAAAAGGCAAACTCAATGCTAGGGATCATTAGGAAGGGTGTAGAAAATAAGTCAGCAAGTGTCAATTTGCCTCTTTATAAATCTATGGTGAGGCCCCATCTGGAGTACTGTGTACAGTTCTGGATATTATGGAAATAGAAAAAGTGCAGAGGAAGGCAACCAGAATGATTAGGGGACTGGAACAACTTCCTTACCATCTGAGGCTGCAATGGTTGGGCCTCTTCTCTCTTGAACAACGGTGCCTAAGAGGTGACCTGATTGAAGTTTATAAAATAATGGTATGGACAAAGTAGACAAGGAAAAGCTGTTTTCCCTACTGCACGACACTAGAACTAGGGGGCACTCCATGAAACGTTTTGGGTGCTAGATCTCAAACAAATAAGAGAAAGTAATTTTTTCACCCAGAGGATCACTGGTCTGTGGAACTCCTACCAGAAGAAGTGGTGACAGCTGTCAGCCTTGACAGCTTTAAGAAAGGATTGGACAAGTTCATGGAGAACAAGGGTATCAATGGCTATCATTATGGATGCCTAAGGACAACCTCTGGGTTGGAGAGAAAGGCAGGATAACTCTCAATGCCCTTTGTAGGGAATTGTAAGCAGGTGAAGACATCTGCTTAGATGGTTCTTATGTGAGCATGTAACTTTTTTTGTTTCACATGTTGCTTCCCTTCAAAAAAGTTGTGCTGGTTTTTGAAAAATGACAACGATCAATCAAGCCTGCTTTTCTGAGGCTTTCTGAATGCCTTTCTTATTTATTTATTTATTTATTTGTTATATTTATATCCCGCTTATCTACTAGGTACTCTAAGCGGCTTACACAAAGGCTGCAAAGCCAGCAAAACACAATAAAATAATCAGACAAACAAACCTATAAACACCCTAGACACTGTTAAAACCAGATAACACCTCAACTAACGCGCAAATTACGATGGCGGGGGGGGGGGAAGGTTTTAACTATCGCCAAAGGCCTCACGAAAAAGGTAGGTTTTCAGCGCCTTTCGAAAGGCCAGCAGGGACTCTGCAGAGCGCACTTCACTGGGGATGGAATTCCAGAGGCTGGGGGCCGCCACAGAGAAAGCCCGGGTCCGAGTGCTCGTCCTCCGGGCTTCCCAGGGGTGGCGACCGAAGCAAGTGCGCTCGCGCCTGCCCGAACGGGACGGGCCGACCGCTGAGCGATGCTCTGCCAGGTAGTCCGGTCCCAAGCCATGGAGGGTTTTATAAACTAAAACCAGGACCTTGAATCTAATCCGGGCTGCATCCAGTGCAGGCGGGCCAGGACTGGGGTGATGTGGTCATAACGACGCACACCAACCACCAGCCTGGCCGCTTCGTTTGGACCCGCTGCAAGCGCCGGAGAAGTTTCAAGGGCAGCCCCATGTAGAGCGCGTTACAGTAGTCCAGCCTCGAGATCACCAGAGCTTGGACCACTGCTCTCAAGGAGCTCGCGTCGAGGTATGGGCGGATCTGGGCGATCCGACGGAGATGGAAATAGGCGGACCTGGTCACCGACGCCACCTGGTGCTCCATGGCAAGTGCCGGGTCCAGGAACACACCCAGATTCCGCACCCTCTCCACGAGCTGGAGGGAGACTCCCCCAGACAGGGAAGAGGGCCACCGTCCCGACGGCGAGCTCCCGAAGAACATAACCTCCGTCTTCTCGGGGTTGAGCTTAAGCCTGTTCGCCCGGTCCAGGCCAGTACGGCCTCCAGGCACCCGTCGAGAACTTCCACAGCTTCCACAGCAGAGGTGTTAAAGGAGAGATAGAGCTGCGTGTCATCAGCGTACTGATGACAGCAGACTCCAAAACTCCTGATGACCCCGCCAACGGCCTTACGTAGATGTTAAACAGCATGGGGGACAGAGACGACCCTGTGGAACCCCACAAGGGAGGATCCAAGGGGCCGATAACTCCCCCATGCTGCACGTACTGTGGCCGGCCCTCCAGGAAGGAACGGAGCCAACTGCGAGCAGTGCCTCCACCCGACCTCAGAGAGCCGGTCCAACAGGATACCGTGGTCGACGGTATCAAAGGCCGCTGACAGATCCAGGAGGACCAACAGGGAAGAGCAACCCCCTGTCGGCCGCCCTGAGAAGGTCATCTTGCAGGGCGACCAAAGCTGTTTCGGTACCCGGCGGGGCCTGAACCCGGACTGGCAAGGATCGAGGCACTGCCGATCCTCCAAGTATGACTGCAGCCGGACCGCCGCCACCCTCTCGATCACCTTGCCCATAAAAGGGACATTGGCGATAGGACGATAGTTTGTCAGATCATCCACCGCCAGGCCAGGTTTTTTCAGGATGGGCTTTACCACCGTCTCCTTCAAACGAGAGGGAAAAACCCCCTCGCTGAACGAGGCGGTGGCGATGGCAGAAGCCCATTCGGCCATGGTCCCTCTGGCAGCTCTAATTAGCCAGGCAGGGCAAGGGTCGAAAGCAGTGGAGGCAGGCCGGCAATGCGCCATAGCCTTGGAGACCTCAACAGCAGAAACAGGCCCAAGCGCATCCAACCGAGGCGACGAAGGCGGACCAGCAACTGGAGATGGCGGGACAGGACGACTGCAACTGGAGTCAGAACCAGCACGGATGGCCTCAATCTTAGTTCGAAAAAAGGCTGCGAATTGCTCACTACTGAACTCAGTAGTAGGAGGCCTGGCCAGACTAGGATTGCTGAGGTCCCGAACCACCCGGAAGAGCTCCGCCTGGCGGTTCGAGGCCTCAGCAATTCTCAGGGAGGTGAAAGATGTTCTAGCCTCCCTTATCGCGATGATATAGCGACTAGACTGGGCATCAACAGCAGCCTTACTCAACGCCGTGCGGGATTTCCTCCAGCTGCGCTCTAACCTCCTCCTAGCCTGCTTCATTGCCCTAAGTTCC